>CAJVGC010000508.1:42657530-42706475 GCA_910822075.1 Senecio squalidus | reverse complement strand
GAAGGTTGAAAATCAAAGTTAGAGTTTAACGATTTGGTTAATTCATCCAAATCGAAAACCCAAATTGGTCCTTGACCTTTCTTGGTGTAAGTATGTTCATTAAACGTCACGTTAGAGATTTCTTCTATGATCTTTGTTTTGTGATTATAGACACGATATGCCTTGCTTTGTGACGAGTATCCAACGAAAGTTCCTTCAACAGCTTTGCTCTCAAACTTACCAAGATAATCTTTAGAGTTTAAGACTGTACATGGACATCCAAATGCTCTTAAGAAACTGATCAAAGGTTGTCTCTTGTGGAGGAGTTCATATGGAGTTTTGTTGTGAGACTTGACTAGAAGGACCCTATTCTGAACATAGCAGGCAGTGTTAACTGCTTCTGCCCAGAAAAAGATGGGTAGATTGGAGTCTGCCAACATGCTTCTAGCTGCTTCGATCAATGTTCTATTTCTTCTTTCAGCAACTCCATTTTGTTGAGGAGTTCTAGCAGCACTGAATTGCCTCTCTATTCCTTTCTTTTCACAAAAGTCATTCATCACTTGGTTCTTGAATTTTGTGCCATTATCACATCGAATTTTCTTGACTTTTAGGTTAATTTGATGTTCAATCTTGGTGATGAAAGTGATAAGTAACTGGCTTGTCTCATCCTAGGTACCCAGAAAGTACACCCATGTGTATCTTGAAAAATCATCAGTGATGACAAGACAGTATGACTTCTTGGCAATGCTCTTTACATTAGTAGGACCAAACAGATCCATGTGGAGTAAATGTAAAAGTGTGGTGTTAGTGTTGATCTCCTTTGACTTGTGAGAAGATTTGTGATGTTTACCCTTCAAACAAGCTAAACAGTTGTCATCAAGATTAAACTGTTTGTTGGGGAGACCTCTAACTAAACCTGATTTGACCAGTTTGTTGATATTCTTCAGGTTCATATGACACATTCTCCTATGCCACAGGGTGGATTCATCTAAGGTAGCTTTTGAGAGAAAGCATGCTTCAGATGAAGTGGGTTGGACCTTGGACATGTCAAGACAATAGACATTGTCTCTCCTTGGGGTTCTAAGTAAAATCATGCTCTCATCTATGACATATCCTGGCTTCATAATGATGCATTCAAAGGCAGTAAATATAGTTGTGTGTTTCTCATCACAGACTTGAGAGACACTCAACAGATTATACTGCAACTGTTGCACATAGTACACGTCTTTGAAGTGTAATGTACCATTGCTTACTGTTCCTTTCCCAAAAATTCTTCCTCCTTTTGGATTTCCTCCAAATGCAACATATCCTCCATTGAAATTTTCAAAGTCCTGAAGACATGACATGTTGCCTGTCATGTGCCTGGAACAGCCACTATCTACATGCCAACTGCTCTCACTTTCTTTGGTTGGCTGAACCTGCACATAAAAGATAGAAGTTAGTTTCTGGTGGGAACCCAAGCCAAAGCTGACTTGGGTTTGCCCATTTCATCAAAGTAACTCACCTTCCTTTGGACTAGTTTTGAAAAATCAATAGGAACAGGTGGTTGAGTTACTTTGATCTTTGGTTGCCACACTTGTTTGAATGTTTTAGCTTTTGAAACAATTTTAGTGTTAACAGATTTTGGTTTAACAGTAGGAAAAGATACTGGTTTGACATGTTTTTGTTTCACATTATTAACATGAACCAAAGTAACTAAGTTGCCTTTGGCAGTATTAACATGAGCAGTATTAACACGGTTATTTTTCACAGTATTAAAACGAGCAGTATTAACACCATTATTCTTGACCGTATTAAGTTTAGCAGTAGAAACAAAAGTTTGTCTTGCAGTATTAACTCTATTTCTACTGCGAGAAAATACGTTTTTGTTAACAATTTTTCTTTCTGAATTTGTAGTAACAGTTTTTGTTTTGTTACTACTGTTCATGATCTTGTTTTTGTGTTCAACCTTTCATGTATATCCCAACCCATGATGTGGTTTTTGGATCACTTGCGTTTGATTTTGAGGATTATGATAACAAAATTTTGCATAGTGATTTAATTTTCCACATATAAAACATCCCTTCACTGAACTGTTGATAATTTGACCTTTTTGAGCTTTTACTTGGTTCATATTACGTTGATTTCCTCTTTTACCTATATGTTTCCATGTCTTTTCTTTTTCCTTAGGGGCTGTTTTGGTCTTGCTTTCAATGGATGTTTTTACCTTCTTGATAAGGTCATTAGGGGGCAAAGACACTAGACTTTGTGAAGAATGTTGAGTAATACCTTCTATTGTGATTAAGTGATTTTCCAAAGGAATATCCTTATCTTTCACAATGTTTAGTATACTCTCTTCAACAAGATCCTCAATCAGAACTTCATCATAGTTGATTGGATCAACATTGAATGATTCTGTTGGTGGTGTCTGAGAGATAGGAATCCTAGGTTCATCTAAGGATGGAGGGATATAGTTTTGGTTAAATGGAGGGGCAACTTCTTTGTAACCTAAACCAGCTTTTATTTTTCCATGTATTTGATGTTGAATTAGGTCATTAACTGATTTTGAAGCATGTTCTAGTTTCCCTACATATAACTCAACTTTATCATGTTTTTGTTCTAATCTTTTGATTTCTTCCCTAGCCATCTTAAGTTTAACAAGTAAATCCTCTCTTTGCCATTCAACTAAGCTAATTTTTTCTTGATAACTTTGTTCATTTATTTTGTGTGACTTAATTTGATTTTCTAAGTTATCAATGACTCTAGCAGCTGACCGTCTTTGTTCTTCTAAGATTTTAATTGAATCACTCATTAATTGATTGTGATTTTTATATTTTACAATTACATCCTTACACTCAGAAGAACATAGTTTAGAATTTACCTCGGCCATGAGAGATGGAGTTTCAGGATCCGTTGATGATGAGTCGATTGCCATTAGAGCATCGTCTTGAGTTGCCCCTTGATCGTCTTTGTTCCAGTCATATCCAAGAACATCGTTACCAATTTCCGTAGTACCCAGGTCAGTGTAGACAAGCTCCGTATTAACTGTATCCACCGTAGAAACAGTGTCATCCGTATCCATTACTACTGCTATACATGCATGGTGAACAGTAGTAATATCTTCCGCAGAAACAGGATTTTGTTCTTCAGAAATTAATGCCCTGTTTTGACTAGTTTCTTCGGCTAAGTCATTCCAATCGTATCCAAATATGTCCTGTGACATAAGTGCACTTTGATTGTTGTCTTGAGTGGTTCGTGAATTGTTGGATTTTGACTTATTTGGACATTCCCTTGCAAAGTGTCCTGGTTCATTATATTCGTAGCACTTCACCTTGCTTTTATCGAAAGCAATTCGTTCATTGTTCCTTGGATTGAATCTTCTTGCGGTTCTATTCACAAATCTCCTTGCACGTAAAGCTAACATGGCAGATTGCCACTTTAAGTCAATCTCTTCCCAATCATCTTGATGTATCGGCTTCACGTCATCACTAGTGAGATTTGAGCTTTGTGAGATGAATGCTTCAAAAGATATCTCTTCTCCACTTTCATGTTTTGCTCCTCCAGATGTAGTGACAAGGGCAGTATTATAACATTGTTAATACTGTGGCTGCTACTGTTAGGTTTGTCTGCTTCCACCTCTGACTCAAAGACTCGTAGGTCATTGTAAAGATCGTCCAACTCCAATGATTCCAATGTGTCTCCTTGTCTATAGGAAACCGTGTAGATTTTCCATTCCTTACCTAGAGCTCTTATGAACTTTCGGTTGATGTCATCTTTCTCATACTTAATTCTTGCACTGATCATCTCTCTTGTGAGCTTTTTGTACCTGTCAAACGTTTGAGTCATTCGTTCGTCTTTCAAGGCATTGAAATTTTCGTATTCCTGTTTAAGAAGAGCTTTCTTGTTCTTCTTGGTATTCTTTGTTCCGCTGAATCTTTTCTCCAATGCTTCCCATAGAGATTTGGCATCTTGATATTCTTCAAATTGTGATTGGTATTCGTTGGGGATGGCAATTAAAAGAATACTTAGAGCCTTGATCTCCGTTTGTTTTTCTCTTCTTTCCAGATCAGTCAATGTTTGACGAGTAAGGACTCCGGGTTGTCCATCAGCTCCTTGAGAGGTAGCAGGTTTGTTACCATTGACGATAACATCCCAAACTGTATAGTCTGACAGTAGGATGTGTTGCTTGATTCGTAGTTTCCATAAGTCGAATTCGTTGCTATTCAGAACAGGAACTTTGTTGATTGCAACATCAGCCATGATGTTTATCTTGATTCTTGCTTATGAGGATTATCAACTCGTTGATCAATGGATCTAAAGCACCTCCTGTGCTCTGATACCACTTGTCAGGATCGAATAAGCTAATATAACTTATAGATTGCCTTCGTTAAGATCTTGATCTATTAAAGAAGTTCAGCAGCGGATGAACACTTTAATATTAACGAGTTATCGAACAATAAATATCGTAAGAATATGAATAAGAATGAACAATAATATTTTCGAATGTTAAGCCTCAATTGTATTAATCAGGATATCAATAAAACGTGTTTTCTATCTTACAAGGATCTATGTATTTATAGACCTTGAGGCTAGCCTAGATAAACTAGGAATCTACATCGTTATCTAGAAAAGGAAAATTTATCTAATTACAAAAGGAAACATAATCTAATTCTAACTCTATCTATTAGATTATTAATATACGACAAGGTGGTCTTCCGTATTAACTTTCAGTCTGTCCGCAGTAACTTGATTCATCAGTAGTAATGATAATGTCCGTAGTAACTTAGTTGAACAGCCGCATTAACTTGTCTTCAGTAGTAACTCTTTAATAGCTTCCGTATTAATCTTGTTAGCTACTTTATCCGTTGTTAGCAGTAATGTTTAGGAGTTAAACTATTTTTACTAAGTTATAACCCAACAGCTTTTGTTCATACTTTGCATATTATAACATCGTGTGAACTCCTCAAATTCCGGTGAGAGAGAGTTGAGAAAAATGCTCACAGCGACTTGGTTATGATATGCAAATTGCATCCTAGTCAAACGATCAAACAAGCTTTTCATGTTCATAACGTGAGTCCCAACGGGCGTTCCTGACACATGATGACATGCATGTACTTCTCGAATCAAGTCATTTAGCTCAAGGCCTGCTTGTTTCTCGTACGATGCACGTAGCTCAGATATGATCTGATTGGGTTGCCAGATGTCAAACTGATTTGCTAACTCAAAGGACATGCAACTCAACATAAGACATTGCACTTCCACATGAGCTTTATAGGTTGCCCTATACAAGTCACGTTCCTCTTGAGGAGCCTCAGCAGCTGGCTCAGCACCCAAAGGTGTTTCAAGGATATGTTCGCACTCCATCACTCTTAGGACAATCCTCAGTGATCGGTGCCAATCATTGAAATTCGGCCCAGTAAGAATATTGCGCCTTAACGCGATTTTGGTTTCATTCAAAATCTCATCAGTTGCGTTTTGTGCCATTTCTGCAAAACAGAGTGAAAGTTCTTATTAGTACTTTCGACATAAAATTCTTAACATAAAACGTAAAACCCATGGTTTACTTTTAGTTAAGTCTAGGATCCAATTGACATATTACCGTTCCATCAGTTGATCTGCTAGGAACTAAGTAATACTCAAAAGGTAAGTGACGATCCGTAATTACATTTACCGGTGCAACTCCTAGAAAATGGGACCTAATGTCATAATTCGATCCGAGCATCTAAATGGTGATCGTGACATTAATCATGTTTCGTCGCATCTTATCGCTATCGGCGTTTACAGTCTCACTGCATAACCCGATTTAAGTCATCCGACTGAAGACTGCAGATAGTCCACCATAGTCTCACTATGAGTGGTAATCCGCCTTGGATACACTTCACCTACGTCTCACGTAGAGTGACGAGCAAGTACAACTTGTTTAGGAAATACGGATAGCAATTGACTTAAATTCCATGGGTGTTAAAAATCTACGTACGCAATTGCCATGCAACAATTTTGTAACTTAATTTAATTAAAAACAAAAAGTTTTTATTTTACTGGTTATTAAACGTGTTCTATGATTACCTAATTCATACAACTAATCGTAACATGGTCAGAATTAAAACCCTTTCGGTAGCTCTACAACGGGTACGACCAGGTAAGCAAGTGAGGGTAGGGGACGACTAAGCATCTCTTAAAACCTGACCTCATTAGGAGTAGAATACTCCGCAAACTTTCCTAGACATCGTCCTTTATGTAGGTGAGCATAGTTGTTTAATAATACACTGAGCATGTACAATCTAGTTATAAATTACTAATCACACGCTTATTAAATCGTTGGTTTTTAAGATATTTTGTAAATTTATACGATCCGTCGCTTGGACCAAATTATGGTATATAAACCCAACCAATGCGTTTTAGAACGTATAGAATTTTCCAAAATAAATTAATAAGTCGTTGTAATAATTCTTTAGTCATATTAATTAAATTTTGTTTCTTTCAAAAAACATTTGACAACAATATTAACAATATACATTAAGAATTATTCTACGCATCAAATGGGTATCCTAAACATGCAAATGGTCTCTATGGTCATTTTAAATATGCAAACCCTTTTACCCCCGTTTCATACGGAAACGGACCACATACATCCGTTCACAAAAATCAAATATGGATTGCGTAGGCGGTTTGTATATTCAAAATTCTCAATATCAAATAAACCACAAGTAGACCTTTTAAGCATATAGTTCTTATTAAGGTGTCACACATATACAATTAACCAATTAATAATATGTGTCAATATATGCTATTTACTTTTTATAATATCATAATATCTAATTATGCTTACAAAGTTATGCATGTAACTTAATAAACATAATTTATAAAAAATAAATACGGCACATAATTAATTTAAAATTACTATGTTTTGGCTGATACCACTATAGGTATACAACTAGAGTCATATTGTCAAACAATACATGGCAGCGGAATTTAGGATCACATAGTAAATAATAAATCGGATAGTAATTGTGTACCTTATTGAGCAAGCGAAATAATGAAAACCTAACGTAAGGTTTTTACCACGGTTGCGTACGCGACACCCTCTTTATCGACAGACCAGTATGCTAGTACTTGTTTAAGCTTTGTTCAACAATTGTCTTAGCAGCAACTCATTATTACAAAAACCAAAATAAAAACAAAACTTAGAGTTTTATTTATAGGTTTTCTAATCTTAGAGTTTGAGTTATATTACAATAAGGAAACCTCCTTATTTACATAATAAACCCTCCATTTAATAAACATTACACTTAACCCATTAAGTAATATTTACTAAATACATTAAACTAATAGTCGTGTCTAAATGTCGATGTGTGCGCTTTCGTAGTCTCACACATTTACAGTCACATATTTATTCGAAACTATTCAAATACCTACAATTTAAACATTTATAGATTAGAAATCTAATGTATACCTAATTTATAAGCATCTTGTGGAACCGGAGGCCTGATGCGTCTGTCTCGAGCATCACACATCGTGCCTCAGATTTTGGGACCCAATGGATCACTTAGCGTTTTATAAACCAAGATAAACATGATCATCGCACATAAGCATTAACTTAGAACGTTCTAATCATTTTACATGCCTACCTTTCCCTATATCCTCCTTTCTACAAGTAAATAATCAATGTGATACATGAGGAAGAGTGTAACAAGCATGTGAGTCTAGTGGGACGGAAAGTTGGTTACTCGGCCGATATATATTGTACCAACAATCAGTGTAGTTAGTGTTCATCAGTTCTGTTCCTTACTCTAATTCAGTTGTAACAAACTTCAACTCCATCAATCGCGAATGAAAATGAAGTTTTAATTTCGAATCTAAATTTCAATCAATAATACTCCGTTTAAGCCCTAATCTCATTCATTTCTTAGTCATTACCGGTTACATCTCAATGTTTGATGATACAAATTTCTCTCAAACTTCCTTTCTAGTCATTGTATTTTTGTATCCAGAGAATTTCAAAAGACTACTGTTTTATCATTTATAGGTTTACTGGATATGTAAATGTTAATCACAAAGTTTCAACTGCGTTGTCTTAAACAATTTCAAACTAAAAAGATCTACAAGCATTAACAACAAACTCTCATACAATTCTTTTTCCCCTCTTTCATAACCATTCTCGCTCTCTTTATTTCCATCGCTTTATGCGATTTGCATAATAAATAAATAAAAATATAGAAAACTTTGGAATATTGATCAGAAAAGTTGAATACATCAAATGAAAAGGATTTGATCAAGTTGAAAGTAGTTTTGTTTGACGATATTATATCCATGTTCATGTGCAATAATTCTTATTAATAATATTATCTTTGAGATAAAATAAGATAGAGAAATAAACAAGCAAACAGGTGATAGAAATAAGGTAAACACAGACAAGACATGATGCCCTTTCCTAGAGTTATGGGTCTTGATTTCCGTTTATTCAACGTCTCCTAAAATCAACTAACGTCTCTAAACCATGTACGTTTGCCGGTTTTCTTGTATTTGTATTTAAAAATTTCATAAACTTATGATTCGATCCATACTTATCGTGTGTATAGTTATGGCCAGAAAGGAGACGCTTCAAGTTACGTCTCAAATTCTTATTCAGTGAATACATGCATAGAAACGGTTTGTTACGTTAAAACTTTCAAAAATATTTATCAAATTTAGATGTTGATAATTTCTATTTACCCAAACATAAGACGTACTTTTAAAAAACTCGCATAGTTCGTAGTAACAATGAAAATGTTTGGGCGAGAATCCAATCCAACATGTAAATGAAATTATAACGAATTACTTATGAATCCAACATGTAAATGAAATAATAATGAACTACTTATGAAGTTGACGAGTTGCTTTCTCTATTGTTTATTCAATCTAGAGTGAGGTGGTGAAAAATGTATATGATGTATTTTTGCAATATTCATCATATACATTTTCTTTGATAAGCTATACGTTCTAATATTGTTGGTTGGCGTTTAAGTGTAACCAATGTAGACTTATATATGTTAATCAGACATGAGTTAAAAATTGGTCTCAAGAATTGGTATGAGAGCCACGATAGTAGCGCAGTTACACATAACGTTACCAGTTTCACTCACAAGAAAGCCGGTTTGAATCTAGTTTAAGGGATGAATAAGCAATCCAGGTCAGTTAGTCTTATTCTTATATACACACAAAATTACTTTCAATACTATTACTAGTTTAAATATGTATTTGTAACTGTGAATTTCTGATGATAAGCAGAAATAGTGTTGATGATAAGCAAAGGTAGTGTTGATGATAAGCTATACTCTATGATACGATTCTACATGTCAAAAATGGAGAAGAAAATGCATGTGAGAGGTTGCAAAAATTAGGGGTTTTGCCTAATACACATGTTTTGTTTGCTCGTTGTCCCCCACTCTTTTCAATTTCATTCGTTCATCATTTCTAACTTTAACAAAAATATATCAATCATTTATTGATTTAACTTTTCTTACAGATAAAGATAAAAGATGAATAAAAGTATCAAAATATCATACCTAACCGACACATACAATATATATATATATATATATATATATATATATATATATATATATATATAAGCCGTAAGATACTTGCTATTGCACTTTTCAAAAATAATGTATTCGTTATCATTAGCGCCGCTTTTATTCGGTATTTTGTATGATACAGTACTTACCGATACATTTCGCTACGGTACTTGGTACCAACAACATTTGACATTCATTAGACTATGTTTTGAGTAAATAACTATTTTTTAAATACAATAATAAAAATATATGAAAGAACAAAATATATCATATAAAACACATTTTTGAACAACTTACTATTTGACATCCATTTTGCGATCATTTTGGGATTTTTTTATAAAACTATATGGTTTTTCAAAACCATTATCAATTCTGTATGGTTTTTTAAGCTCTATCCGAAACTACCCCAATCACACGCGGTATCTGCAACTCCTCTAAAAACCAAGAAAACCTTCATATGGATCGCACCTACTACGTGCGATCCATGCAAAAGCCTAAAAAATATGTTTATATTGATAGGTCGCACCTAGCAGGTGTGACCCCTGAAATACTGACACAATTTTTCAACGGCTAGTACCAATTAATTAATATAGTAGAGGGATCGATCTAGTAGGTGCGATCCATCTACATACCATTTTTCCATGCATGCAACGTAAATGCTTCTTTTATATATACATATATATATATATATATATATATATATATATATATATATATATATATATATATATATATATATATATATATATATATATATATATATATATATATATATATATATATATATATTACAACACAAACACAAACACTTAAAACCATTACAACACTTACATGTTTATCAACTCAAACACTTACACACAACCTACTTATCTCAAATCGTGAAGACTTGCACAACTTCGCGAACAATTAGCTAACCTCGACGAGCAAAGAAATAGAGTGCATAATGAAATTAACGAGATTCTAAACGTTGTTGAATATGATGATTCAAACTGTGCAAGTATAGAGACCGACGTAATTTTAGCCGATTGTGCAAAGACATTTTATCTTCATGGGGATAGAGGCAAAAGAGACGAACAAAAATACTGTCTTATTTCGTTATTACCACAAAATTTCAAATGCTATAGAAATGTTTGGGCCGTTTTGCGTGGATATATGCAAAACAATGAATTGCGGGTTATGGTGAGTTTAATATTATTTGCGATTATTCAACAATATTTAATAATTTTACTAATAATTGTTTTTTTAACATAGCATGTTGATGGGTGGATAAAGAGGTCGCTAATGGCTCATAAACGAGTTTTTCAAAGGGAATCGACTAGTACTTTGCGTCAGTTTTCCGTTATGCCTACGATATTTAACGAAATGTTCACGGATGCTAATAGGCGCAAACTTGTAAAACTATCAAACGGAACTAAAACTCCATATCCTTCCTGGTAGGAGGTCGATTTCATACTTATCCCCATATGTTGTCCAAATAACCATTGGTTTTGTTGTAGTTTAACATTTATACATTAAAATTTACCATTTTCGATAGGGATTATGCAAGTATTCCAGGTGAATTTCGTGATGAGGTAAAGACTAATTACGAAGATGAGATATTGGGCTTTTTGAACTTAATTACTTTCTTTGGTAGGGGGAGACAATCAATTGGTGTTGAACCATTCACAAACGTTTCACAAGTCTCCCAATACATGGGTACTAACAAGAACTCGGCATTATATCTTTGTATGTTTATACATAACCTCGACAAATATTCGAACCAAGAATACATACAAAGTGATGTATCCGAAGAGATCGTGCAGAATTTTCGAGAATTTATGGCCTATTGTTTTTATAATACACGTACGACATAATTATTTTGTTTTTTTTATTTGTTTGTGTTGTTGTGTTGTTGTGTTGTTGTGTCGTTTTTATTTGCTTGTGTTGAATAAATTGTAATTTTATCTTCTGTAATATTTTGATTATCTTTTACTATTTTATTACGTATGTTAAATTATTTAAAACCCTAAGAATAATATTTGTAAATAACAATTAATAATAATAATTCCGTAAAAAAATAATCAATACAATACTTTGAATGTTATGTGTGTTTGTTTATGATTGTAATAGGATATTTATAAATGGTAAAAATTGCACGGGAAGAAAACATGAAGTACATGGGTCGCACTTACAAGGTGCGATCCATGTACATAGACCTTTAACATATGTTCATGGATCGCACCTAGTAGGTGCGACTCCTGCGAGTTAGTCGTTTAGGTTTTAATGCTTTACATGCATGCATAAGAGAAAGTTATAAAAATACGAAATAAGGTTAACAAATTTAATAAAAAGTTTCCACTTTTCATAAAAATACGAAATAATTTCATAAACACACAACTACTAAATGAAAGACGGTATTTTAATAACAAAATTAAAATACAACTAGCAATAAAAATAATTGTATGACACACAACTATTAAATTAAAGACGGTTGATAACTATTAAAATTTTGACCGTTATGACCTGGTTGATTGCATACGGTACATCTTCGAGGGGCATCTATAGGTTGAACGTCCGTTTCGTGATGTATTCTATTCGAACATCTGAGTCCTCTTGACCTTGAGATACGAGAGAGATCCGCTTGAATCTTCCAACCCGGATTTACCCAATAACTAACGTGAGGAAGCGGTTGAAAAGTGGAACGATATTGTTTTTCGTACGTTTCTTTTTTGTAAACCTTGTTTACATATGTAGCAAGTTGTTCACCTCTATGTCGAATTGCTGCCATGAAATGTGAACATGGAAATCTATGTGTTTGTCATTTTCCACAAGTACAAGTTTTCGTTCTCCCTCCAAACTTCACAGTATAGTCTTTCCCCGGTATCGTTTGGATTGAACCTTGTCTCGACTCTATAAACCCTTGTGGTGTAATTAAACTCGGTAATAGTATGTTGTCGTGCATATATCTCACGTTGCATGAGAAATTTCCACATACGAGGGGGAACGGTGTTTCACAGTTCTTTGCGATCAGAGAGTGTTTTCTAAAGTGTTCGACGCATTTGTTGAATGTAAAATCAATAAGAGCCTTTATCGGCAAAAGTCTAGCTCCCCGTAAGACGTTGTTGAAACACTCCGGAATGTTGGTTGTTAACCAACCCCACCTTCATTCTTTCTCATCATATATAAGGGTCCACTTGCTTCTGTCGATTTCGACAAGATAATTCCATGCTCCTATTTTGAGATGCATCGTATCGTTTATACTTTCCACATACTTTCTTTCTTGTGTGGTACTTTCTATTGCCCAACAAAGTTTCTTCAATGCACTAGTTTTATATGTTTTTGTAAAATTACTTCTTACGTGTCGCATACAAAAACGATGGTATCTGTACGGCTGCATCCATCCAACAAGATTTACATCGCGTAGGTTATACCATTGTGTCTATCAAAGATGACACACAAACGTCTGTCCCCAACAACATGACTCCTTAACTGTTGAAAAAACCAACACCAACTTTCCACCGTTTCTTCATCAACAATGGCATACGCAAACGTCGATATGTAATTATTAACATCATTTGTAACAGTCGTTAATAACTTACCTTTGTACGATCCTTTGAGATGGGTACCGTCAACACACATAACCGGTTGACAGAGTTTAAATGCCTCAACAGCTGGTCCAAAAACCCAAATACATATTTGAATACATATCCATGCTCTGAATATTGTGGATGATGTTGCCACTCCACAATGGTATCTGGGTTTGTAGCCTTTAATGTCGCAATGTACGACGGAAACTCCGAGAAATTACTTTGCCAACTCCCGTGTATACTCTTAATTGCTTTTTTCCTACCTTGCCACGCCTTTTGGTAAGAAACGTCAACATTCTGAGAAATTTGTTATATCTGCATGTATCTGTTTTACCGGGTAGGTGATATCTTGTATAATTGAGTGCTCAATGAGAGATGCAATCATCTGTGAGGTAATACATATGTTGTTATTGCGAGTGACCGTCCCATAACAGTTGTGTGAAGTTACCCAACGCTATATATGCCAGTGGTAATTACTAAACTTCTTCACCACACGTACATGCCACTTACAAATAGGTGTCCCGATTACTTGAATAAAACTTTTATTACGACTGCGACTACAACATTAAATAAGTTGGGTTCACTTTTATTAACCCAAATCACTCTGTTTTGAGAAACAGACCAAAGCCTTACGGCGTGAATGACTTCTTTTTTAGTTTTGAAAGTCATTCCGACCCGGATTTGATTCTATTTTTGCCTCCAAACATCAACTGGTTCTTCCTCCTCATAGTCTGGCATGTATTCTTGTGTCTCTTCTACTCGTTCGTCTTCGTCATCTTCCTGAGTGATGTCATGAACTACATCGGGTTGTTCATCTTCTCTTTCGTCACCACCAACTGGTTCTTGCTCTGTATCTTCACTGTGTTCCGAGTTACGTGCATCTGAGTTATCAAAACCGGCTCTATCGTCATTGGCTGTGACAATTTGTAGTGGGTTGGTTGATGTTGTTGGATATTCTTGAAAAGAAGGTTGACTTTGAAGGAATGTCAGAAATTCTTGTAAAGAAGGTTGACTTTGCATGGTTGTCGGATATTCTTGGAAAGAAGGTTGACTTTGAACGGTTGACTCTATTAAAACGGGTTGGGTTTGTATTGAGTTGTTAAAAACTTGACTGCTTTGCTGAGAAATAAATAATGACTCCATTTTAACATGAATTTGACCCCAAAAGTTTCATCTCTCTGAGCTAAATAATACATAGTTTCTAAACTATCATTACCCCATATTTCGACAACTGCAGGTATATTTTGAAAAAAATAACATAGTAATAACTCCAATCTAAAGAAATTTTTGTCCACTCGTATATAATCGTAAATTAAATCAACGAACTCTTCAAAACAAAAATGGGGAGACATCATAATCGTGGTAGTCCTTGTTAAATCTTCGCGTAAATAAAACCGTTTTCATATCTTACATTGCCTCCCAATATAAATTCACCATAAATAGACGTGATAAAGACATACTTTGAGAAATTTTATGTGGATTTAGTAGATAATGGAAACGGAAATGGGATGAATTGCAAAAACGAAAATGTTAAATAAACAAAAATTTGTCGTATTATTTTTAATTTCAACGACAAGATTTGTATCTGTCAGATAATTGAAACCCTAAAACAGCTTTTACCAAAACCTTTTCAGAGATCGCACCTACTAGGTGCGACCCATGAACATAACCATCACAAATACCAACCCTAAAACCAGCTTTAAATTTCACTTTGTCAGACAAGTACATGGACCGCACCTACTAGGTGCGACCCATGAACATAACAACCACAAAGACAAACCCTAAAACCAACTTTAAATTACCCTTTGTCAAACAAGTACATGGATCGCACCTAGTAGGTGCGACCCATGAACGTAACTACCTAAATGAAAAACCCTTATACAACTTTAAATTCCTTTTGTAAATGCATGTATTCATGTCGACATTTTTTTATTAAATATGTTACATAAAGTACTATAAACATGTCCTTATAATGTTGGTAATTTATTAAAGATGTTACATAAAGTACTACAAACGTGTGATTATAATGTTGGTAATAGCTTTTTCTTTATTAAAGATGTTACAAAAACATGCTTAATTATTTATATATTCTTAATGAAAACATACTAATGAAAAACATGCTTAATTATTTATAGAAACATAATATCCATTCATTAAAAAACAAAACATTACAAAACATTAATAAAAAGGAAACATTACATAACATTAGGTAAAAAAACATTACAAAACATTCAATTTAAAGACTAATGATGTGGATAACGACGATGATGAGGATTGAGTACTCCATTGGTACCACATGATGGTGGATACCTATCAAAGTCAAAGTCTTCATAAGATACATGTGTAAACTGACGGTCTGGACGACTCGATCGACCCCTTTGATGCTGCGTCACTGGTGGGGAGGACATAAGGTAAAATCTTAACTCCCGCCCGGAAGAGTATATTCAATAAGTACAGAAAAACTCATATCCTGATTATAATCTTGATTCGGAAATTGAAAGGAATCTTGAGTCTGATATGGCGTCTTATCTTGAGTGTTATACGGCATCGAATCTTGAGTCTGATATTGCATCGAACTCTGAAATTTAACCCCAACAAATGATTCCGGATTAACACCTGATGTACCGTCACCGTTAACGTTTGATGTACCCGCAATATTCAGATTAACGTTAGAAAGTGGTTGTCTTCGCCTCCGTGGTGCTCTTTGGAACATTTGTTGTGGTACCGGTTCATAGTTCTCCACAAAATTACTCGTTTGAAGTGAAAATCGTTCAATATTATGCATATACCCCATATACTACTGAGACAAATTTTCACCTCCCTAACTTGATGATTCTCGATGCCACCTTGTCATTCCATCCATCTGCATTTAATTTTTAGATTAGTATTAACTTTTTTTTAATTAATATAGGTAATATAATAGAAATGTTGATTAAAAAAAGAGAGAATGTCACAAACCGTCCTTGGGGTTAGTCAGTTTTTCACGTATCGTCCTTTTTCGAAAAAATTAGCAACAACTATCCTTTAGATATTTTATTTTGTCGCCGACAGTCTTTTTCTCATCTAAAAAGACTAAAATACCCTCTCTTTAATTTATCCCTCAAATAATCTCTCTCATCCATCTCATATCTTCCCAGATTAATCACCATCATCATCCAAACCTTTCTCTCTCATATTTTTTTCTTCAAATTTTGTCCAATTTTGTTAATATTAGTTCAAATGAAACTAGAGAACAAATACAGAACAAATACATATATAATCTGTATCTATATCTCTCTTTCTTACTCCCCACCGCCCCTGTTTTACTCCCCACCGCCGTAATAATAACCGGTAATAAATTTCTAACCACAAACCCAATATACACACACACACACACTTACAAAATGGGAAAGTACATGTGTCAAAATCCATGTAACAATGGCGTACGAACTCGTGCTAAAACCCTAGCTCTTCAAAACGCATACATTCAACTCCGTAGCCGTTGTTTAATCAAACAAACTCCACCAAAACGACAAAAGGAGAACCGTCTTCCACCAAAATCAAATAAAAATTCATCTTCCGGAATTGTTAAAGCTAGTTCTGATAAGAAATTGGGGGTTAATCAGGAGAATGAAATTAGGGTTTTTGATGATTTGGGAATTGATGGTGAAGGTTCGTTTGGTGAGAATATGGTGGAAATTGAAGGAAGGGGAAGGTAATTTGTTGTAATTGTTTGTGGAGTTGGCTTATTTTTGCCAAATTTAAAGCCCTTTTTTCAATTTCGTTTAATTCTTTTTGAATAATTGGATTTATAAAAATTAGGATTTCTTGAATAATTGGTTTTATTTTGCTCCATTCAAGATTATCAAATTTAATTTTTTTTGAGTGAATTTCTTAATCTTAGAAAAAAATTGAATTATGTGAATAAGTTTTTATCTACAAGTATATTTTTAATTTTTCTACTTTTGGTTAAATAAGTAAAAACTGATGATGATGATGATGATGATGATGATGATTAATTTGGGAAGATGAGAGGGATGAGAGAGATTATTTAAGGGATAAATTAAAGAGAGGGTATATTAGCCTTTTTAGATGAGAAAATGACTGTCGGCGACAAAATAAAATATCTAAAGAATGGTTGTTGCAAATGTTTTTGAAAAAGGACGATACGTGAAAAACTGACTAACCCAAAGGACGATTTGTGACATTCTCTCTTAAAAAAAAAAAAAAAAAAAAAAAAAAAAAAAAACCAGAAACTCTCGTTGTTCCCCAAGAGGTTGAAGCCCACGTGGCATCGTTCCGGGGAAAGAGTATAGTCATCCACAAAGAATGATGTTCGAATCTTCTCATGTCGTCGATGCCACCAATTAATGTAATCTTGTTGTTCTCTCTCCCAATTATGATTAGATTTACCAAGGCGAGAGACATTATGTTCTCTTACACATTCATCGTGAGTAAATTATTAGGCCACAGGTTCATCCTGAAACATACCAAACTGTCGCATTACTCTACTCACTGATGAGGTTTGACAATCTCCCAACACACAAGATATGTTTCACATCTCCAATTATCCGGATCTCTTCTACAATATAGTGGAATAGAATGTAGACAACTAGCGTATGGAACCCAGTTAAAGTATATAAAAAGAAATTCATTAAAAAATAGTTTATTTAATAAAATATATTGTTTAATTATTTAACTTATCTACCTCATGTGTGGTCAAAGTGGTAAGTTGTGCTCGACATGTTGCTAAAACATGTGATGTAACTCCACCAAAACTTCTACCCGAATCATTAGAACAAAAGTTGTGATCGACATTTAATAAAACTTATATTTAATAAAACAAATACTTGACAAACATAATGTAAGCTTAAATAGAACTAAATAACTCCGATTTTATTAACATAATATTTAACAAATTCTACATAGAACTATTATATAATTAACATAATATTTAATTAACATAATGTAAATATGAAATTAACTATTCTATTTAATAAAATCTAAATCGAACAATTATATTATTAACATAATATTTAATTAAGATAATGTAAATTTAAAATTAACTATTATATTTAATAAAATCTAAATAGAAGTATTATATTATTAACATAATATTTAATTAACATAATATTTAATGAACATAATGTAAATTTAAAATTAACTAAACATACCGTGCATCGTAAGGTTTTTGGAATATGTAATTATCAGATATTATCTCAGGTGCCAAACTGCTTATCCGTACCCAATCCCAAAGCTTCAACAAACCCAAAGGTCTGCAAATATCAGTTACGACTTTTTTTGTTGCTTTGCATAATCTTCGATAAAGATATGCAAGAATGGCACTTCCCCAACTTAAGTTACCGGATGCTTCCAAATCCTCTATGTTTTGTAGGAATAATAGAGGAATCTTGTAACCGGAAGTGTTGGTGAATAAACTACCACCAATCATATGTAAAATATAAACCCGTGCCCTCTTCTTATAATCTTCTTCTGAAGGGTTATCGGGTAGCTCAGTGCCGATTGTTTCAAGTAAACATGACAATTTTATCGACCCCTTTTGAACGTCAGTTGACGAAGGCATAAATCCCAAAAGCGTGTTACATTTCCTTCTCCGTTGATCATTGTTGAATTTATAATCCACCCCGGTAACAACATTTCCGGTAACATTAAAACCCCACAATATCTGTATATCTTGGAGGGTCACGGTGGCTTCTCCGATACGTGGGAAGTGAGAAGTGTGCGTTTCTGGGCGCCACCTTTCAACTAATGCGGTTATCAAAGCATTATCTAATCGACGTTTTCCAATATAAAAAATCCCTCCAAAACCGGCTACACTAATATAGTGTCTAACGCGTTCATGCATAGCATTATTACGAACATAGTTCCAAAATTTCTCATCCATGCGTCTAACAGTAAACGAATTCTTGGAGTCTATTGAACCATTGAACAACGATTGAGCTCGATGTTCACGGTTTAAGTGTAATAATGAAGTATCAATCGGACCGGGGTTTAGGTTTCTACCCATAATAACGAATTGAATTTCAAGGTTAAAAGAGAAATTTATTGTATGTAATATATGTAAGGAATTGAATTTGAAGGTGATGTGATTATACGTTGCATGAACTATGTATATATATAGGTTAAATGGGACGGTTAGGGAGTTGTGACTGAATTAATTTGTGATGGTTGAGTGGATTTGTGATGGTTGAGTGGTAGGTGCGACCGATGTGAAGGTGTATTTAATAGGTACAGTTGTTGTTGACTGATTTTATTTAAGATTGTTTAGGGATCGTACCTAGCAGGTACGACCCATGTAAAGGGGCAATTAATTGGTGGCTGTTGTTGACTTTATTAATCATTGATGGTTGAAGGATCACACGTAGAAGGTGTGACCCATGTGAAGGTCGAATTAAATGGTATCGTTGAGGTGATTGAGCAGAACTGAATGTAAAATTAAATGGTACGGTTAACAGGTATCAGTTAATTGGTGATGGTTGACTGCAACGGTTTAAAAAATTAAATGTGTAGAAGGATCGCACCTAGCAGGTGCGACCCATGAATAGGTTTTAAAAATGGATGCTACAAGATTCGAACCCACAACCTCTCATCAACACTTTACACACTCTAACACCACACCACTCTATCACCACAGCAACACTCATATCTTGTTAAATTATCCTAAAATAATGTATTTAGCATTTCTTCAACCCTATTCAAAAAACATAACTTTTTTTTGAAAACACACATGATGTATTTAGCATTTCAACCACAACACCAATACTTTACTAACTTTTTTTGGAAAAATGTATATAACTTTTTGAAAAAACATAACTTTAAAAAAAAAACACATTTTATTATAATCTAATTCCAATGTAAAATATAACTAAAACTCAACAATAAAACATGTAAAACCCCGCCTTTCATGACCACGATATTGTCCGTTCTGGAACTACTCTGGCCCAAGCACACTTAACTACAGAGTTTATAGGCTCTGCAGTGCTTGTAGCCACCAAAACACGTCGTGTCATGAAAGGCTAAAGGTTTAATCATATACCCAACATCACTCTTGTCCACGGACGATGTGGTATTTTCCTAAGGTGTTACAAACCACCCCCCCCCCTGTGGGACTCAACGTCCTCGTTGAGGTTTGACCCACCATCCCGAACGGCACAAGAGTGGCTCTGATACCATTTGAAACACCCCGCCTTTCATGACCACGATATCGTCCGCTCTGGAAACAAGGCTCACTAATTTACTTATGGTAAAGCTTCCCAGGGGGCCATCCATCGTTGAATTACTATGGGCCAAACACGCTTAACTACAAAGTTTCTAAGTTCTGCAGTGCTTGTAGCCACCAATATGCGTCGTGTCATGAAAGACTAAAGGTTTACTCATATACCCAACATCACTCTTGTCCACGGACGATGTGAGATTTTCCATAGGTGTTACAAAACACATTTTAATAAAAACTTAACTTGAGAACATAAGAATTACAATAACGACTAGTGACAAGCATACTCTTCATCACTTTCGGAAACTTTAACATTACAAGATTTATACTTATTATTACTGCTACAACTACCACTAGAACTCGAGTCTTAATAATATTTCCATGTAGCATCTATATCATTATTGATACCGATTTCATCTTCGTGATCGCTAGAATCGTTGTCAACGATAATACATTCATCGTTTTCATACGATTGTCTGAACGAAGTTGAAATTCGTTTACCTCAAACTCTTTGACGGATCCAGGTAATTTCGCTAGATAAAATTCCCATTCATAATCTTTCAAAACAATTGCCATCTTCCAAGCGAAATCATGAAAAACTTCAACAATATCACCAAGTTCCCGAGATTTTGTAGTTTCTAATACAGGAGGCATTGGTGTAATAGATTCGGCGCCTACTTGTTCCACATCCGGCGTGTCACTAAAATTGGGATACACGTTGTAACTAATGATGTATGTCCGAGTATTAACGGAAACAATTCGAGCACAACGCGAAAATATGTTACCAAACTTATCTTTCATCAAAACTTCAACCATATTCCCATTTTCGTATTTCATTATTTGTAGATAGTTGTTTGTGTTTTTATAAATGTTTTTGTGTATTTTTGAGTTGATAAAGATTGTGTGTAAGTGTTTGTGTTGTAAGGGGTTGTATAAGCAGAATTTACGTAGCATGCATGGAAAGGTGGTATGTTGATGGGTCGCACCTGCTAGGTGCGATCCCTCAACTATATTAATTAATTGTACATCAAAAAACTAGCCGTTGAAACCTTTGTGTCAGTAGGTGATGGATCGCACCTCGCAGGTGCGATCAATCAACATAATGTTTTTTTTTTGGTGTTTTGCATGGGTTGCACGTAGTATGTGCGATCCATGTGAAGGTGTTCTTGTTTTCCACAGGGGTCGCATGTAGTAGGTGCGATTGGGGTAGTTTTGGATACCACTCAAAAAACCATGGAGAATTGATAATGACTTTGAAAAACCCGGTAGTTGTATAACGAAAAAAATCCCATTTTGGGGGTTGGATGCCAAGTGCCGTAGCAAAATCCATTGATCTTCGTACCTAAATGCGTTAATTCGTACCGATCGGTAAAGCATGTAAAACAAGCACACAACATTTAATATTATATATATATATATATATATATATATATATATATATATATATATATATATATATATATATATATATATATATATATATATGATCCAATACAAACAATGTCAACTCTACACAATAATAAGTACGTTTTACAAAATTATTAAAAAATAGTAAAAAGTTTTTTCACATTTTTTTCGGAGAATCTTCCTAACATAACATCCAGAATCGTTTTATGGAATAGATAAAATTTTGACTTTTTTTTTCGAAAAAAAACGTAGATACATTTTTTTGATAGATGCAT
The DNA here is from genome assembly GCA_910822075.1 of Senecio squalidus. NCBI lineage: Eukaryota > Viridiplantae > Streptophyta > Magnoliopsida > Asterales > Asteraceae > Senecio > Senecio squalidus. The sequence goes on along the minus strand of CAJVGC010000508.1, from coordinate 42,684,499 downwards.
TTTTCTAATTTAACAAAAAGTGCATCTATTTTTTTTTCAAATATACATTTACTTTATGGATAAATCTACATTTTATTATTAATATTACAAAAACATTGAGTTAAAATACACCTTATTTTTCAAAATGCATCGACTTTTCTAAAAAGATACATCTACCGAAAAATTCATCCAAGTTTTAAAAAACAGAAATTTCGAATAAAAAGCAAAAATTAATTTATTTCATAAAATGATTCTAGAGGTTATTTTGGGATGTTTCTCCGAAACAGTTTTGAAAAAAAATTTTTTTACTATTTTTAAATTAATATTTTAATTGATTTTCGAGTATTCCTACTGTTATGTATTTTAAGCATTGTGTGTAGCGAAAACTCACCATATATATATATATATATATATATATATATATATATATATATATATATATATATATATATATATATATATATATATATATATATATATATATATATAAGTAATTGTACGTTCAAATTTAAAAGTTATACATATAACATTAGTTCAATAATAAGTTGATTTAATAGCTCATTCTATTAGTCCCTCCGTCCCAAAATAACCCAAAATAAGTTGATTTAATAAGTTGATTTAATAGCTTATTATGCATATAACATTAAGTTTTTAAAGTCTTGTTTTTTCCACTTTGACCTTAAATATTTTTGTTTGTGTTATATAATAGATGATGAAAATTATATTAATAAAAAATAAATTTAAACCCCAATTCATTCATATATTTTACATCAAATATTATATAGCACAAAAAAATATATTTAAATCAAAGTTGCAAAAACAATATCTCAAAATACGATTATGAACACTTAATATGGGACAAATGGAGTATTTCTTAAACAAACATCGGTGACAATATAATTATTATAAGTGTACGTAATTTTACATTGAAATACAAAAGTTATACGTATAACTTTTCATGACCAATATATTTTTTAATGTTAAAATATTAATTGTCCGTATATTATATAAAACATAATTCTTATTTTCTTATGAATGACAAATAGTATTAATTTTCTAGCAAGAAGCTAGAAGCAAAAAAGAGTATTACATGACAATGGATAGTGAGGAACATGGTTACTATACCACTTTATCTAATTAAAAGAAGCTTTCTTACACCTACTAGTTATCCAAGTGAAAGATGAAAGTTTAATATCACATAAGAGGTTTTGTTTAGGTTTCTCCGTTGAGAAGACCTTCTCGTTCCTATATCTCCAAAGGGGCGAAATAGTTGAGTGTACCACGACATCAAATAACACACGATATTGCTTCGGAATTATAACCGAGTATGCAGATATCAAGATTGCGTGTAAACTTTCTTAATGAAGATTTCAGTTTTTAAACTAATGTTTTCTAGATTATAACTTTTTTTATTATATTAAATTTTAATTTTCCGAATTATCGTACATCGAACTGTACTATTAAAACTAGTAAAGATATATACAAAACATACATATGAATCCATGCATTAAATATGCCCAACGTTTAAGAGGATATGCAAAGTGACTTGTGAGAACATGTGATTGAAGTTACAACACACAACGTTTCAATTCTTCAAGCTCTTCATTGAGCACACATTGTCCCCTGATACATCTACTACGTACTACGCATTAGGAAGCTTAAATATAGTCTTCATGGGTATGTTAGAAACTTAAAACGAGTTTGAATTATATTTGATTTCTTCTAGTCTTGTTCCACATACAAACTCCTAGTTTTTTAATTATCTTTGAAAAGTAATTACTTTTGTTATTTATCATTCTGTTTAAAAAACCGTCTTAATCCAAATATTTAAATTTGTTATTTGCATAATTGTTGCATGTGTTATATGAAGACTAACCACTGGGATCGGAGCAGTTAATCAATTACTAGATCTACAATGGACGACAAAATACAAGCGCGCACCTACTTCAAGCCAATACTCAACCAGATTATCATGTTATTCGCCCATTGACCAAGTAATCATGTCCGTTAGTTTAAAGGACCAAATAATCATGGGGATAACTTTGGTTAAACTCTCTCTCTCTCTCTCTCTCTCTCTCTCTCTCTCTCACACACACACACACACACACACACACACACACACACACACACACACACACACACACACACACACACACACACACACACACACACACACACTCTCATACACACACACTTACTTTTATAGTGAGTGGTACATAGATATCATTCAATATTATCTAAGAACATATGTACATTGATCCAACTGGGACTGAATCGACCTCTTCGCAGGGGTGGAGCCAGGGTGGGGCAGAGTAGGCACTTGCCCCAACTAAACACTTTCGTAATATAAAAAACAGTTAAATTATGATATTTTTAAAATTTTATCTCATAAAAATAAAAACTTTAAAATTTGACCCCGGAGAAACTATAAAAATTTATATACTTAACAAGTTCTCTTTAGTTTGTCACCCCGTAAAAATATTTATGGCTCCGCCCCTGCCTCTTCGTTCATAGGATAGTAGCCAGGACGCAAAATATCATACTAAAAACATCGATACCTTAATCGAACTAATTAATGTGATAAAGCATCGTACAAGAAAGGTACATTTTGAAGACATTGATACCTCAATATACTCAAGACAACATATATTTAATCATTACTTCCTCTAACTGACAAACTTGTTTTAAGGACTTTGCTTTATTTAATTTTTTAATATATTTATGTATGGTTCATCCGAGTATGATGGGAGAGTGGAGGATGATATACTCTAATTCATCGAATGAAACCCTATTTGTATTTCTTGTCCTAAAGTTTGTTAAACTTATGTTTTAATTTTTTAATCAAAAGAATTGTTAGTTATCCTTTCAAACAAGTATAGTCAAGTAGACCACAAAATCTAACTGATAAAAGCATATTTATCATCTATAAATACTACTCAAAACCTTCATCAATCCATATCATATCCTATCCCTGCAAGTTAATTTTATAACAATGGCGATTAGGGTTGATAATAGTATCTTGGTTTACATTATTGTTTCTGCAATTTTATTAGCAACCGTTTCGGTCACTAGCTCAAGAGTTGCAACAACGAAAACATCAGTTCCAGGATTCATTAACATAGTGAATTTGGGAGCTATACCTGATGGCAAAACAGATGCTAGTCGACCATTTCAATCCGCATGGGCTTCTGCGTGTACTTCTTCCAGACCAGTTACTATTTATGTACCGGCTGGCAATTTCTTACTTAGATCAGCTTATTTCCAAGGAGAACGGTGTAACAATAAAGCGATAAATTTTCGTATTGATGGAACTCTTCTTGCCTCTAGCTACCATGACTCACGTAGTGATGTCTGGATTAGGTTTGAGAAGGTCACTGGAGTAACTATCTCTGGCGGTACTTTAGATGGAAGCGGTACTGCTCTTTGGGTTTGTAAAGCTTCTTCAAGTGGTTGTCCCGCTGGTGCAACCGTAAGTTTATTATGACAGTTTACATCTTAAATACCAACATTTGATAAATATTAGAAAAACTTTTGACAACATACTATTTTTGTCTTTTGTAGGCAAATATACTTCCAAATTTTGTCGTTTTTGAGTCATCATCTATTCCATATTACGAATATGTCGATAAAATATATGGAATATAAAAGAGGGTTATTTACATGTATATACGCCAATTAAATCCATGCAGATATTCTCATGTTTTAATGGCCGAGCTAGAAAACTTTTTGAGTGGGTTCAGAATTAGAATTTAGTTATTGTGGTAGTGGCTTTATATACTAGAAAAAACTAAAGTTACATTACAATTCTAAAAAGTTTTCAATTCAGTGGGTTCAGTTGAACCCGCTCGGTTCAATGTAGCTCCGCCACATAATTATCAAATTTAATTGTGTCTTTCATCGATTGTGGTTGCAGACGTTAGAATTCTACGATTCAAGAAACATCGTAATTAATGGACTAAGGTCAATAAACAGCCAAAAGTTTCACATCGTAATCAATGCTTGCGAAAATGTGATTCTCTCAGGAATTACAATATCTGCACCGGGAAACAGCCCTAACACAGACGGTATACACATCGAACACTCTTCTAGCGTGAGTGTTTACCACTCGGGTATATCCACTGGAGATGATTGTGTATCCATTGGACCAGGTTCGTCTAACCTGTGGATCGAAAGCATTACATGTGGCCCGGGCCACGGTGTCAGCATTGGCAGTTTAGGTTGGAGCTTAAGCGAGGCCGGAGTACAAAACGTGACATTAAAGATGGCGACATTTAGGGGTACGGAGAATGGGGTTAGGATAAAGACATGGGCTAGGGAAAGTAATGGGTTTGTAAACGGGGTTGTGTTTGAAGATTTAACTATGGTTAAAGTTGACAATCCTATTATTATTGATCAAAATTATTGTCCTGGGGAACGTAATTGTCCTCATCAAGCGGCTGGAGTAAAGATATCAAATGTTCGATATGAAAATATTCATGGAACGTCTGCGACTGAGGTTGGGGTGAAATTTGATTGCAGCAAGGAGCATCCCTGTAGTGGGATAACAATGGAAGATGTGAATTTGAGTTACAATGATCGACCAACTCATGCCTCGTGTGTCAATGCTCTTGGAACCACCGGTGGTGTTGCCGCTATCATCCACCACACGACTTCTATGCCGTGTTTGTTATAATACTTATAAGTTATAACCCATGCTTATCGATTGAACTTGCCATAAATTGCCAATCAACATGGTTATGATAAATTAGAATTCAGCTGAAATTTGGGCATATTTGATCATAAGAATTAGTAATTTGTAACTTATAATGGCTAGTAATATTGTCTTAAATTTGCATCCAACATCATATATTGATCCTCGTATTATGTGATGTACATAAACAATTTAAATAAAATAATAAGTGTTTTGTAGTTGTTTGTTTTAGATTTCTTATTTTGCAAGTTACATAAATAGGAAGTTATACTTTTGCACTCCCTAGTCACCGAAATTCCTGAACATATTGACACCACGGTTCAAAACTTAAATCTGCCATAGTCAATACTGATGCAGGAATATTATGAATGAAAAGAAATCACACAAAACACAAATGTAATTTCGATAAACCCTAAAAGGATGCCCAAACGGGACTTCAAGAGAAACTCTCTTTTCTAATTCATAATCAAAACTTATTAAAACCCTAAACCTAAATAACAATATATAACTATAAAACCCTAAAACATAACTTGAAGAAAAAGACAAATAATTAATATTAAAAGATAGATAATGACAATTAAAATTATCATCTTTAACCCGTTATCTTTTCGAACGGTCAAAACGTGTCACATGTTAACCAAAGAAACGACGGCTAAGTCAGAGGAGTTGGAGGCCTGAACGCATACCCGCATCATTCTCCCCCTCTTGGAAAAAGACTCGTCCTCGAGTCTTAGTTTTCCCAAGTCTCTAACTCTGAAACTTTCTAACCCCCATTCATTTTTTTTGACTTGGCTCCTCAAAAAGGACTACGTGACATCATGATCAACCATTCAATAAAAATATTCGGGGAAATCATCCTCAAATCACGCTTCCTCCTCACCTTCGTCCCTGACGTTAGGTTCAGATTCGGTTTCCTTTTTTCAGCAACTCAACGGTTGGTTCATTCCTGGAATCTGTTTGAAGTTCCTTCACTGTTTATGGAGGTAATCATTCTCTACAACCTGTGTGTATCATTGGTTGATCGTATTCTTGCCTCGTTCGGCGAATCTACGATTACCTAAATCAAAAGCTTTGTGTTAGTTAATCCAAAATTTTGTACAAAACTGCAGAACATTTGGACAGTAATATCTCACGGTAGAAAAATCCAATCGAAAATCCCTCCGGTCAGAACGTGCGTAGATGAGTCTTGAACCACATATCCAAATATCAGAGCGATCCAACGGTGAACGAACCCGTGCCGCCATTTTTCCCCGCAGCTGCGCAGATCAGATCTGGACGGACATTAACGATTTTGTGGGTATTTTTCGAATTGACATCTTCAAATTGTGTGATTTCTAACCTCTAACCTAAGCCCATAAATAGTTGACGTCGCCAACCGCCAAAAGGAAAAGGTGTCTTGCACAAAGCACGTGCATGTCTGGCACAAAAGGAGGAAAGATAGTCAAAGGTACTGTAGCACGTGATATGTCAGAAAGATGTCCTGAAGATAGATAGGGGAAGTCGTCAAACCGATGGATAATAAAGGGGAACCGAAGGTGCAAGCTATTATCCTAAATGTCAATAGAAAGAGACGTTAGCGCCGTAAAGGGAAGCATACAATTATCCTGAGGATAATGGCCCGAAGATAAAGGTAGTATAAATACATAGAAAGGACTTCATTTAATACCACTTGATTCAACCTTCAGAAACCAAATATAGAACATTCTCTCCCTTGAATGTTCTTGATTCCTTTACCCTCATAACTTCATCTTTTCCCTCTTAATTACTATATTCATCATTCATTGTCTCATTAAAAGTCATGCATACCGATTCTCACGCCCGAGCCTTATCAGAGAAATTCATTCGATAAGCTTTAGGGGAAATTCCCCCGCTAAGCAAGAGATTTTGGGAGAAGAATCAAGATACATAGAGACCGGAGATTATTTACTTCAACATTGTGGGTTTAATTTTTGTTGTAGACAAAAAATTTATTGTTAGAAACAAAAGTGTGATTTATTAAATTGTATGTTCATTTATAATATTTCCTTGAAAAATCAGGGAGCTGAATCACTAAATAAGAATAAGGGAGCTTAAATATAGTCTGCTTACATCAATATGTAACACTTAGAGTGAGATTGTATTCGATTGAATCCCTCTAGTTTAATTTCACTAACAAACTTGTATATCTTTCTATATTAATGACTAAATTTTTATTAAGTAATTACTTGGGGTATTTTCAATTTTGTTTATAAATCGTCTTTGATTCCATTTTTAAAGTTGTGATTTGTATAGTTGTTGAGTGTTTTACTGTACATCGGACCAAGAATTGTTATTAGGGCAACCAATTAATCAATCACCAAATTCTCATGTTACTACCAACTGATGCGAATTTAGTTTTAATAAACATAGATCTTTTGGAATTATTTATGGAGCCTACAATTATGTTTAAAGAGTCTACTTTTAATCCAATTGGTTTCGTGTCAAAAGTATAAGATTTTGTTAGTCAAATAGTCATTACAAGATAAGAGGTGTATTTTCTAGCAGATTTTGTGTCGACTGAAACTTTTACTGGCTTTTTCAATGTGATTCAATTCCAAAATTTGTAGAAGTTGGAAAGTATTTTTAAAAATTTCTAAACTCTATGCTGTCCAAACAGTAAATATTTTTTCTAATATGTCTTGACGATTTCATATAAAATAGTAACACTTTAATTAGTGAAGATACACGAGACACTAAACTTTAGAGAAAAACACCTATATAATCACCTGACAACTCACAAATACCAAAATACTCACCAAATTCGCGACGTTTTTCTCGCGCCACTTTTTGTCTTTTAGTTGTCGTCGCGAGAATTAAATTTATAGAAATAGGCGGTCACAAATTAGCCACGTTCTCGCGAATTATTTTGGTCATCGCGACGTATTTATACAAGTTCGCGACGTATTAGTTAGTATAATACCTTATAAAAATTATGAATTGGATTTAGATTAAAGCCACGTCATCGCGTCGTTGACTTTAGTCAACGCTTTACTTCAAAATTTAAACACTTCCTGTAAATCTTTATCTTCAAAAAACACAGTGAAAAGTAAAAACCCTAAGCAAAATTCACCTCTTCAATTCCACATTTTCACCTGGTATAACGGTACGATTTTTTTTTTCAAAATCGCGCGGTAAAGGCTCGTGATGGCGACGGTATAGTTTAATTGTTTATGTCCTGTGTAGTCAATCAAGAAATTGTATCATTGTTGGTGGTTGGCGTTTGACGATTACGTCTTGTAATGACATATAATCAGGTTAGTTACTATTATTGTGAACTTTGCCTTTTTGTTTGTGAGTAACTCTTTAATTTTGTTTTCAATTTTGGTAAACTATATTTTGTTCACATGGAATTTTAACGGTTTCTTTTGTTCTTAGGATTTGTATGATGCCACTGTCACTGTTAGATGCAATATTGGTGTTGCACTAGATATAGCTAATAGGTTGGGACAAAGGGTTAATCTATTTAGGCAAACATGTTTTGGATATTGGCTTGACGTCCCATGCAAATCCCGAGACTCGAGTCTTGTCCATTTATTATTGCAGACTCAGGTTAATAATCCTCAAGTTTTAGACCATATTCAGTTTTCATTCAGGGGACATTTATTGCGATTTGGACGTGAGGAGTTTTGCCTTGTTACGGGGATGAGTTTTGGTCATCAAAATTGGATACATGAGAAGAATGGTGGTACATTTAAGAAAAGGGTATTTCCGGATATTGCAAAAGTAAAAGGGAGAGATCTGCAATATATTTTTATGAATCGCTTACATGAGTTAGTTGATGATGATGCTATCCGTATATGCTTATTATATATGTTATATTTTGGATTTTTGGGGCGGGAGCCAAAGATGAAGGTGGAGGATAGTCTTTTATTACTTGTTGATGATTTAGAGTCATGGAATAATTTTCCATGGGGCTCTTTTATATGGGATGCTACTTTCCCTAAGCTTCGGAATGCACTCGATACACGACAAAATCAAATTACGTACTCGCTTAGTGGATTTATTTGGGCGTTTAAGGTTGTAATATTAATTTTCATTTAATTTTTATTACTATAATTTTGATCTACAATTATTATTCTCAATTATATGTAATTTTTATGTAATTTTTATGTAATTTTTATTTAATAGATATGGATATACGAGGTTTTCCCGTATACACGAGTTAGTAGGTATTGTATGTACACGCCCGGTAGGATCCCAAGGGCGTTATGCTGGAAAAAGTGCCTAAAACATACGCAATGGGAGACCGTGAAGAAATTTTTTACTACAGTTACGGAGGTAATTTTGTTGAGTGTTTACAGTATTTACTTTAAAATACACTTTTAAACACATAAAAAATTATTTTATTAATTGCAGCCCGCCCTTCGACCACATAACATGGTGCCTACGAGTGCCGAATTAACAACAAAATGGTGGACGACTAGTAAAAGTTATATTGATGGTGCTATTAATGAGTTTCAGTCCACGTTGAATATGGCACAAGTGGTATCGCCACCAAGGCCGATGTCACCACCAGCAGTCTCGACACCACTAAAGCCAGCAGTCTCGACACCACTAAAGCCAGCAGTCTCGACACCACTAAGGCCACGATCCATATCAGAACATGGGTCACCAACACCTCCAACACCACCATATGGAGGACCTGAACACGACCATGATATGGGTTGCATTCTAGATCAGCCCCCCATGACGAGGACGAGGACGAGAGAGACACCTACTTTGGAAGCCACATCTGCTCTACTAAATTCAGCCTTGGGTAGGTTATCATATTTGGAGTCGACGGTGGCACGTCAAGAGGAGATTATTAAGGGTCTTTTACAGCTTTTCGAGGTAACTTTTATTTTCATTGTTTATTTTTACATATAACATATATAGTTGCTTTTACTAAATGTTAATTTATAAATAATTCATTTATTTAGGGAGGGTCTGATGATGTTGTTGACGAGGTTTCAATGTCAGATGGTGATATTCCATTGTCAGCACCGAGAACAGTAGCTTTGGCTATTCGTCGTGGTCGACGAAAGACACAATTTAATAGTAAATATCTATCACCATATACACTTATTAAGACCGTGAAGAGGGGACCAAAACGAAAGGAGGGGAAGACACTTGGTCCGATAGAGGCGGCTGAGAAAATGTCTATGTCAGAGTTGTTAGAGGTAATTTTTATTATTATTCTATGGGCGGGTAATAACAAGTTTTAAATATTTTAGTCAATAATTATACTTTTTTTTGGGTTAAATAGGTGGTGGCAGGGGAGACCGTACAAACCATAGCGGAGGAGACCGACCAAGACGTTGTACATTTGGCTCAAATTGTGACCCATCCCTCTAGCATAGATCAGAGCAACTACTCAATTTGTGACCCACCCCTTAATCCAGATTTGACTAAGCATCTTGAGTGGGACATTTGTGCAATGGATTTCTACAAAAACAAGAATTCCGATTCATGCCATACCGTGTACACGGGTGGGCAGGAGTGCACTAAGCATTTTTGGGGTATACTACTTGGGAAGGAGAAAGACGGTTATTTGGAGTCTCAGGTGTGTATTTAAAGTTAAAATTTTCAGTATACTTAAAAACTAATGTTAAACATATTGTTTTTTTAGCATGTTGATGGTTGGGTTTTACGAACAATGTTATCAAGGGCTGAAACTTTGGTCACTAATCCTCAAAAACAAATTCGTTGTACTGTTGTCCCGTCCTTTTTTCATTCATTCATACTTGAAGGAGATAATTCATTTTGTCAATCTTATGCTGACGGAAACAGATCACCTTATGTCGCATGGTGGGATGTTGATCGGGTAAGTTATAATTTGTTTCAAATAGTCAATATATGAACGTCGATCAGATATTAATGTCGGTTTATATCTATTTGTTTATAGGTACTTATCCCTGTATGTGTCAATCCAATACATTGGTTTCTGATTGAGCTCAATCTCGAGACTTGGAAAATGGTCATATATGACAGCTGTGTTAACATTGTTACTTCAGAGAAATGTAAACAACTCAGCAAGTGGGAATCATTACTCCCCAAGTACTTAGAAAATATCAAGTACTGGGAACGATCTCGACGAACCCCTCCCCCCTTTTTCAGGTTTCCTCTCATTTATGGCGAGAATGTTCCCCAACAGATTGGCCGCTTAGGAGATTGTGGCGTTTTTGTTTGTTACTTTATGGATAGATTACTCAAGTCATTGCCATTAATGTTACCTATTTCACTAGCTGCTGATCATGCCGCTTTTGCATTCCGATATTATATGGCTAAGGCGTTTTATGAGAAACGTTACACTCGTGAGGCTCTAGAGCGGTGAAAAGTAGTCTTTAATTGTGATTCCTCACTTTTTGCATTCTGATGTATCTTCTGATGAAACTTAATGCTACAGATTACAAGTATCAGAATTTTTAATTTTTGATAAGTGTTAGTACTTTGTTACAAAAACCGTGTACTGGTATTGTAACATCTTTTGTTTTGAACGAAAGCGATAGTACTTTGTTACATGTTACGGTCATATATTTTGCTGAAATACATTAATTGTTCAGGTGGAATATTAAGCTTAACATAATAAGAAGAAATTACATATTCTCATTCAAATCAAAGGTTTGAAATGTCTTCGACTCTGATGGACACGATTCATAATTTGGCCAAGGCTCATGTTGTTGCTGAGATGGACATGCCTTATAATTTGGCCAAGGCTCATATTGTTCCTGAGATGGACATGCCTCATAATTTGTCCAAGGCTCATATTGTTCCTGAGATGGACATGAGTAAGATGGCCACACTTCATAACTTGGCACATACTCATTTTGTAAATGATGCGGTAATGACTCAGATGCTACAAGTAGAATACATTTATCTTTTCTATGCCCACGTTGACCACAACGACTGCATTCGGTGGGTATTTTCTCTTCTCCACGGGATGGTATACGGTCTTTGTTACGTGGTCTACCTGGTTGACGTTTATCCATTAAAGGTGGTCGAACATTAACAACTTTGTCGGGCGATTTCCATTCTGATTTATGTGGGACTGGATTTATGACCTCTTTATAAGTTGCCTGATAAACAGATTTTGTGAACCAACTCATAGCCCATTGACTACACTCGGTTTCTCCCAAAAATGCTCCAGCCGCAATAACATGCCCGCAAGGTAAACCAGAAAGTTGCCATTTTCGACAACTACAAGTTTTATTTGAAAAATCAACTAAACCTTTTTTACCACCGTCATCAACCTCGAATTTGTTCTTATCAATGCCATATACCTCCCATGTTTCGCTTTTTCTAATTCTATCCACAACTTTCTTCTCGGCCCAACTAGTAAGTTCTTGATCAAGATTTGCTGCATAAAATTTAAATAGAAATATAACAACGGAATAATAAAAACACATAGTATCGTATTGTAGGTAGTGTGATTTACCTGCAGCTTCACGACGTATATAGTACCATTTTTGCACAGACTCACGAAAAAATTCAACCAACATAGTGATAGGTAGTCTTCGCGCATGGCGAGATAAGGAATTCATGGACTCAACACTGTTAGACGTCATTGTATTATATCGATTTCCAGGGTAGTGGGCTCTTGCCCATTTACCAAAACCGATTTGAGCAAGGGTATTAGTCACACTTGGTACAGCGCATCTTAATCGATGCATCCAATCTTCAAAGTCAGAAGGCCTGTACGCCTTACATGCCTTCCAGTATAACATTTGATGCTTTCTAGATCTTTCAGAATTTAACTTTAAATTTACCATTAAATGCCGACAACATAGCCCATGATAGGCTTGTGGAAATACATCCCTAATCGCCATGGCAATGGCAGGAGCTCTATCAGAAATGATCGCCAAACCTGGTTTTTCACCGATACATTCTTTAAGCTTTCTAAGAAACCATGTCCAAGACACGCCACTTTCGGTCTTGCCTACTCCGTATGCAAGAGGCAAAATCTGATTGTTTCCATCCATGCTTACCGCCAACAAATTTGTTCCCCCGAAATGCCCTTTAAGATGCGCGCCATCTATAATAATCATTGGTCGTAATTGCTCTCGAAAACTTCGAATCTAAATTGTACATTTAAAAGCATATCAATATAAGTACAAAAATAAATATAATATTTTTAAATGAACAATATACTCACCGGAGCACCAATTGCGACAAATAAATGCTCAAACCTTCCTACATCATCGGTCTCAATATAGGTTACGGTCCCAGGGTTTGCTAACTTCAAATTGTGACAATAATATGGTAGTTCGGCAAATGAGTCCTCCTCGCTCCCCCTCAACAACCGCAAAGCGTAACACTTTCCTCGCCAAGCTTGAGAGTAAGAAATATCAAGTTTATATGTTGTTTTCAGATCTCTCTTGATTTCATTCCCTCGGTATATCCGCCCACAATCTCTCATTTGCTCTTTGATGAGATGACCCAAAACCTTTTTGTTAGCATTACGATGATGAGGATGCATTTGGGTCCTTGAACATGAGTGTTGATCTTCCAAAACCGCAACATAAAAAACGCTTGAATTATCAAGCTTAGTGGCCCTGAGATGCCATTTACACCCTTTTGAGACACATTTTGCTTCAAATCTTAGACGAGTTGATTGTGTAACCTTAAACTGAAAACGTTCTTCAATAGCTTTCAACCCTAAGAGTACTTGTAACTCTTCTTTATCTTTATAGAATTTCCCTTCAATAACTTTTGAACATGAGCCGTAGCTTGTACGTTCTCTAAGTGTAAATTTCGGATCCGGACATACGAGTGGGTCGGGCATGCAAAAGAAGTTACTTTTTTGCTTTTTCGTTGATACACCGACTTCATCTTTCAAGAACACGTCATCATCCTCTTCTCCTTTAACGAACTCATCGTCATCATCATCATCTTCTTCTTCTTCTCCTATATAGTTTGTTATATCCGGATTTTTGAACGGGTGATCCTTTTTAGCCATTTTAGCTACATAATGATCTTCCGACTTAAAAACATCATCATGTTGTAAATATTGGTGTTCATTATCATGTTGATAAAGATGATAATTGTATGTATGATAAGGCTCATATGAAGAAAAAGGATGATTAGAAGAAAAATGTTGAATTCGGTCGAAATTTCTAGTTGTATATTGAGGAGTGATTTGTTGAACAACAAATAATGTAAACATTTCAGTCGGACAAGTAACAATTGTTTCTATAAATAGAATAACATCATCGTCATTTTGGATTTCTATTGGATGTGGGTAAGAACACATTTTGTAAAAAAACTTAAACTCTTTCTTAGTGTTTAAAGAAGATTGTTCTGCAACAAATTTGACCAAACTTACAAAGTTTAGTCTAATAGGTAATCGGACAGCACGTCTTGATGATTGCAAAGGCAAATACTCCAAGACTCCATTAACGATCTCCCATGCACCTCCGGTACCCAAAATTATGTTCACATAATTTTTTTGTAAACTCATTTTTAAAATCTCTCAATCTTTTTTAGAACAAAAGTGTGAATGCAAAAATATTAAATGAAAATTGGTGTAATCAAAGGGAGTAGAAAATATAGGTCGGTACAAAATTAAAGAAGGTTTTGGTGTAATATTAAAGGGAGGTTTGGTGTAATATTAAATGGGGGTTTGGTATAATATAAATACAAATATTATGATGGGTTTGCTATTAAATAGGACTGGTGGAGGACAAATTGCAAAAAGTAGAAAAAATTTCAAATGGCGCGAGAATAAAAACAAATGGAGTGGAGACTTGTTTGAATATAATTGGGTAGGTATTAAAATATGTTTGGTATTATATTAACTAAGACGTCGCGAACTTGTATAAATACGTCGCGATGACCAAAATAATTCGCGAGAACGTGGCTAATTTGTGACCGCCTATTTCTATAAATTTAATTCTCGCGACGACAACTAAAAGACAAAAAGTTGCGCGAGAAAAACGTCGCGAATTTGGTGAGTATTTTGGTATTTATGAGTTGTCAGGTGATTATATAGGTGTTTTTCTCTAAACTTTATGTGATAAAAACTAGGAAGACTCATATTCATTGCAGACTTTTCTTCTGTTTACTAAAGTCATACTAAATTCATATGAGTTTCATAGCCCATTTTTCTATATGTTTTTACTTATCCTTTGAGGTGAGAAACATGTTGTTTCTCTTTATACTCATGAGTATGAACTCTATTATTGTATTACATAAGTAACCATTGTTCAACTTGTTTACGACTCACATCATTAATGTTAGTTATTGATTTAAACGCAAATAATATATATCAATCTATTTATTTATTTTTCAGAACAACATAAAAATGTTTAAAAGCTAGCAGGACGTTAGAAAATACAAACAACAAACAATACGAAAGAAATATTCGGGTAAAACAACCTAAAAGAAACCAAATGAAACCTAAACACCACCCTAGGATACTTAAAATAAAAAAATACACCTAATAATACTAAACCTAAAGTTAAACCCCCACCAAACTAGAGAACACCTAAGGAGGTACCAACAAACCACCAATTCCTTTCAAACAAGTTATGGCGCCATTTGACGAAGCAATCTTAGTATGTTTGGGTTATCGCTAGGGCAAAGTGCTTGGGGATGTAACAAACTATAAACGTTTTGCTATTGTATGCATCCTACTCTTAAACTTGCTATTGTATGTAATTAACTCTTAATTTTCCATAATCAATGTAACGGGTAACCTTTTGCTTAAGTTGTGCTGACTTGTAAACGGTTGTCCATATTTAATCCACGTAGGACGCTTATGTGTCATTTATTTTGAGTATATAAAACCCAAACAAATTACAAAGAAAATTAATTTTTCAATGTCTTCTTCTTCTTCTTCTTTAATTTCATCAAATCCGAGAAATTCTTTTATTCTATGTCAGTGTGGAGCAAGGATGTACATTCGTACCTCAAGGACAAACAAAAACCCAGGGAGAAGATTTGTGTATTGCCCGAATGTAAGTTTCCCTAATTTTTAAGAAACCCTAATTTGGTAAGATGTAATAATGTTTATTTTTTTGGTTTGTTTAGGGTAAAAGCAAAAATTGTCAGGGTTTTACTTTCATTGATGATAAGCTACCAAATCAATACTACAAAGATCTTATGTATGAGATGCGTATGGAATCAAAGAATTCAAGAAAAGATGATGGGTATGTGTTCCAGATGGAAGAATCTCAAGAAAAGATGATGAGACAAGAGTTGACTATGACAAAATTCAAACTGAATCTATATGATAAACTGTTTAAATTGTTTGTAGTAGTTGTTTCCATCCTATGTGTTGTTGTTGGTGTACTTCTTATAAAATGAAATGAAGTGTTGGAATATTGTAATCATTTGGTAATGAAATGAAATCGTTTACAAATTACAATTAAAAGTCACCAAAAGTTGTAATCATTTGATATTTGTCAACATTCAGAGTAAAATGAAAAGCATACCAAAAGCATTCAACAAATGACCAACTTACCAGCAAAAGTTGTATCAGTTGAACAAGAAGGTTGCTTCTTATGCATACTTGCTCCAATTCCCACTATTTTACTAGTACAAGTTACAACAGATTGGACACTTGGATTACCTGGATCTGCATCACCATCTGCAATTGACTTCTTCTTTGCAGCAACAGTTGACCTTTTCTTGGTAGGAGATGACTTCTTCCTTCCCACAGTTGACTTATTCTTTCCCACAGTTGACTTCTTCTTTGGTTCACAACCTTGCATCTTCTCAGAATCACATGTTAACTTGTTGTGGCCCTTCTGTTTACAGTTGATGCATGTCATTTCAACACCATGTTTTGTGACTCTGTTTCCCCTAACCATAGGCTCATGTGCAGCCCTTTGTCTCTTCTGCTTAGGCCTCCCTGGCATCTTCCTTGGAATAGGTGGTAATGGCTTGTTCAGTTCATCCACTTCCCATGTATCCATCCCATCAACAGGTGATATGAACTGAGTGTATGCTTGTTGATAATTCTCCCTTCTAAACCATCCTGGTATGTAGTCTTCAGGCCTCTTGTGCATATAGAAAATTCCAGCTATTGCATGTGTGCAAGGAATGCCAGAAAGCTCCCACATTCTACAACTGCAAGACCTTCTCCCTTCATCCACAGTAAATGAATGATCACCATGCCTTACCTCAAACTTATTTCCACCTGCCCCATCATAGTTGACAACAATTTCAAACCCACGCAAATGAGGAACATTTTTCTTCGTATCTGTATGAAATTGCAACAATAATGAAGTTAGTAACAACAATTTTAAAAACCCTAAATTTTAATACCTTTAGGAGGATCTGGTGAGTTTGAGCATGTTTGAGAGGATTTTTCTGTATTTGATATCTCCGAACAAAGGTATTTTCGTGGATTTCTCATCTTCCTTCAATTTTGTCTTCTGATTTGGGGGAAGGTATGAGAAGTGTGGTGTGATGTGAGAAGTGTGGTTATGATCTGGCAACTGATGTGTTTCAAATTAAATCCACGTTGGCTACTAACTAAAATAAAAAATAAAATTTAATCGGCAACTTAAGCAAAAGGTTACCCGTTACATTGATTATGGATAATTAAGAGTTAATTACATACAATAGCAAGTTTAAGAGTAGGGTGCATACAATAGCAAAACGTGTATAGTTTGTTACATCCCCAAGCACTTTGCCCTTATCGCTATGTCCAACGACTGGGAGTCAAATGGACACATACTCATTTGCCCCACCCACTTAATTAGTGTCAGAACAGGACACTACTCGAGGCAATGATAATGGTTAAGGTTTCAGATTTATAAACTAGTAATACTTTTCTATTTAATGGGGCAATACAATTAAACTAAACATCTCATGGTCTATGTTATACTTAACTTACATAAACCTATGAACTACCAATCTTTGTGTTGACACTTTTTAACATGTTTTCTCTCGTATTTAAGAGTATACTTGGTGGACAGTTGATTCGCGCTTAAGAGCTAGGAGTTAACATTACTTTGGGACCAACTTTTGATAAACAATTTTTTTTTTAAACTACTACTACTTTTTTTTGTTTATGGATTATTGTCAATGTTTTACAATTTGGTTTATTTGCAAACGTCGCATAATAACTAATTTGATAAAGCATTGGACAAAAAATGTGCATTTTGAAGACATTGTTACCTTAAAATACTCGATGAGACAACTTATATTCAATTATTACTTTATAAATTAATTCAACTAACAGAAAACTTGTTTTAAGAATTCTGCTTTATTGAATTTTTTCAATTATATATGTATGGTACCTCCGAATATGATGGGAGAGTGGCGGATGGGATACTCCAATTCATCGAATGAAACCCTATTTGTTCTTACGTTTGTCAAACAACTTGTGTTTTAATTTTTTAATCACAAGTAGCTAGACCACGTAAAAAATCTAACTGATAAAGAATCATTTATCATCTATAAATACTACTCAAAACCTACATCAATCCATATCCTAACGCTACAAGTTAATTCTAAGTACTATAACAATGGCGATTAGGGTTGATTATAGTTGCATGGCTTACATTATTATTTCTACAATATTTATAGCAGCAGTTTCGGTCACTAGCTCAAGAGTGGTAACAAAGAAATCAGTTCCGGGATTCATTAACGTAGTGAATTTGGGAGCTATACCTGATGGTAAAACAGATGCAAGTCGACCATTTCAATCTGCATGGGCTACTGCGTGTTCTTCTTCCAAACCAGTTACTATTTATGTACCAGCTGGCAATTTCTTACTTAGATCAGCTTATTTCCAAGGAGAACGGTGTAACAATAAAGCGATCATTTTTCGTATTGATGGAACTATTGTTGCCTCTAACTACCGTGACTCGCGTAGTGATGTCTGGATTAGGTTTGAAAAGGTCACTGGAGTTACTATCTCTGGCGGTAGTTTAGATGGACGGGGTACTGCTCTTTGGGCTTGTAAAGCTTCTTCAAGTGGCTGTCCCGCTGGTGCAACCGTAAGTTTATTAATTTATGCTTTGACCATCCTGTGGTTTTATAACATAAACTATCGAATTCTCTTTAATTTTTCTAAATCGGACAACATACTATTTTTGTCTTTAATTGCCAAATATTACTTTCAAATTTGGTCTTTTTCAAACATGGTTATGAAGTGTCATAATTTTGCTTACGTACCCTAAAGCCGTACCAACTTCTTCAAATCTCCCAAAAAGGAGAAAATCAACATAACGCGACCTAAATGAGTATGCCATAAATATATGGGTAAATATTAGCTACACTAAGTGTATAACCAACTAGCTACACCATACATTTTATTATGTCGGTTTTTGTTAATTGATTTTTTGTAAACTTAGGTTCATGTTATAACAATTTATTTCTTTCACTTAATAATATAATCTAAACCTATTCTTACAATTAGAGTGAAGCCCCCTGCACTTTCGTGAATAAGTTTTTCAATTATGTTGCATATGAAAATGGTTATAAATTGTTCTACAACACATTTAAATAAACCATAATAGCCCCTTGGTGTAATGGAGAAAAAATCGAATGCTTGCTAAGAATCAAAATTAAATATTTTCAATGAAAATCTAATCAACTTTAACATAAGGGTGTAGCTAGTTGGCTACACCAAGGTGTAGCCATTATATCCCCATATATATATATATATATATATATATATATATATATATATATATATATATATATATATATATATATATATATATATATATATATATATATATATATATATATATATTAGAGTACGTACGTTATTCTCATGCTGAATTAGGCAACCTAAGATCTTTAATTGATTGTGGTTGCAGACGTTAGAATTCTACGATTCAAGAAACATCGTAATCAACGGACTAAGCTCAATAAACAGCCAAAAGTTCCACATCGTGCCAAAACGTGATTCTCTCAGGAATTACAATATCTGCACCAGGAAACAGCCCAAACACCGATGGCATACACATCGAACACTCTTCTGGCGTGAGTGTTTACCACTCTGGTATATCCACCGGAGACGATTGTGTATCCATTGGACCAGGTTCATCTAACCTATGGATCGAAAGTATTATATGTGGCCCGGGCCATGGTGTCAGCATTGGCAGTTTAGGGTGGAGCTTAAATGAGGCGGGAGTGTAAAACGTGACATTAAGGATGGCGACATTTAGGGGTACGGAGAATGGGGTAAGGATAAAGACATGGGCTAGGGAAAGTAATGGGTTCGTAAATGGGGTTGATAGTGTTAGTAGGTGATGGCTTATATTTATAGCCTATCAATCCTAACATTTGGGTTCGGCCCACTAAATGTGACAAAAGGGCCAGAACCGACACAGAAGCCCCGCGACCAGGAAAAATGGCCCGGCACCTGGCCCCGTGTCCGGGAACCAGGCCGTGTCCGGGAGCCAAGCCCGTGTCCCGGCAAGTGTCCGGGAGCCAAGCCCGTGTCCCGGCAATGTCCCGGGAGCCAAGCCCGTGTCCCGGCAATGTCCCGGGAGCCTAGCCCGTGTCCCGGCAAGTGTCCGGGAGCCAAGCTCGTGTCCCGGCAATGTCCCGGGAGCCAAGCCCGTGTCCCGGCAAGTGTCCGGGAGCCAAGCTCGTGTCCCGGCGAAGTCCGGAAGCCAAGCCCGTGTCCCGGCAGTATCCGGGAACTTGGCCCCGTGTCCCGGCAATGTCCGGGAACCTGGTCTCGTGTCCCGGCAGTGTCCGGGAGCCAAGCCCCGTGTCCCGGCAGTATCCGGGAACCTGGTCCCGTGTCCCGGCAGCCTCCGGGAACCAGGCCCCGTGTCCCGGCAGTGTCCGGGAGCCAAGCCCCATGTCCCGTTCGAGAATCATGGCCCCGTGTCGGGATCCGAGAGATGTGTCCCGGCACCTAGCACCCCTGTGTCTGGAGATCTGCCGATCAGTCCGACACTCATGGCCTGGCATGTATAAGGATTTGTGTAGACCAACACTGATGCTTTGGAGTTCGTCTCACAGTACCGTACTCCTGACATCCTACCAGTCAGACACTCAAACCTAATCCTTAAGTGTAACCGTCAGAGCATTAATAAAGTTATATTAATGACATAGACGTTAATAGCCATTGGAATCCTATTGATGAGCCATAAATGGTCATCATTGCCATACGTTGTTAATACCTGGAAGTGTTGGGTATAAATACTTAACACTTCAGGTTTTGGCCACAACTTCATCATCTTCCTCACATACTCACTGACCGGAATACTTAACCATATTCCGTCAAACCTTTTCGATCAATCTCTTGTCCACCTTAGACTCGCCAAGAGTCTGTTAGGTTTGCACTGCTTGAGCAGGAGGCCAAGAGAGTGATCAATCTAACCCAAGTTACTGAGCCTGTCGATTCTTGCTCAAACATTGGCGCCATCCGTGGGACACGTTTAGCAACGGTGTTTTATCTTCATTTCCAGATTTTCACAAAAAAAATTTTTTCTTTAATTCACTTCTTCTTTCATCATGGAAGACATGAACTCTTCACCAATAATTTCCTCAGCCCCAGAAGTAACTACCACAACACCACCGCCAATGACTACTGTAACCCCTTCCCCAGTGACTGTTGTGACCACATCCCAAGCTGAAGGGAGTACCACCCTGATACCAACTACTGTTTCGTCACCTCGTGCATTTGTTTCATTGCCTATTCCATCCAGTCCATTCATACCAGACATAGAGACAGACATGACGTTTGAAAGAGGTCCTATGGGGAGGACAGGCAGGCACGGATTTTCCGCCTTGGAGGATTGGACACTAGTGGATTCAGGTCCTGCCCGCCTGTATCGATCAGCAACCACTGGACCCAAGGGTGTCCGGAGCTAGTGCATCTGCCATACCAACCCCAAACGTGCCAAGTTTTCAGATCCCCATGTCTCGTACCTCAACACTGCACGAAGAAGCCGCTGAAGCATCTAGACAGGCTGTCCCAGAACTTCCTGGCTTTGAAGCCCCTAGGCAGCCTGCCTCAGCGGGATCCCAACCCGGCACTCAAGGAACATTTCAGAATATCCAAGGAGTAGCATCGGTCCCGGCACCAACCTCATCTAATCACCTCCTGGCTCAACTATTGGCATCCCTGCAGCCAGCACCACCACAGGTAATCCCCCAACAATCTGAAACAGATGTCCTGTTGACACAGTTGGCGGATCGCCTGAGACAGAACGCGCCGACACCGGTGCCACCTCAAAATCCCAATTCAGAGTTATTACGACTGTTGCAGCAACTAGCAGAAGGAGAAATGACAAGAGAAGCTATTATGCCTGTATCAATAGTAAGTTCGAAATTTTGTGACTGGGTGTCCAGATATCCGATGCCAGACAAGCAGAAGGTCCCCTCCATTGTAGGCACTTATGACGGCACAAGGGATCCAGACGACCATATGGCCTTGTTTGAGCAGGCCATCATGACAGAAAAATGGGTAGACCCGGTAGCCTGTAAAATGTTTCCAGGAACATTGCAAGGGTTCGCCAGAGATTGGTTTGCTGGCCTTCCAGAAAGGAGCATTAGAGACTTTGCTGATCTAAAGGCAAAGTTTGTGTATCAATTTTTTCAGCAAAAGAAACAACGCAGGACACATCTGGAGGCCCACCTAATCCGGCAGAAGGAAGGAGAAGCTTTGCGAGACTTCATCCTGCGGTACACACAGGAATGCCAAAAGATCCCAGGTTTGCCAGAAAGCCAACAAATTTCAGGTTTCACCTTTTCTCTCTTGCCTGGTCAGTTGCAGGAAAAGCTTGCAAAAAGGACTCCAGCCACCTTCAAAGAAGCCACAGATAGAGCCTATGACTTCTTAAGATCAAGGGAAACTATCTCTTTGGCAAGAGGGGTCGCTGGAAAGAAGGACAAGCTTTGGAACGGTGGGTCAGCGTCAGGTAGACAGGACCAACAGCGGGAAGATAGGCGAAATGACAGACGGGATAACAGCGGCAACAGAAGGTTTAGCCCTTATGACAAAACTTCATCCGAGCCATTTCTCAACAAGACTCCGAAAGAGATCCTGCAGACAGAGCGTGTAGGCTCTACTTTTAAGCCTCCACCACAAATGGCACACAGGTCCGGTACAAAAAACATGAACAGGTACTGTGAATTTCACGAGGACCATGGACATGACACCAATGCCTGTCGGGAGTTGAAAGGAGAGATAAGAAGGGCGCTGGACGAAGGGAAGTTGGAACACCTAGTGCCAGCTGCCAGAAAACAAACCAACAGGACCCCAACCCAGAAAACGTATGCCTGGCAAAAGAAGGGGGAGGATACTGAACGACCGGGACCGCCAGAAGGTCACATCTTCATGATTGAAGATTATACATAGACTAAACCTAGATCAAGGTCTGATAAACTTTTATTCCTATATTTTCTTGTTTTATCGAAATTTAATCTTTATTTCTGTCAAGGACATGGATACATGCCTTATAATAAAACGTTTGGTCTGATATTATCCCAATTATGCACTGCATTATCTTTCTACTTTTTGAACATTGTTCAAACATCACAAGCATAAGGCCAAATAAGACACTCATGTCTAAGCCAAAACATGCAAACACGTCTTTTCATCTACTTGAGAAAAGATAAGCACTTCCCATAGGGAAGCGACATACCTCGCGAGTAATACAAATAAACGGTTAACCAAATAATATATCACTGATAATACGCTTAAATAGCAAACAAGTAATAAGATAAATATCCAACGGATAAACATTTATTATTAAAAAATCACTCATAGAGTCAAACAAATATCCAAAACATAAAGCTTATAAAGCTGATATTCATAACAGAAAGGGAAAATGTTCAAACATATACGAGCACAAAAACTAAACTGGTGGCATCGACACTGGTGGTGTAACCATAGCAAGAAGATCCTCATAGAAATGTTAAGTCTTGGACAATGCGCTCCAGAATAGGAAAATTTTTCTTTTCAAAAAAGCATTAGCAGCTCGCATTGACTTTGTACCAAAGGATCAAGAAAGGCGTTAGCACTGATCCCCGGCAACGGATCGCAACTTGGTCCCTACAATGTGTTTGCCAAATGCGATGAGCAGCCCGATTAATTCCAACATCAAATTCTCATATCAGGATGATCAAGTAATAGCTTGAACAACCTCAAGAAAACAGCAAGAAGGTCTTTTCCTACCTGGACGGCCGCATCAAGTTGCGGCTCTGAGACTCACATGCCTGTCTCTCAACCTCTAAAGACTTGGTACTGTCGCCAACTCCTTATCCTTTGCAGCCAGGAATCTTCATACTCCTGCGTCTTCCTTACAATCCATCCCTCTCTTTCTCTAAGTTGGACACCTGACAGAAAGATAGATCACTAATCTCCTTGTCCCGGCTGGAAACGATCTCACGTTCGGCCTCAAGATCTTTCCTAACCACAGCCAAACTTTCCACCTCTTTCTTAGATCCGAATAATTAACTTTCAATTTTTCATGATCTTCACATATACGCTGCCTAGCAAGTATATGTCCCATAAAGCCATGAAAAAGGCTCATATCAGCATCATCCAACAATTCAGAAGTTCCTTGCAGCTTTGACTGCATAAACAGTTGGGAGGGACACATGTATATGAAATCCTAACAGATCCAACAGTTTTGCCCATTGTCACCCACCCCCAAAATGACCAGGCAGGACACAAAGCGTGACCAGATGGCGTGCCAACAAATGCAGAAGGCTGACCAGTATTGCACAAGCAGGAAGAGCCATGATAGTAGATCCCTGGGGCGCCCATCTAAAGGCCCCCATAACGCCTTACAAGATTTGTTCCAAGAGGTGGAGACGACAGGGAACAACACTTTTTTCGATTTAGGTAGGAAGGTATAATCCTCAACATCTATGGATGACCCTCCTTCCTACCATAGATGGACCATCAAAGCATGGCTCCCTGACATCGTCAGATCCAATACTCCAAACAACTGCATAAAGGAAAGACTAAGTTAGTTATACACCCAGCGAAAATATTCCTAACTCATAAAGTACTTGTCTCTGACGAGAGAATCTGCTCTTCAAGCATGTACCATTGGGATCAAAATCATCACCTACACAAACAAAAACATCAGTTTATATACAGTATTATTTAAATAGACCAAAAAAAGGTTTGAAATAATACCAGCAGGGATACTGCGAGGGTCTCCATCCTCAGTATTCTCGGAAGCGGAAGCCTAACCTCAGGCCCTGCCCCTCTCTTCGTAGGAGAAACACCAGGGACATCAACACCGTGTTTTGTACATTTGGCAAGCTACGTCAGGCGGATGATCCTCTACTACACATGCTTCATCCCCCACTAAGAAATCCAGAACCCATAAATAACTGCAAGAAAGAAACAATATAAATGACAATCAACTTCACGAATAATAAAGACAAAAGGATTTTACAGAGACCCACGTTCTTTGATGTCTTCGACACAAGACGGGAACCGTATCCTCTTCAACATCCTTAATAATCCAGCCATCGCAAGCACCCTTCGGGGCATACCCTATACCTCACAGGACATACGTCGGAGGCGTGCATAGGCCCAGCCCTTAGGAGCTGCAAGCTCGGGAAGTTCATTTACTCGTTGGGTATCTTAGATGGCCCACCTAAAAAGGGCACTTGACCAAAGCTTAATAAACGATCTATCCACGAAAATAAAGTCAAACGCCAATTCTTAAGACTATCGGGAGGATTCTCAATTAGTTTCCATTCTTTGCTTCTCTCTCTCTGTTCTAGGCTAAACCAATCTCTAGATTTAACAGTTATAAAATGCCTAAACAAATCTACAGAACAAACACTCTTTCCTACCCACCACAGCATCTCAAACATTATAACCTTAGCAGCACCTACAGGATGCATTTGGGCAAATCCAATTTTGTAGTGAGTTAGCACTTTCATATAAAAGGAGCTACATGGAAGTCTAAGGTTTGAATGGGTAAGAAGGTTAGTGTATAAAGTAATTTTTCCTGAAGGAGGCTCAGTGGCACGTTGGTCTATGGTAGGCGCTACAGGATTGAAGGAACTAAGGCATGGAAACCTAGTTATTAAATCCGCTAACTTAACATCATCAATGCCACTACTGCATTTCCTAACCTCTTTCTCTTTTCGGGAAGCCATTTCAGCTTTTTATAACAAACTGCTACAATTCAAATAAGATAAATATAAGACTCAGGTTGCGAAGATGGAACAAACAACAATAACTTACCCGCAAAAAAACGGCGCTTCTGATGGGAACGAGAAAACTCACCTGCACAAAAAAGAAGCCTCCGTTACAAATAAAAAAAAAAAAAAAGGGACAAATTTTCGCCGGCACAAAGTGGGCTATATGCCGGCTACCAAGCCAAGTCGCCGGCACAAAAGTGCCGGCTATATGCCGGCTACCAAGCCTAAGTCGCCGGCACAAAAGTGCCGGCTATATGCCGGCTACCAAGCCAAGTCGCCGGCACAAAAGTGCCGGCTATATGCCGGCTAACAAACCAAGCCGCCGGCACAAAAGTGCCGGCTATATGCCGGCTGTGAAAAGCCTAAGTCGCCGGCACAAAAGGCCGGCTATATGCCGGCTAACACAAAAAAAAAAAAAAAAAAAAAAAAAACTTACCGAAAAGCAGAAGAGTTAGGCTTCAAAACCTAATTTTTAAAACCTAACTGGGGGGCATGATAGTGTTAGTAGGTGATGGCTTTATTTATAGCCTATCAATCCTAACATTTGGGTTCGGCCCACTAAATGTGACAAAAGGGCCAGAACCGACACAGAAGCCCCGCGACCAGGAAAAATGGCCCGGCACCTGGCCCGTGTCCGGGAACCAGGCCGTGTCCGGGAGCCAAGCCCGTGTCCCGGCAAGTGTCCGGGAGCCAAGCCCGTGTCCCGGCAATGTCCCGGGAGCCAAGCCCGTGTCCCGGCAATGTCCCGGGAGCCAAGCCCGTGTCCCGGCAAGTGTCCGGGAGCCAAGCTCGTGTCCCGGCAATGTCCCGGGAGCCAAGCCCGTGTCCCGGCAAGTGTCCGGGAGCCAAGCTCGTGTCCCGGCAAGTCCGGAGCCAAGCCCGTGTCCCGGCAGTATCCGGGAACTTGGCCCGTGTCCCGGCAATGTCCGGGAACCTGGTCTCGTGTCCCGGCAGTGTCCGGAGCCAAGCCCGTGTCCCGGCAGTGTCCGGGAACTGGCCGTGTCCCGGCATGTCCGGGACCAGGCCCGTGTCCCGGCAGTGTCCGGGAGCCAAGCCCATGTCCGTCGAGAATCATGGCCCGTGTCGGGATCGAGAGATGTGTCCCGGCACCTAGCACCCCTGTGTCTGGAGATCTGCCGATCAGTCCGACACTCATGGCCTGGCATGTATAAGGATTTGTGTAGACCAACACTGGCTTTGGAGTTCG
>CAJVGC010000508.1:42628719-42657430 GCA_910822075.1 Senecio squalidus | reverse complement strand
ACACGGGATGTGAGAGCTGGAATATCATTACACGGTGTAAGCAAATATAAACGATTCAAGTCATTCTAATTGAAAATTAAAAGATTTATTAGATTACAACATTTCAAAAGCAACCAAGTAGTATTATCACACGATTTAACTTAAAGTACAATTAAATTTTTAAACAAAAATTCCCAAAAATGAAGGTCTTTCCCATTAAGCGCCTCACGTGACATATCGACCCTCCTTGCAATGCCATTCGGGTGCTTCACATTAATTTCCTGAAGCTAAGATAAAAAGTGGTAACTACAAAACGTAGTGAGTGAGTTACAGTTTAGGGTTTGATAGAGTTTCCAAAAATAGTAAGTTACCAGAAATAGAAAGTTACCAAAAATAGGAAGTTACCAAAAGTAGGAAGTTACCAAAAATAGGAAGTTACCAAAAATAGGAAGTTACCAAAAATAGGAAGTTGATGGTAAAAAGTTTATAAGTAAGCGAGTAAAGTGAATAAATAAACCGCATAGTAGTTATAGCGGAAACCAGGCGCTAAAATAATGATAAAGCGGGATCAGGCGCTAAAATATGTGGAAGCGGAATCAGGCGCTAAAAATAAGTATATGCGTATGGGATATGTGTTAACTTAACTAAAGGTACCTTGTATCAATCACTTGGCATAATATAAGTAGTAAGTATACACTAAACCGATTGTATGGTCGAGAAACTAGCCCAAAAATATTTAATAAAGTGATTCAAAGAGTGAGGTAGTAATATGTACTTGGGACGCTAACCCTGAGTAAGGAGTGACCCCTCCTAAGTATCGATACCCATATGACTAACGGCTATTGCTAATAGGGTATAAGAGAGAGAGATACAAAAACGGGCATTTGATTAAGTTACTAAAACATTAAAGAGATCTTAGGGCTTATATATCCATCAAGGATTGGTTACTAACAAGCATCCTAGTTTAGTTATCCTGCTAAGGCATTAACACAAATACGCATGATAGTTGTAAGATCAAGTTAAAATGTTTCAAAGATTCAAAGTTTAGATCATTTCAAGAAAATACCAATAGTTCGCAAATAAGGTTTGTAAGTTACAAAGCATGATCTTATGTTTCCCCCAAATAATGTTGAAAAGTATAAAAAGTAAAACGTGGGGTTGTAACTCACGGATTGCAGAGAGAATTGAACTCGGAGACGGTCGGAAAAGCCGGGAATCACGGAATGCCTAAGAATTACCAATATAATTCAAAAGTTAACTCTTATTATGTTCTTTATACATATAAGAGATTATGTGACTTTGTTTGTGAATAAAGGTTAAGTCCAATATTGTTCCGAAATTTTGGTCCGAAGCGATTAACGTTGTGTTTAGTTTGAAAGTTTATTGTTTTTGATTATCACGTCTTAGGTGCTTTTGCTTACTGAAGTGGTTGCGTAATTTTTGGACAGGAAATTTGGGCAGCGCTTCCGCGCCCAAATTTCATGTCCAAAAATTACGCAACCACTTCCGCTCACAAATCACCTAAAACACAATAACATATATAATATAGTCCAAATAGTCCAATACCAATTACCAAGGTTATTAGTTTTATTTATCTCAGTCCACAAATGATAGGGGTGTGAAAGTCCAGAATGTAAACATGTTCTTAAAACGAGTTAAAACGTCGATTTTCGGGAGAACAGCAGCTCGGTGCTGCGCACCTGGGCACAGGTGCTGCGCACCTAGCTGCTGTTCATTTCCCGTTTTGTGTTTTTCTTGCTAAAACGTTTTGTAACTTAAGGATTTCGACATGCAACTAGTAGATACCTTATAAAATGGTGTTTTCACAGTTTCTAAACAACTTTTAACCACAAAATCATAAATCTAAGTATTATTTAGATAAAACTCGTTTTTGTATATAAATGACATAAATCTTTTCAAATACTCGTTTTTGTTGTTTAGATTGCACATGCAATTAGTAATTATCTTTCAAAACCTCATTTTAACAGTTTCTAAAACATTTTTATTTACAGATTCGTGGATTTAAAGGGTTTTTCGATTAAAAACGTTTTTGACCATAAAAGTCAAAGATTTGTATAAAAAACTCATTTTCAACCGTTAGATCTTACATGCACATGAATATTTATGTAAAAGTAGTAAAAAGAAAGTAATCTACCGGAGGAAAAGCTTAGATGATGAGTTTTGGTCGGATTATGATCTTCAAAAATCTTTACAACGGTGGTCCTTTTTGAAATCTTTCGTTTCCTTTAACTTCTTTTGGATGTTATGAACGATTTGTGTGGTTTAGAAATGACTTTTAATGGTATAATATCACTGGTGTTTCTGGTTTCAATGGGGTTTTTAGAGAGAGAGTTGAGAGGAAAGGGGGTAGTGTGTGTTTTAGTGTGTGTAAAAATGATTTAGAAAATGAAAAATGAAATGGGAAATAGTAGAAATGATGTTAAATGGAGTGTTGGAATACTGAAATGCAGGTAATGACAGGTCTAGACTCGTTTTTGATTGGACCAATGTGGGGTGTGGGTGGTGGTAAAACGAGAAAAGGACTGAAATTGTAACATTTTTTTGAATTTCTGGAACCAGTGCTGCGCACGCCAGCCAAGGGGTGCTGCGCACCGACAGTTTTCCAAAATTTTGATTTTTCGTTTTCGCGTTATTGCTTCGTTGGACCTTTTGTTAATTGAAAGTTTCTTAGTATGATTAGTTATGAACTTAGGAAAGTTCAAAAAGTGATTTTATCGGTATTAGGACTTATAATTTGATTCCGGAAATTATTCCGACACTAGTTCCGACGAAATACGGATGTAGTAATTACGAACTTAGAACAATATGAACACAAAAGAGTAACGAAAGATTCGAACCGAGGAAGTAACTGAAGGAATTACCTGAACTCTGGACGGTTGTCACACGAGTGAACATGATAAAGGAGTAACTAGAGAATTGAGTCGATAGAATAACCAAACGAGTTCCTGATTTTTAGACGGTTGTCACAGAGTTGTAATTTTCCAATGTACACAGCTTCGCGCCATTTTCCTTATTTCTTTATTTGTATTGTACTGTACTCTTCCTATTTCTGAACCTTGTACTCAACTTATATATTAATGAATGAAGTTCCATTTATTATTATCTATTATTACCTTGTCTTGTGAATCTTGTACTGTGTTAAATCATTTTCTTACGTATGCATCCGTATCGTGT
Organism: Senecio squalidus; assembly: GCA_910822075.1. Lineage (NCBI taxonomy): Eukaryota > Viridiplantae > Streptophyta > Magnoliopsida > Asterales > Asteraceae > Senecio > Senecio squalidus. Next base: position 42,654,256 of record CAJVGC010000508.1, on the reverse strand, counting down.
GAATCTCTTGAAACTTGGTCGTGCGTGTACAATCTGTTCTATTACCTTACTCTTGCGTGAATGTAACTTATTCATTGAGTTAAACTCTTATCACAAATTCCTATTCGTGCGTTCTAAACTAATCCCTTCTTTCCATTGTAGAACCATGCCTCCCAAGAGAAGCCGCGTTGACCTTATGGCTGAGCAGATCACCGCGCAGTTCAAAGCAAGCATGGTCGCCCAGATCATCGCTGGGATCAATAACGGAGTTTTCAGGGACGACCACCCCAACGTCGACTACCCAGAGTACAACCATGACCGTAACCCTCCCTTCTTCCCAGCCACCATCAAGCAAGAAGAAGGTGAACACCTCGGAAATAACGAACCCCTTCTCCCTCCTGTACCAATCCAACAGGATGAAGACAAAAGCCTTGGAACCAACAACCTCCCTTTTCCTCCAGCTCGCATCCAGCGAAGGAAGAATAAGAAAAGGAAGGTTCATCATCAACCCACCAGCAGAAACAGCAACAAGAAACCCACAACTGTAACCCAAACCTACCTTGGACCGCACCCAAAATGCGACAAGTGCAACTATCACCACCTCGGTAACTGCCTAACATGTCTCTACTGCCGGAAGGTGGGCCATCTTGTCAAATACTGCCCAGTCTGTGCAAACAACAACGGTCGAAAACTAGCGTGCTTCGAGTGCGGAAGCGACCAACACCTTCGTAGGACTTGCCCCATAGCACATACTACGAAAACCTTCAGTACTCTCGCAATCACAGCAAAGGAGGCCCGTCCGGAACCCAATATCGTAACGGGTACGTTTTCTATCTTTTCCCATCTTTCTTCCGCGCTATTCAATTGGGAGCTGAAAGAAGCCTTGTCTCCTTAGAATTTGGACCCCTCAATTACCTAGGATCTAAAAATTCTTAAAGATAGCTCACTATCGAATATGCCAACGGTCAGGAGTTAGAAGTTATGAATACAATCTTAGGATGTCCAATACCCCCACCTGACAAAAACCTTCCCCATCAATCTCATTCCTATCGAACTGGGGAGCTTCGACGTTATCGTCAAAATGGACTGGTTATCTCATTTTCAAGCCGAGCCCGTATGTTACGACAAACTCATCCGTATTCCCCTCTCAGGAGGTAAGACCCTCGTCGTTCAGGAGGACAAACCTGAATGACAACGTCGCACCATGTCTTCCTTAAAAAGGCGTAAGTACCTCGAGGAGGACTACGACACATCCCTTACCGATGTCGCCTGACGTAAACCTAAGGAAAGCCGAGTCCAAGCCATTCCTGTAGTCGAGGATCGCCCAGAGTCTTTCCTAAGGATTTGCATGGGCTACCGCTGCATCGACAAGTTGAAATTCCGTAAAGACCTCGTTCCTGGCGCAACACCGGTCGCCAAGACACCATGCCGTTAGCACCACCCGAAATGCAAAAGCTGCCAAAGCAGCTGCAGTAATTTCAAAACCATGGCTCCGTTCGCTCAAGTTCGCCCCCCTGGGGAGCCCCAATTTCCCCTATCAAATGGAAAGTCAGATCTTTCCGCCTGTACACCGATTATCGTGAACCTAACAAGCTGACCGTCAAGAACCGATAATCACCCCCGAGAGTCGACGACCTCTTTGAACGGTTGCTGGAAGCAACTTGCATCTCAAGGGTAGACCTCCGCCCAGATTATCATCAGGTTCGTGTCAGTAAATCCGACATTCCTAAAACCGCATTTCGAACTCGATACAGACATTACGAATTCCCCGTCGTGCCGTTTGGTCTAACCAACACACCAGCAGTACTCATGGACCTAATGAACAGAGTGTGTAGGCCATACTTAGACTAATTCGTAATCGTATTCATAAACGACTTTCTCATATACTCCAGGAACAAGGAAGATCATGTGTAACACCTCGAGCCCATTCTAGAACTCCCCGGAAGTCGGAAATCGTACGCCCAATTCTCGAAGCATGAATTCGGGCTCCAAGAGTACATTTCCTTGGTCATATGGCCAACCGGGAAGGAATTCGAACTCAGACCAGACATAACCCACTACGTCAAGGGTCGAGCATGAAACCCGGAATCCGACGTATGACACAAGGATCCTCGAGAATATTGTTAGTGGCCGGGCATGAAAAAGGATATCGCCCTGCATATAGCCAAGCCCCTCACTTGCTCCAAGGTTAAGGCAGAATATCGAAACCCTCTTTCAATCATCTCCGATAAGGATAGTCGAGCTACGCCCCGTCCCCTTCGAATGCCCTTCAGGAAATCGCTAAGGACGCGACTAGACCTCATCACCGCATACCACCCTCCGACCAATGGTCAGAGTGGACGGACGATCCAAACGCTTGAAAGGATGCTGAGAGCGCGTGTAGTTGCCTTCGTAGGAAGCCGAGATATTCACCTCCCCTGAGTTCACCTATGGCAACAGCTACCATGCCAGCATCAAGTGCGCACCCTTCGAAGCTCTATATGGACGCAAGCGTCGGTCGCCGCTCTGTTGGCTTGAAGCTAACGATTGGAGACTTGCAAGGTCCGACGCCCCCCCCCCCCCCCCCCCCCCCCCCCCCCCTCATCCGTGAACGACTGAAGACGTCCCGTACCCGGCAGGAGATCTACGACGATAGCCGGAGAAAACCCCTCGAGTTCCAGGTTGGCGATCGAGTGCTTCTTAAAAGTATCGCCATGGAAAGGGACAGTTCGCTTCGGGAAACGCGGTAAGTTAAGCCCAAGGTACACCGGACCGTTTGAAGTCATCGAGCGTATTGGTCCAGTAGCCTATCGACCCCAACTCCCGCCAGTTCTTTCCAATGTTCATAACGTATTCCATGTCTCCCACTTGAAAAAGCATCTATCAGATGAGACCATCGTCAACCCTCTCGACAAGGTTCAAATCGATGCCAACTCAAACTCATTAATGAACCGCTTAAGGTTATTGACCGAGAGATCAAACAACCCAGGCAAGTCGTTCATCTATTATCAAGCTTCGGTGGAAATTCTCGACCTAGTCGCAAATTCACAAGGGAACGTGAGGACCCATTTCCCGTCAGAATTATCCACATCTGTTCAGGATCACTTCTACCTGATGGGACGAGTCAAATTTCGGGACGAAATTTCTTTGATGTGACAACCGTCCAAAATTCAGGTGTTTCTCAGTTGCTATATCGGTTCAAATCTCTAGTTACTCTTTATCGTGTTCATATTGTTCGGGTTCATACCTATTGTGTCTTTTATTGTCGGAACCAAAGTCGGAATCAAACTATAAACCCTAACACCAAACAAACAACACAAGAACTTGACTAAGTTCATAACGCAAACCAAAAAAAGATTCTAGTCCTTAACAAATTATAACGGAAAACTTAAAACGTCAAAAAGCTGGATTTTTCAATTCAGCCGGCGGCTGAATCCTGCTGTCCAGCTGGACGATGACTCATTTCTGCATGTCTCACGATTGGGCAACGATTTTTTCTCGGGATTGGACCATATTTACTGCCTAGATCAGTTTCCTAGGCCAGTAAACACCTCCTTCTTTCCCTTACTTCACTTTTTCATTTCATTTTTGAAAACAAAACACACACATCTCTATTCTCTCTCAAACTTTTCTTCATTTTCTCAAGAACATAAACTCAAAGAAAACATAAACTTAAACACCAAAATCAGTCCATAAACACCACAAAAATCATACACAAATCGTCCTAAGATCAAAGGGGTAACAAGGAAAAGGTTTAAATCGGGTTTCCAAGTCGTTTTTGAAGCTAAAGCTCATCCAAACCGTCACTTTACTTTCTCCTTCGGTAAAACACTTTCTTTTTACTATTTTTATACATATCTTTGCTTGCATGTAAGATCTAAAACCTGGAAATAAGTTTTCATAAACATGCAAAACGTTTTCTTGCTTAAAAAACGAGTTTTTATGATAGATCTATATATTTAACATGTAAATCTAAAAGAAAACAGTGATTTTACTTTAAAAATACATATGTTTGAGTTATATCAGTTTGCATGTTGAATCTAACGGTTAAACGAGCTTAAAATCGGAAAATAAAGCAACTTTAAAACTGGCCGAAGCCTTTTGGCCGGCGGCTGAAGGATTTCAGCCGACGGCTAAAGGTCAGCCGGCGGCTGATTTCCTCCAGCCGCCGCCTGAATATTTCTGTTCGCTACTTTTGTCGTTTTAAAGGCCGTAAACTTGATTATAAGCTAAATGAACCATCACAGATTATATTCATATTAATAGGCTACTGTTTTGACTTATAAATTGTTTGAAAAAGCTTTTGGACTTGAAACTTGTGTATTATCGTTTAAAACGTTATGTTGTGTATTTTGAAGCGGGAAAGTGTTTTAAAAATGGACATAATTTTTATTACGCGGAAGCGCTGCCCAAATTTCACCATAAATTACATTTCAAATTCAGTAACATAATAACTTCGAGACTTAAACACTTTGACTTGGAACTTTGACGCTTTTCGAACATAATCGGACTATAAAACGTATACGATCACATAAACCTTATAAACCTTCCGTAATAACCTTTTGGGACAGAATCTAAGTATAATAATTTGAGACTTAAAAATGTTAAATTGGAACTTAACATAACTCAAATTATACTAATATAACTTATACAACATTCCGGTGTTCTAGGTCGTTTGTGATTCCCGACGCGTTCCGCCTCTCTTTGTGCTAGTTCATATCTCTTAACTTCGCAAACCGTGAGTTACAACCCCACTTGTTTTACTTTTTGTACATTTTAAACATTATTTGGGGGAAGCATAAGATTACATGTTTTGTAACTTTTACACTATTTGCAAACTATTGAACAATTGGAACTTGATACTTTTGGTACTTATTGAAACTTGTTTGAAACTTTGAAACATTTTAAACTTTGGAACTATGGAACTTGTACAAACTTGGAACTTACAAACTATTATGCGTATTTGTGTTATCGCCTTAGCGGGTTAACTAAACTAGGATACTTGTTAGCGACCAATCCTTGATGGATATATAAGCCCGTAAGAACTCAAAACAACTTTTGCAACTTTGTTCAATTGCCCGTTTTTGGTTCAGGTTCACTTATACACTATTAGCAATAGCCGTTAGTCATATGGGTATCGATACTTAGGAGCGGTCACTCCTTACTAAGGGTTAGCGTCCCAAGTACATATTACTAAGATCAAACACACAATCAATTAAACATTTTTGGGCTAGATCAGGACCATACAATCGGTTTAGTGTATACTTACTACTTATATTATGCCAAGTGATTGATACGAGTTACTATTTAGTTAAACACATACTCCCTACGCATACACCTTTTTAGCGCCTGGATTCCGCTACAACCTTATTATATCTTTTTAGCGCTTGGATTCCGCTACAACTTTATTTTTGAAATTGTTCCGCTACAACCTTATTATATCTTTTTAGCGCTTGGATTCCGCTACAACTTTATTTTTGAAATTGTTCCGCTACAACTTTATTACACAACTTTTTAGCGCCTGGTTTCCGCTACAACTTTATTATACCTTCTTAGCGCCTGGATTCCGCTACAACCTTATTATACCTTTTTAGCGCCTGGATCCCGCTACAACTTTATTTATACGAGTTTATTTAATTATTTTACTCGCGTACGTACAAACTTTTACTATTTACATATATATATTCAACCGTCGCTCCGTTCTTTTACTTATGACGTCAATATATGTTTTGCAACTTTCTATTTTTAGAAACTTTTCTCGAATCTCTAAACTGTAACTCACTCACTACTTTATGTAGTTGACACTTTATCTTATGTTTCAGGAAATTAAAGTAAGTGTTCGGAATGCATGGCAAAGGAGGGTCGATATGGTTACGTGAGGCGCTCATTGGGAAAAGACCTTTCATTTTGGGATTTTTTAATTGAAACTTGTATTTCGTACCTTATTTTTAAACTTATGAACTGCTTGGTTGTGAAACTTGAACAAATTTTATTTTTATTGAAATGACTTGAATCGTTTATGTTTGCTTATGACCGTGTAATGATATTCCAGCTCTCACATTCCGTGTTTCCGCTTTAGCGGGGTGTAACAGTTCTTCGATATTTTTTATATTTTTATTTCGTATCAAACATATGGTATGTTTTATTTCCGTATAATCATAATACCTTATATATAATTATATTGTATTTCGTTTCTTTCTAATCAAAAATTGTTTCGGGTTCGACATATTTTACCTACAAGCAATTATGTTACACTGTTATTTGATTTCTTAGCTTTCACGTTCACCATCGTTTTTATCACTTTTTTTTTTGCTTATAAGCAGTCGAAACTTGCCTTTTCGACATGAAAAACTACTTTTTGGATGATTACTTATTAACGGAACAATAACAAAATCATTATCATTCTCAACTAAATTCCTTTTCCTCGTCTTCTGAAAAGTTGTTTTGAACTTTAACCTGCCGAACATGTTATTACATAATTAAATAATACAATCTAGAGTTAATTACATAAATCGTCCTTAAGGTTCACTCAAAATTACGCATTTTGTCTCTAAGTTTAAAACGTTGCATAAATCGTCCACTTTTGGAAACTAATTACGTTTTCCGTCCCTAATTTCTAATGGTCGTCCATTTTAGGGACGAAATGTGTAATTAGTTAACGAAAATTTAAACGGAAAATTTTAACGGACATCCATTTTAGGGACGAAAATCGTAATTAGTTTTCAGAATTAAACGATTTATGCAACGTTTCAAAGTTAGGGATGAAATCTATAATTTTGGATAAACCATAAGGCCGATTTATGTAATTAACTCTACAATCTAACATATAATGTTCATTAATGTATGAAGGCTTTCATCTTTTCTGAATTTCGATAGGTACTCGGTTATTTCCCTTTTCCGTTTGCCTCTCCGGAGTTGTAGTCAAATTATTGCTTATTCGTCCATTTTCCGTTTCTTTCTTCTCGATTGCATCCCCTTCACAACAGTTCCCATAGTTCTACATATATAAACAAATGTTCAGACACATGTTATTTCATATTTGTTTTTTGTTTTTTTAAATTATCAAAGCATAAAATTTAACATATATAAACAAATGTTCACATACATGTACGCAATAAAACCTTTAAGTACATAACAATGTATGCAAATATGACTATTTTTTCTGTATACATCTGTTATGAAGTTTACATACAGTTATCAAACTTGTATATTATACTAATTTGTACTAGTACAAGATAATTCACTTGCAAAACTAATTTCCGTGTATTTTTAATACATACAAACAAATGGTCACATACATGACTTTCTAATATTACAAGTTTTAAGTTACAAAACTAATTTGGGTCTTCTTTTTTTTATCACATATAAACAAATGTTCACATATACGACCTTTTACTACTTCAATATACTTCACTTGCAAAACCAATTTTCGAGTTATATAAACAAATGTTCACATACATAATTTTTTACTATTGGAAGAAATGTTGATAAAATATGATATTTTCATCAACTTTGGACGTATTTAAAGTGACGCATATTTAATATTTACGAACAATATTTAATATGAATGTGTAGCCCTTAGAAAGGGCTTTGCAACGATATATTATACGTCCAAAACGGAGTTAAGGTGAATGAGATATCGACACCTAAAGATGGGTGTTCGGGTTTACTAACAGTTACGTTACTAGCGTAACTATTAGTTACGTAGCGTAACTGTTGTTACGTTGCTAGCGTAACTAATAGTTAAGTAGCGTAACTGTTGTTACGTAGCTAAGATTGTCACGTAGCGCAACTGACAGTTACGTAGCGTAACTGTTATTTACATAGCGTAACTAATAGTACTTTGGTCAGTTTCGTCGGTTACAGATCGTGGGATTAATTCGGGTTTAATGTTATTTAATCGAATTAAGCTCGAGCGTTTCTGTTAGGCTATATATAGGAGTGTATAGACTCGACCAGATCACCCCGATTCACACCAGTTCCCGTTCTAATTTTTCCGATTAAAAGCTTAAACCGTGACCATTATTTCGATTGAAATTTCAAGCAAGTTGTTTGCTCCGGAAACTTCGTAATAAGCTGCTTATGTCATTGTACCCTGGGAAACAATTCGTGTGAATATACGCGAAATTTGTTTTAAGGGAATCGTGTTTAACACAAGCCTTGGCTGCAATCTCGTTTACTAGTTTGTAATTTCGTGTACAGTTTATATAATTTACTTTACATTCTTTGTAATTTAATTTCTGTTCAATATAAACGGTATACTGTTTCTATAATCTTAAAACAAACTTTTCTGCTTAAAATACCGTTTATAATCAGAAATGATTGGAATCAAACGAGTTTTGTTTCGACTCTTTTTGAAAACAGCTGTTTCCAACGTAACTGTTAGTTACGTGAACGTAACTTTTAGTTACGTCAGCGTAACTGTTAATTAACAGTTACGCTAAGTTAACTACGTGGCGTATTTGTTAGTTACGTAGCGTAACTATTAGATACGCTAGCGTAACTGTTTGATAGCCAACGTAACTGTCGTTCTATATAAGATTGTTAACGTACCAGTGAACGGAAAATCCAAAACAGTTTATTTAAGATAAATTATTTGATCAGTGTAATTCAGATCAGTTTGGAACTAGTCTAATCCATATAATTTCTTTCCGTTTTGTTTAAAAACGGTGTTGGATCAAGTTTAGAATAACAAATTGTGGGAAAAGTATCACGCTTCTCGTTGTTAACTGTTAGAAACGTAACTGTTAGTTGCGATTATTAGTTACGTAGCGTAACTGTTGTTACGCTAGCGAAACTACTTGTTACGCTAGCGTAACTATCTGTCACGTAACTGTTAGTTACGTTTGACAGGTCCGTAACGTAACTGGTAGTTACGTCGCGTAACTGTTAGTTACGCAGCGTAAATGTTAGTTACGCAGGTAGCGTAACTATTTGTTAAATCAGTTACACTACGATCAGCTTTCGGACAGATTACGAAACAGCTTGAAAACACAGAACAGGTTTTGAAAATAACAATAAAACAGATTATTTGTATTGTTATAAACAAATTATTATTATTTTTATTATTGATTGTTAACAATAATAAAATGCGATGTCTAATTCTTTAAATTTGCGAATTTTCAGAATGTCGACTCAACCTCGTGTGACCTCAACTGTGGTACCACCGATCATGACATCCGCTGTAACGGTATCTTCAATTGTGGGAGCACCACTGGCGAACACCGATGTCATTAATATGATCTCTGAAGTTAACTTGGTGGGATCAAACTCCAAGGAATGGTGGATTGATACGGGTGCTACCCGTCATGTCTGCTCGGACAAGAACATGTTTACCACCTTCCAGGATGTTGAGAGTGGTGAGAAGTTGTTCATGGGAAACTCGGCTACGACCGATATCAAAGGGGAAGGTTTCGTGATACTCAAGATGACCTCGGAAAAGGAGCTCACTTTGAGAAATGTGCTCTATGTTCCGGAGATTCGTAAAATTCTTGTGTCGGGTTGGCTTCTCAACAAGTTTGGTTTTCGTTTGGTTTTTGAATCAGATAAGGTCGTGTTGACCAAAAGTGATGTGTATGTTGGTAGGGGATATGCCCTTAATGGCATGTTCAAATTGAATGTAATGACTCTTAAGCGTGATCTTATTGAAATTAATACTACTTCTGCTTATTTGCTTGAGTCTTCTAATATTTAGCATGCAAGTCTTGGTCATGTTAATTTTAATTCAATTCGTCGATTAATTAAATTTCATTGCATACCATCTTTCCACATTGATTCAAACTATAAATGTCAAACATGTTGATATGCTTAAAATAATCGATATTTTGTAATCATATTTCTCATATTTACTCTAGTTTTCTGCAACTTTTGTTATGATCTGGTATATTTTCAGTTATAATTGCAGATTAGAGTTACATTTGGATAATAGAGCGAAAAGGAGCTAAAACCGGCTTGAAACGGAGACAAACGAGCAACAAAAGTGAGGACTGGAAAACAGCCGGCGGCTGAATCATTTTAGCCGGCGGCTGGATTAAATTTCCACCATTTGTTCCTAAACGTATCGCGGAATCAACTTTTCCACCCGCGTATTCCAGCCGCCGGCTGAATTCAGCCAGCCGCCGGCTAAATAGGGCGGTTCAGATATCTATTTAAAGGGCTTAGAGGGTTCGAGTTTTAGGCATCTTATTCCATATTTTCAACCTACATCCGACCTGGAAAGCTGCAAGGAGAGTCCTAGAAGCCTTTGATCACGTTAGAAGCCTTGATTAATATCTTTTAATCATCTTTGAAGTTTGCTACTTTTGGTTTGCTACTTTATTCATTATTTTCTTGATACAATGTCTTTGTTTAAGAATTTTATTGTTATTTTGTTACAATCCAACATGAGCTAAACTCCCTAAGTGATTGCTTGGATTGTTGAACCTGGATCTATGTTTTAATCAAGTTTATGTTTGAACTAATTGGTTTTTCCGTTATTATTTACGTTTAATCGCGATCCATGTTTATTCAAAGTCATTAAATTTACTACTTAGCTTGATTGATAGATCTATAACATAACTAGCGTTCTTATAAGTTTATCGGTTATTTACGATTATATAATTTATTAGATAATTGTAGCTTGAGACTTAATTGAGATAGGCTAAGATATTAGTAATTTAGTGAATTGAATGAACATGACAATTATATCAAAATTGAATAATTGAGACTTTTGTTAATTCGTAGTCGACAGATTAAATTGTAAATAATAGTGACATTAAAGCACAATTTAGAGTGGATAATCTAAGATAGCTCTTGATGTACGATTAGTCGTATGATCTTTCTCTAAAATTGTAGGATTAGATAACTCTAACGGGAAATCTAGTTATTATAGGAATCACAGTTAAACCAATCAAACATATTCTTATTATTCATGATCCAGGTGAAACGTAATTCCAAGTAATCGCTGCTTTTTAATATTGATTAAATCTAAAAGTCTTTTCGAAACAATTTTTCATCCGCAAATCCACTTAGTTAATTAAATTGCTATTTTAATTTAGTTATTTGTTTTCTGAAATATGTTCTCACAGAACTAAAACGCCCCCCATATTTACTTGCTTTACTTAGTTTAATTATATAATTTGAGATAACGGATATAAATACACGTTCCCTGAGTTCGATCCGGACTTACTGAATCTATATTTGCGTACGATCAGGTACACTGCCTGTATTGTGTGTTAATCTACTTTGGTAAAATCCTTTTCTAAACTTTAAATAATTTTATGTTATAAAATACACATCAAGTTTTTGGCGCTGCTGCCGGGGAACGGTAGCTATTTTTATTCGTAATTTTGAATTTGTAATTATTCGATCCTTTTGGAAAGATTTATCTTTCTGGAAGTTGCATTTATTTATTATTACGTGATAATTGTTAATTGGACTAATCGGATTTTTGAGGTTACAATTTTTCAGGAAAATTGCACACAATACTTTTTAACCGCCGGCTGAAGTACTGACATATTTTCTTCTGTTCATTTAGGTTTTGCATGACCCGGAGTTCAAATCCAAATCTTGTAGAACCATTCGAAGATCCGGAGAAAGTTTTTCGTTTTCGACGCAGATTGTTTTCCCCAAGAGCTCAACCCATCACCAGTTTTAAAATTCACCAAAACGAAGGTTACGAATCTGAGTTTATGCCATCCTTGAAGAGGAATACAAACCGTTGTCTGATCAAGAGGAAGAGAAACCAGTCACCGTAACAGATTCCGATTCATCCGAAGAATCAGAACACGAAATGGCAGTCAACATTAATGAGATCACCTTGGAGGAGTACTATGCTCTTACCCCGAATTTTGCGACAGACATTCCCAACCCAGCTATCACTCGAGGAGCCGACTTCCAGCTTAAGGGCCAGTTTCTCAAAGAACTTAGAGAGAACCCTTTTAATGGAGACGAGAATGAAGATGCTAATGTTCATGTGGAGAAGATCATCGAGATTGCTGATGCTTACACTATTCCTGGTGTGACGAAGGAGACTGTCATGCTGCGAGTGTTCCCGATGACACTCAAAGGAAACGCAAAACGGTGGATTGGGAACGAACCGGCCAATTCAATCACTACTTGGGCCGATCTGAGGGCCAAGTTTTTGAAGAACTACTGTCCCCCTTCAAAAACCTCTAAAATGATTGATGACATCAGAAATTTCACACAGGACGTTGATGAGTCACTTTATCAAGCATGGGAGCGTTACAAAGATATGTTACACAAATGTCCTCAGCATGATCTCAACAATCAACAGGTTATCAAGACATTTTACAAGGGGGTTGATCGTCAAACTCGTAACGAGTTAGACTCTGAAGGAAAAATCCCACGGAAAATTCCAGCAGATGCTTGGGCTGCCATCGAAGGACATGCTAAACACTCCAAGCTGTGGGAAGACGGTGGTAAAGGAAGAAGGAAAATGGCAGATAACAGCGACAGTCTCGCTGCTATAACTAACAAGCTGGACAATATGGGAAGAGACATCAAGCACGTCAATGAAAAAGTTCATGCTATTCAAGTTGGTTGCGACATTTGCAACAGATACCATCTGACAAAGGATTGCCCTAGGAAGGATGAGGAAGAAGCCACTGAAGAGGTAATGTATGGAGATTATCAAGGAGGAGACAGGAATAACAACAACTATCGCCAAGGAGGAGACAACAATGGTTATCGCAAGCCCTACAACAACAATCAGGGAAATTCCTACAATAACAATCAGGGAAATTCAAATGGGCAGAAACCATATCGGCAAGGACCACCGGGGTTCTATGCTAAAGAGACTCCTAAAGGACCGTTTCCACCTAAAGACGATTTACATGAACTGATGAAACAACTCATGACAACAAATAATCAGTTTATGCAAACCACGATCAAGCGAATGGATGACACTGATTCCATCATCCGTAATCAAAGCGCTTCAATTAAGCAACTCGAAGGCACTATGGGACAACTAGCGAAAGTAGTACAAGAAAGATTTCTGGGACAGCTACCGAGCTTCACGGAAACAAATCCTCGAGATCACGTCAAAGCAGTTACCACCCGAAGTGGTAAAACTCTCAATTCTTCTTTTACAGGTGTTACTAACAAAGTTCCTATTGATTTTGAACAGGTTGACAAAGAAGACAAACACGAGAACGCAGATAAACCGAAAAATTCTTCTACTGTTGCATTTCAACCGGCGGCTGACGAGTACCAACCGGCGGCTGAAAGCCAGCCGGCGGCCAACTCTGCTCAGCCGGCGGCTGACCCACTGGTCTCGAAGAAAATTCCACCGGTCGCCTCTACAAAGCCGAAAACCACACCGGTGGTTAAGGACTTCACACCTTCTGTTCCATACCCTTCTGCTCTAAAGAAGGACAAAGACAATGTCACTTACCACAAATTTCTCGAGAACATGAAACAGCTTCACATCAATATTCCGTTTATCGAAGCAATTGCTCAAATGCCAAAGTATGCGAAATATTTGAAGGATCTTGTGACGAATAAAAGTAAGCTGGAAGACGCTTCCAAGGTCACCATGAATGCCCGCTGTTCCGCATTAATGCAAAACAAGTTACCTCCGAAATTAAGCGATCCAGGCGCTATTTCTATTCCTTGTTTAATTGGAAATTTAACCGTGAACAATGCATTAGCTGATCTAGGAGCAAGTATTTCTTTGATGCCATATTCCATGTATGCTAGATTAGGTTTAGGAGAACCCAGACCTATTCGTATGTGCATTGAATTAGCTGACCGCTCTGTTCAATATCCTAGGGGAGTTGTTGAAAATGTTCTTGTTAAAGTAGACAAATTTGTGTTCCCTTGTGATTTTGTGATTCTTGACATGGTTGAAGACCCTAGAGTACCGATAATTCTAGGACGTCCATTTTTAGCTACTTCTCACTCCTTGATTGATGTTTTTAACCGTAGAATCACCATGCAAGTAGGAGACGAGAAAGTTGTTTTTAATGTTAATGATTCAATGGAATATCCTTCTGTAGTAGATGATACTTGTTATTATTTAAATGCCTATGACATTTCCGATGATGAGTTTGTGCAGATGTTACTGGAGGATGATCAAACTGATTCATTCATTACTGAAGGCTGGAGTGGAGATTTCGACTCTGCAAAAGAGTTAGCTGAGTTTGATATGCTATTGGAGGAAGTCAAGTCTACTCTGACCACCGAAAATCAGGAAACAAACGAAGAAAAACCACCAGCTAAATCCAGCCGGCGGCTGAAGAGTCAACCGGCGGCTGGGGGTTTCCAGACGGCGGCTGGACTTCCCAGTTCAGGGATTTCGGTTCACGGTGTTCCATGTTCACGAGCTGAGATTATGGAGATCAAAACATCGATTGAAGAACCACCCAAACTGGAGTTGAAACCACTTCCATCCCATCTGGAGTATGCGTACTTGCAAGGTACAAGTGACTTACCCGTTATTATTTCTTATAACTTATCTTGTGGGGAGAAAGATCGTTTGTTACAGGTACTTAAAGCTCATAAGCAATCTCTTGCATGGAAGATCACTGATATTCGGGGAATTAATCCATCATTTTGTACGCACAAAATCCTAATGGAGACAGACTTCAAGCCGGTCGTGCAACCGCTTCGACGTTTAAACCCGAAAGTGAAGGATGTGGTGAGGAAGGAAATCATCAAGTTGCTGGATTCGGGACTCATATACCCAATTTCTGACAGTCCATGGGTGAGTCCGGTGCATGTGGTTCCGAAAAAGGGCGGTATGACGGTTGTTGCCAACGAAAAGAATGAGCTGATTCCTACACGAACGGTAACAGGGTGGCGTGTATGCATTGACTACCGCAAGTTGAATGACGCCACCCGCAAAGATCATTTTCCTTTACCATTTGTTGATCAAATGCTTGAACGGTTAGCCGGGAAAGCCTTTTATTGTTTCTTAGATGGTTTTTCAGATAACTTCCAGATCCCCATTGAGCCGGAAGATCAAGACAAGACCACCTTCACGTGTCCCTTTGGCACGTTTGCCTATCGAAGAATGTCGTTCGGTCTGTGCAATGCACCTGCTACCTTTCAGCGGTGTATGATGGCAATCTTTCACGATATGGTGGAGCAATTTATGGAGATCTTTATGGATGACTTTTCGGTCTTTGGAGATTCGTTTGATTCGTGCTTGGAACACTTGGAGAAGATGCTGGCAAGGTGTGAACAATCCAATTTGGTGCTTAACTGGGAGAAGTGTCATTTCATGGTCCGCGAAGGAATTGTTCTAGGACACAAAATCTCAAGTGCGGGGATCGAGGTGGATCAATCCAAAATTGAAGCTATTTCGAAATTACCCCCACCAACGAATGTCAAGTCGGTAAGGAGTTTTCTAGGTCACGCAGGTTTTAATAGACGTTTCATCAAAGATTTTTCTAACATTGCGCGACCTATGAATCAACTTCTAGAAAAAGATTGTAAATTTAATTTTTCTTCATCTTGTTTAACTGCATTTAACATTTTGAAAGAAAGATTGATTTCAACACAGATTATGACTAATCCCAATTGGGATTTACCGTTTGAGCTGATGTGTGATGCGAGCGATTACGCGGTCGGAGCAGTTTTAGGACAACGGATTGAGAAGAGATTTAAACCCATTTATTACGCAAGCAAAACCCTTACAGATGCGCAGGAAAATTACACCACCACTGAAAAAGAATTGCTCGCTGTTGTTTTTGCTTTTGATAAATTTAGATCCTATTTATTCATGTCTAAAACTATTGTATTTACTGACCATTCTGCTTTGAAATTTCTTTTTAGCAAAAAGGATGCCAAACCACGATTACTCCGCTGGATTTTACTTTTGCAGGAATTTGATATTGAAATTCAGGACAAGAAAGGAGCGGAGAACTTGGCCGCAGATCATTTGTCTAGGTTGGAAAACCCGGAATTGGAGAGGCTAGATGAGTCAGTGATACGGGACACTTTTCCCGATGAAGCTCTAATGACGGTTAAAGTAAGTGACGAGGTACCTTGGTTTGCTGATATTGCTAATTACTTGGTTGCCAAAACCCTTCCCACAACTAAAACTTATCAGCAAAAGAAGCGATTCTTCGCTGATTTAAAACATTATTTTTGGGAAGACCCGTTTTTGTTTCGTGCTTGTGCAGATGGCGTAATTCGGAGATGTGTTGCTGGTGAAGAAAAGGACAAGATTTTACGCCATTGCCATTCGGGACCTGTAGGAGGACATCATGCTGCAAACTTCACAGCCAAACGTGTTTTTGATGTCGGGTTCTATTGGCCATCAGTGTACAAGGATGCTCACGAGTTTGTGAAGAAATGTGACGCTTGTCAACGGACTGGTAATATTTCTTCGCGCGATGAGATGCCACAAACGGGCATCCAGGTATGTGAAATTTTCGATGTCTGGGGTATTGATTTTATGGGACCATTTCCTTCAAGTCGGGGAAATAAATATATTTTAGTAGCCGTCGACTACGTATCAAAGTGGGCCGAAGCGAAAGCTTTACCCACCAATGATGCGCGAGTCGTCGTCAATTTTTTGAAAAAATTATTTTCCCGGTTTGGTACCCCTAAAGCTTTAATTAGTGATAAAGGTACACATTTTTGTAACGCCCAACTTGAGAAGGTGTTGAAACGATATGGAGTTAACCATAAGTTTTCAACAGCTTATCACCCCCAAACAAGCGGACAAGTCGAGGTTACTAACCGAGGCTTGAAGCGCATTTTGGAAAAGTCGGTCGGTGCAAATCGTAAGGATTGGTCCGATAAGTTAGACGATGCTCTTTGGGCGCATAGGACTGCATTTAAAACTCCTATTGGTTGTACTTGATGTGTAAAATCTGAGTCAAATTATTAAAAAGAATTGTATATTACTAAAGTAGACTATCACACAATACAGGCAGTGTACCTGATCGTATGGTAGTATAGATCTAGTAAGTCCGGATCGAACTCAGGGAACGTGTATTTTAATTCGTTATTTCAATAATTAATTAATCTAATAAAAACAAATGAACAAAGGGGGACGTTTTAGTTCTGAGAGAACGTATTTCGATTAAGTAAGTAACTAAAGAAAAATAATAATCAATTAACTAAAGTGGATTGTGAATGAAAAGATGTTTGGAAGAGTTTTCAAGATGTAATCAGATATTTTAAAAGCAGTGTTCACTTGGATTTAATGTTTCACTTCAATTATGAATTATAAGATTATGTTGAATTGGTTAAACTGTGATTTCTTAATTAACTAGACTTCCTATTAGAGTCGTCTAATCCTACAATATTAAGGAAAGATGGTACGAACAGTTGTCGTACATCAAGAGCTATCTTAGATTTATCCACCCTAAATTGTGCATTTAATTCACTATTTTTTTTCAATTTAATCTATCGACTACGAATTAACTAAAGTCTCAATTATTCGAATATGATATAATTGTCTTGTCCGTTTGATATATTAGGTTACTATTACTCTTAGCCTATCTCAATTAAGTCTCAAGCTATAACTATTTAACAAGTTAAACAATCATAAATAACTAATAAACCTATATGAACGCTAGTTATGACATAGATTTATCAATCACGCTAAGTAGTTAACCTAATATATTCAAGTAAACAAGGATTACGATTAAACGATAATAATAAAGGAAAAACCAATTACTTCAACGTAAAACTTAATGATTCATAATATCAAGCTAAACAATCCAAGCAAACACTTAATTAGATTTAGTTCATGATAGATTGAATAAATTCAGCAAAAGAAGTCATAAACAAAGATATGTTTTAGAACGAATTAAGCCAAAAAGACAAACCAACGTAAACAATCTTCAAACACGATTAATTTGCGTTAATCGTGGCTTCCAACGTGATCCGAGGCCTCAAAAACCCTCCTAGAAACTCTTCTGGTCGACCTTTGGTGGTGGAAAAGTGGAAAAAGGGATTTTTGATTCGTAACCCAAAGATTTGCTTAAATAGGGGTCTGGCCGACCTTCCGGCCGACGGCTGGGCTTCTCCAGCCGTCGGCTGGCTAAAATTCCTTGCGCGCTACGTTTCGTTTGACCCGCAGCTGACTTTCTGAGATTTGAGATTCAGCCGCCGGCTAAAATAACTCAGCCGCCGGCTGGAATGGTCTGATGAAATTTCTTCCAAAATATAAATTGTAGCTCTCTCTTTCTTCTTTCTTCTCCAATTTGAATCACCTAAATCGGATATCGTATGAAGAAGTTATGATCAAAACGGTGAAGGTACGTAAAACACTTTTCACGTATGATCTTCAAGTTTGATTCTTCATAGTTTTTCTTCATTTAAGCTCCGTTTTCTACCGTTTTCAACTCCTTTTTGTTAAATGATCCAAGTTTAACTCTTATCTACATATATGTATGAAAACACTACCCAAATCATAACAAAATGCGAAAAACAAGAGTATTAAAGAGAAATATGATTAAGAAAATGTCAATTATTTTAAGCATATCAGTACTCCTTATCGTTTAATTTATGGTAAAACATGTCACTTACCCGTTGAAATTGAGCACAAAGCCTATTGGGCTTTGAAGGCTGCCAATATGGAAATGATACCTGCAGGGAAGAACAGGTTCCACCAAATACAGGAATTGGACGAGTTGCGCATGAACGCCTATGAAAATTCGGTATTTTACAAGGAACGGACGAAGAAATGGCACGATAAGCGTATCAAGACGGATAGGAACTTTATCGACGGTGATATGGTTCTACTCTATAATTCCAGATTGAAGTTATTTCCGGGGAAATTACGGTCAAGGTGGTTGGGGCCGTATATCGTGCTAGATGTATTCCCTTACGGTACAGTGGAGATTGCCAACGAAAAGGGCGAAAGTTTTAAGGTGAATGGGCATAGATTGAAGAAATATTATGCCGATGGACGTGACAACCAGTTTGACTTGTTTGGAGACGACAAGGAGCTCGATCTCCATGAACGTGACGGTTAACAAACGTGGTTTGAGTCGAGCTTAACGACTCTTCACTAAAAAAATAGCGCTTACGGGAGACAACCCGCCTTTTTTTCCCTTTATTTTATTTTGTTCAGAAAATTTAAAAAAAAAATACAAAAAAAAATTAGAAAACAACAAAAAAACCAAAAATATATGTACACTACGTGTTTTTCTATTTTAATCTTTGATTTTTTGTTTCAGGTTCACTTAGTTCATCATATGAGAGCTGCTACACATGTCGGAAACCAGGTTAGATCGTGTTAAATCACCGAACGAAAAAACATTATTTTTTGAAACAGAACTATTTAGCCGGCGGCTGAATTTATTTGGCCGACGGCTAAAAGCCAGACGGCGGCTAAAAATTCCAGCCGCCGGCTGAAACATCAGGTTTTAAAAAAGATATACTCGTTTTTATCTCTCACAAATCACACACATACACTTATTTTCCAACCTAACCGGCGGCTGCACCTACAAACACCATCTATTTCGTCGATTTTCTTCCATTTTTTCATTTCATTCTCTAATTTAAGAACCAAGGTATGATTTATTCACTCCTCTTTATTGTTTTTCTTTGATTTATCATGAAGAACACAAATTGGGGGGTTTTTCAAATCCGAGATTGTTAGTGCTTAATTTTACAATTAATTGCTAGGATTCATTCCTTAGATGATTTGTATGCTTAGGCTTAGTTCAATTTACGATTTCCATGGTTTAATTTTGTCTAGAGGTTGTTGAAAATTTGGGGGTTTTTGCTAGGAATGTGTAACTTGGTATTAATTCAATTTGTTAGTAACACTTATCTTTGCTACTGATTATTGGTTATATTGAGTTTAAATCGAATTTCCATGTTCTAATTGACGAAAAGAAATTATGTGTTTAAGTGAAGTTGGAATTGATAATTGACTTCTTGGTAGGATTTAGTTGTTGATAATTGATTTGTGTGGATGAATTCATTGTGTGGTTTAACAAAACAGCAAGCCAATCTGTTAAAATACTGGTTTTGAAACGGTAGAGTGGCAGTCGTAAATATCACAGTGGTCGATCAGTTTGCAGCAACAAAGGAACAGTACCTGGGCATTTAGCCGGCGGCTGATTCTGGCCAGCCGGCGGTTCCCTTCCAGCCGGCGGCTGAATCTAGCCAGCCGCAGCTAAATATCGCTGCCTACAAATTATTGCTTTTTGTTTCGACCTGTTTTTGCGACTTTCTATTTTTTCGAGCTGTTTTATCTTACTAATATGGTTGTTCTGATTTGTTTTATGCAGATTATGGCCGATGAAAATGTTCAGCAAGAGGTCCCACCTCACATTCCACTTTATGACCTCAATCACCCATACCTACATGTCCCACTTAGGCGAGGCATAACCCAACAGAGGCAGGCCGAAATACAGGCTAAATTAACCACCATGCAGCAGTACCCAGTTTATGCCCCTAACGGTATTGATTGGAATTTTTTGAACGAGGTCATACCACATGACACACGTTTTCAATCGGGGGCTGCTGAAATTGAGGAAATGCTAGAGGTGACTTATGGTACCTTTATTTGTAGAGCCTGGGATAGATTATTTTCGATCAACGAGCCGATTTACATTGAGGCCACGTACGAGTTCTACAGCTCCTTCACCTTCAACCACGCCAACTCCGATCCAACTGCCAAAACAGTGCAGTTTCTATTAGGGGGAGAGCTTAGGAAGATGACACTGAAGGAGTTTGGGGAAGCCCTTGGGCTATTTGACGAGGCTGACTTAGCACACCCGGATTTTGATGATTTCATGGCTGCCGGGATTAAAACTCCCACTTATTCAGAAAACGCAGCTATTTGGTCTATGATAGCCAGTGGAGTATTAAGCACCGAACGGGCCCCATCATCTACTCAGATCCGTGATCCGAAGGTTAGGGCCATCTTTGCTACGGTATGTTTGTTTGTCATTGGCCGGAAGTCGGGTATTGAAAAATGCCACAAGGAGGAATTGTTTTGGTTAGGGTGCATTGTGCAAAAGCGGGCCGTTAATGTCCCGTTTATCCTAGCTCGTTGGATGACTAATATACTGAAGGGCGCACGACCCGGAAGTGTGATTAGGGGAGGTCATTTTGTTACTGCTATTGGTAAACGTTTGAGACTCCGTGGAGCAGGTTTTGATCGGTGTACTACATTGACACCATAGATGCGTCTTTTGGGTGCAGCATGGTTTGCTCCGACAACTTCGTAATAAGTTGTTTATAGACTCGACCAGATCACCCCGATTCACACCAGTTTCCGTTCTAATTTTTCCGATTAAAAGCTTAAACCGTGACCATTATTTCGATTGAAATTTCAGGCAAGTTGTTTGCTCCGACAACTTCGTAATAAGTTGTTTATGTCATTGTACCCCGGGAAACAATTCGTGTGAATATACGCGAAATTTGTTTTAAGGGAATCGTGTTTAACACGAGCCTTGGCTGCAATCTCGTTTACTATTTTGTAATTTCGTTTACAGTTTATGTAATTTAGTTTACATTCTTTGTAATTTAATTTTTCTTCAATATAAACGGTATACTGTTTCTACATTTACTACTACGCGATCTTACTTAAAAACTACTTTCTGTTTTTTTTTATTGTGATAATGGTTTTTTAATTTCACTCAAGAAAAAATCGATAACGATATACTATCATTAACAACAAGACTGTGACACAATTATTCAATTTCAACTTACATAGCATTTCAATACATAATAGTTAAATGCATATTATTCGTTGAAATTCGTTTTGCAAGTTGATGGATAAATCTGTAAGATAGAGTACCATAACTGGAAGAAAAAAAAAGTGTGCACAATAGAATAGAACTTTACAAGAAACAAATGCTCGCGTATGAAATTATGAACAGAACAGAACAGAACATTCTTGAATGAGATGAAATATTTTCAAAATAAAAATCTTCTTCATTTTCATATTAAGGTATTGTATTAGCAATTACAAATGTGCCTTACAAATCAGATTAAGTGGTTAACCCTAGCAGTTGAAACATAAGCAAGACGTGGGACAAATTTAAAAGAATGTGTACCTTGGTTATTTAAAAGAAGTGCTCACCATAAGTTCCATGGTTAATTAGTTCTACCTTGACAAGAAATTAGTTAAAACGGAAACAGAGTCACTATTTAAGAGTAAAATGAAAATTGACAGCTAGTTATGATATCTAGTAAGTGATATAGACATACAAACACAAAATCCTTACTAAATTTGTATGAAAGTTGCAAGATCTTCGGTTTTTGTTGCATTCACCTTTTTTATTGCAATTTCCTGAAAGGATGCAGGAGCATCATATTCTGATTATATGGAACTTGAAGAAACAATTTAATTTTCCGGATCCTTTAAACAAAAAAATATCAACATTTTTGGAATTAAAAAAAAAAAATCAAACATCACAACAAGCAAACCACATAACAATTTTGACAAACTATTGAACTGGAGCAAATAATATATTATTACCTAAATGTGACTAATTGACAACATACATAAACAATTACCATAACAAATATCAAAACAAATCAACAAAAGTCTTTGACCTAAGAGTACCTTTCGCCGGAGAAGGTGAAGACGGTGTCTGATTGCCGATATATATTAAAAACGCAAAGTACAATAAGTTGTCGATATATTAAACCTTAAGACTATATATGTAGTAGTGTTATAAAACACTCAAACCCATATGCATAGTAATCCCACAATTCCATCTACACTCTGATACGCGACTTATGATAGTTAGAGGGAGCAACAAGAGTTCCATCAATACAAAAATGGATATTTTTGTATTGTTACAACGTTTTCCCTCACAAGAAGCTGATTATATTGTAGTAAGAACTTTCCACTTGGTACATAAATAGTGACAGGTTGGGAAGAAGAACATGCAGAAGCCCATGCGGATTGAAACGGTCTAGTTGAGTCTGTTATGCCATCGGGTCTGGCTCCCAAATTCACAAGGTTAATGTAACCCGAAGAGTAAATCATGTATAAGATCACCATGGTTCTCATAATTTACTTAACACACACATATCTCTTGGAAGAGTCTCTCTATTCTTGGACAATTTTTGAACAATTTGTTTCATTTCCTCCTTTTTGTCCTCACTGAATCGAAAGAAAAATAATGAACGAAGTGAAAGACAAAGTCAACGGAACACTAGATTTGATAATTTCATCATTATGACCTTCTCTTTCGGTGACTTCACCTCATTATTGAGGGTGGCCACCGCAAAGTGTTACTTGTAAAATTGGTGTTCGAGGGTATTGACTTTCGCAAGTTTAATTTTGATTAGTTGTGTCAATATGTCCACGAATTTCGGAGGCAAAAGTATAACTTCTTATTTATGTAACTTGAAAAATGAGATACTAAAACAAACAAGTATAAAACACTTATTATTTTATTATAAATTTTTTTATATACATCACATAATATGAGGATTAGTATATGATGTTGGATGCTAATTTACGACAATATTAAAAGCCAATATAAGTTCAAAGTAATAATACGTCCAAATTCCAGCAGAAATCAAATTTCGCATAATCATGTTGATTTGTATGTTGTGCATGGCAATGGCAAGTTCAATCGATTAATCGTTCATGTGTTATAACGTGTAAGTATTATAACAAACACGACATTGAAGTTGTGTGGTGCATGACAGCGGCAACACCACCAGTGGTTCCAAGAGCATTGATACACGAGGCATGAGCTGGACGATTATTGTAACTCAAATTCACATCTTCCATTGTTATCCCACTACAGAGATGCTCCTTGCTGCAATCAAATTTCACCCCAACCTCAGTCGCAGACGTTCCATGGATATTTTCATATCGAACATTTGATATCCTTACTCCAGCCGCTTGATGAGGACAATTACGTTCCCCAGGACAATAATTTTGATCAATAATAATAGGATTATCAACCATCACCATAGTTAAATCTTCAAACACAACCCCTGTTTGAGCAAGAATCGACAGGCTCAGTAACTTGGGTTAGATTGATCACTCTCTTGGCCTCCTGCTCAAGCAGTGCAAACCTAACAGACTCTTGGCGAGTCTAAGGTGGACAAGAGATTGATCGAAAAGGTTTGACGGAATATGGTTAAGTATTCCGGTCAGTGAGTATGTGAGGAAGATGATGAAGTTGTGGCCAAAACCTGAAGTGTTAAGTATTTATACCCAACACTTCCAGGTATTAACAACGTATGGCAATGATGACCATTTATGGCTCATCAATAGGATTCCAATGGCTATTAACGTCTATGTCATTAATATAACTTTATTAATGCTCTGACGGTTACACTTAAGGATTAGGTTTGAGTGTCTGACTGGTAGTCAGGAGTACGGTACTGTGAGACGAACTCCAAAGCATCAGTGTTGGTCTACACAAATCCTTATACATGCCAGGCCATGAGTGTCGGACTGATCGGCAGATCTCCAGACACAGGGGTGCTAGGTGCCGGGACACATCTCTCGGATCCCGACACGGGGCCATGATTCTCGAACGGGACATGGGGCTTGGCTCCCGGACACTGCCGGGACACGGGGCCTGGTTCCCGGACGCTGCCGGGACACGGGACCAGGTTCCCGGATACTGCCGGGATACGGGGCTTGGCTCCCGGACACTGCCGGGACACGAGACCAGGTTCCCGGACATTGCCGGGACACGGGGCCAAGTTCCCGGATACTGCCGGGACACGGGCTTGGCTTCCGGACTTCGCCGGGACACGAGCTTGGCTCCCGGACACTTGCCGGGACACGGGCTTGGCTCCCGGGACATTGCCGGGACACGAGCTTGGCTCCCGGACACTTGCCGGGATACGGGCTAGGCTCCTGCCGGGACACGGGCTTGGCTCCCGGGACATTGCCGGGACACGGGCTTGGCTCCCGGACACTTGCCGGGACACGGGCTTGGCTCCCGGACACGGCCTGGTTCCCGGACACGGGGCCAGGTGCCGGGCCATTTTTCCTGGTCGCGGGGCTTCTGTGTCGGTTCTGGCCCTTTTGTCACATTTAGTGGGCCGAACCCAAATGTTAGGATTGATAGGCTATAAATATAAGCCATCACCTACTAACACTATCATGCCCCCCAGTTAGGTTTTAAAAATTTGGTTTTGAAGCCTAACTCTTCTGCTTTTCGGTAAGATTTTTTTTTTTTTTTTTTTTTTTTTTGTGTTAGCCGGCATATAGCCGGCCTTTTGTGCCGGCGACTTAGGCTTTTCACAGCCGGCATATAGCCGGCACTTTTGTGCCGGCGGCTTGGTTTGTTAGCCGGCATATAGCCGGCACTTTTTGTGCCGGCGACTTGGCTTGGTAGCCGGCATATAGCCGGCACTTTTGTGCCAGCGACTTAGACTTGGTAGCCGGCATATAGCCGGCACTTTTGTGCCGGCGACTTTGGCTTGGTAGCCGGCATATAGCCGGCACTTTGTGCCGGCGAAAAAAAAAAAAAATTTTGTCCCTTTTTTTTTTTTTTATTATTTGTAACGGAGGCTTCTTTTTTGTGCAGGTGAGTTTTCTCGTTCCCATACAGAAGCGCCGTTTTTTGCGGGTAAGTTATTGTTGTTTGTTCCATCTTCGCAACCTGAGTCTTATATTTATCTTATTTGAATTGTAGCAGTTTGTTATAAAAGCTGAAATGGCTTCCCG
>CAJVGC010000508.1:42504360-42628619 GCA_910822075.1 Senecio squalidus | reverse complement strand
GAGTTGTAATTTTCAGTGTATACAGCTTCGTGCCATTTTCTTTATTTCCATCATTGTATTGTATTGTACCTTTTCTATTCGAACCTTGTACCCAACTCTCTTATTTAATGAATGAAGTTTCGTTTATTATTATCTATTGTTACTTGTCTCGTGAATCTTATACTGTGTGAATCACTTCTTGCATGTGAATCGGAACCGTGTAAACCTCTTGGAACCTTGTCGTGCATGTACCACCTATTTTGTTACATTACTCTTGCGTAATTGCTAGCTTGTTCATTAAAAAGTATGCATGTCATATTCACTTCGTGCGTACTAAACCGAAATTCTTGTCTATTGTAGAACCATGGCACCCTCGCGCTTGAATGCCAGCACCCTCGCCGATCAGGTCACGGCTCAGCTCAACGCAGCGATACCTGATTTGATCGCTCAAGTAATCGCCGGAATTAACGGAAGGATCTTCGGGGATGTGAACCCCTACGCCTCTCACCCAGAAACCAATGTCGGTAACTCTCCTCCCCTCCCAGCCACCGTGAAGCTTGAGAAAGAAGGAGGCTCCCAAATCAATAGCCCCCTTTCCTCCCCAGTCCCTGTCCCTCGAAAGAAGGAAAGAAAACGGAAGACTAGTTACCAACCAATAGTGAACGACCGCAACAAGAGACCGGCCATCAGACACCAAGGATACGCTGGATCGCACCCCAAGTGCGACAAGTGTTACCTACACCACTTTGGTGGATGCCCCTCATGTTTCTTGTGCCACCAAACCGGACACCTCTACCGACGTTGCCGCAAGTATGCGCCGAATCAAGGAAGGAGGTGGATTACTCCTCAGTCCGGGAGCAACGGACACCCCAGTATTAACTGTCCCGTATCCCAAGTAGCAGAAGCCTTCGGTGCTCTCACCATCACTGCCAAAGAGTCGAAGCAGGACTCGGGCCCCGCAGGTAAACCCCCTAGTAAACAACCCGAGTTGTCGTTAAGATATTCACTTAGGGAACTTGAAGGAGCCTTGTATTCTTAGAAATTAGACCCCCCATTAACTTAGGATCTAAGGTTCTTAAGGATGGCCTCACCATAGAATACGCTAACGGTCAGTTTGAAGCAAGAGATATAATCATAGGACGCTCCATGTGCCTGTCTGATAAAACTTTCCCTGTCAACCAAATCCCTATCGAGCCGAAGGGCGTCGATGTCAGCGTCAGGATGAACCGGCCCTTCCATTCCAGAGCCGAGATTGTCTGTCTTGACAAACTCACCCACACTCCTCTTTCTGACACCGAAACCTTATCGTTCAAGGAGACAAACCCGGACGCTCACTCCGACTCGTGTCGTCCACCAAAATGCGTAAGTGCCTTGATAAAGGACTGTGACGCTTTCCTTGCCCACGTCATTGAACGTAAGCCCAAGGAGATCCGTATTCAAGATATCCCCGTAGTCTAGGATCACCCTATCATCCTTTCTAAAGATTCGCCAGGGTTACTTCCGCCCCGACAAGTAGAATTCCAGACTGATCTCACTCCTGGTGCAGCTCCGGTCGCTAGGACACCTTACCGTCTAGCCCGCCGGGATTGCAAGAGTTGTCCAAACAACTTCGAGAACCCATCGATCATGGTCTCGTTCATCCTAGTTCGTCGCCGCGAGAAGCCCCTATGCTCATCGCTAGGAAGAAAGACGAATCCTTTCGTACGTGCATCGATTACCGTGAATTCAACACACTGACCGTCAAGAACCGGTACCCACTCCCGAGGATCGATGACCTCTTCAATCAGTTGCAGGAAGCAACTTACTTCTCGAAAGTCGACCTCCGCTCGGGTTACCATCAGGTTCGAGTCAGTGAGAACGACATTCCAAGGACCGCTCTTCGTAACCGCTACGGTCATTACGAATTTCTAGTCATGCCGTTCGGTCTAACCAGCGCACCAGCGGTGTTCATGGACTAATGAACCGAGTGGTAGACCCTACCTGGATAAATTCGTGATCGTGTTCATCGATGATATTATTATCTACTCGAGAAGAAAGGAAGACCGCGCGGAACACCTGAAACTCATTTTAGGACCCTTTCGAAGACAGAAGTTGTACGCCAAATTCTCTGAGTAAGAGTTCTGGCTCCGAGAAGTACACTTTCTTAGTCACGTGGTTAGCCAAAAAGGGATTCATGTGGATCCGGCTAAGGTAGAAGCGATCGAGAAATGTCGAGCCCCGACGACTCCTACGGAAGTCCGTCAATTCCTAGGGTTGGCCGGCTACCATCGGAGGTCCGACGAGATTTTCTCAAAAGTCGCTAAGCCGTGCACCGAACTCACTCAGGAGGACAAGTCATTGTCTACACCTCACACATAAGACATAGGAGATGGATCGGACTGCTGTGTAACTGCGACTGCGAGAATCAAAGGAAGAAACCTTACACAACCATGAGGAGGAGTTCGAACGCAAACCCGATGGATTTCACTACCAAGTTACCCAAGACGGCAGAGGGTAACGACACAATTTGGGTAATTGTGGATCGTTCAACTAAGTCCGCTCACTTCTCGCCGATACGAGAAACCCACTCAATGGAGAAGCTCGCACAAAGTTGCATCAATGAGATCATCCCTCGCCACGGTACACCTCTATCCACCATCTCTAACAGAGATAGTCGTTCACGTCTCACCTTATGGAAGCCTGTCTCAGAAACCTCTCGGCGCGCGATTGGATCTTAGCGCAGCCTACCACCTTAGACCGACCAACAGGGAGCGATTAAGACGTCCCGTACTCGGCCGAAGAGCTACGCCGATAACCGAAGAAAATCCCTCAAGTTCCAGGGCGGCGATCGAGTCTTCTCAAAGTGTCGCCATGGAAAGGGGTAGCCCACTTCGGGAAGCGCGGAACGCTAAGCCCGAGGTACGCCGGACCGTCTGACATCATCGAGCACATTGATCCTGTAGCTTATCAACTCCGACTCCCGCCTGTTCTTCCCAACGCTCATAACGTGTTCCATGTCTCACACTTGAAAAAGTGCCCATCCGATGAGACCATCGTTCACCCCACCCGACGGGGTCAAAAATCGACAACAAGCTCAATCTCATCGAGGAATCGCTCGAAGTTGTAGACCGAAAGGTCAAGCAACTCAATCGAAGCCGTGTTCCTATCGTCAAAGTTCGCTGGAGCTCCCGACGTGGTCACGAATTCACGTGGGAACGTGAAGACCAGATACGTCAAAAGTACTCTCATTCTTCAAGGATACTTCCACCTGATGTGACGAGTCAAATTTCGGGACGAAATTCCTTTCAACCCGGGGATGATGTGACAACCGTCTAAAAATCAGAAACTCGTTCGGTTATTCTATCGGCGAAATTCTCTAGTTACTCCTTTATCATGTTCACTCGTGTGACAATCGTCCAAGTTCAGGAATTCCTTCAGTTACTTCCTCGGTTCGAATCTTTCGTTACTCTTTTTGGTGTTCAGTATTGTTCTAAGTTCGTAATTACTATATCCGTATTTTCGTCGGAACTAGTGTCGGAATAACTCCCGGAATCAAATTATAAGTCCTAATACCAATAAAATCACTTTTTGAAACTTTCCTAAGTTCATAACTAATCATACTTAAGAACTTTCAATTAACAAAAGGTCCAACGAAGCAATAACGCAAAAACGAAAAATCAAGAAGCTGAAAAATTGCCCGGTGCGCAGCACCTGGCCTCCAGAATTTCAAAAATGTTACATTTTAGTCCTTTCTCGTTTTACACACTCACCACCCAATTGACCAATCAGAACGAGCAATTACTGTATTTCCTGTGTCCCAAGAGCAGAATATCATCACTATACCTAATTCATTTTTATTTTTCATTAACAAAAATCCAAACACACACTAAAACACACACACATCCTTTCTCTCTAGTTTTCCTCTCTAAACCACCATTGAAACCAGAAACATTTCACCATAAAAATCAACCTTTCATCCATACAAATCGTTCAATCATCTAGAGGAGCAAGGAAGGTGTCGTTTTATTAAAAAGGACCACCGGTTGTAAAGATTTTTGAAGATCAAATCCGACCAAAACTCATCATCCAAGCTTTTCCTCCGGTAGATTACTTTCTTTTTACTACTTTTACATAAATAATCAATTGCATGTAAGATCTAACGGTTGAAAATGAGTTTTTATACAAATCTTTGACTTTTATGGTCAAAAACGTTTTTAATCGAAAAACTCTTTAAAATCCACGAATCTGTAAATAAAAATGTTTTAGAAACTGTTAAAATGAGGTTTTGAAAGATACTTACTAATTGCATGTACAATCTAAACAACAAAAACGAGTATTTGTAAAGATCTATGTCATTTGTGTACAAAAACGATTTTTATCTAAATAATACTTAGATCTATGATTTTGTGGATAAAAGTTGTTTAGAAACTGTGAAAACACTATTATATAAGTACCTACTGGTTGCATGTCGAAATCCTTAAGTCACAAAGCGTTTTTAACAAGAAAAACACAAAACGGGAAATGGACAGCAGCTAGGTGCGCCGCACCTGTGCCCAGGTGCGCAGCACCGAGCTGCTGTTCTCCCGAAAATCGACGTTTTAACTCGTTTTAAGAACACGTTTACATTCTGGACTTTTACCACTATTACCTGTGGACTGAGATAAATAAAATTAATAACATTAGTGACTTGTATTGGACTATTTGGACTATATTATATATGTTATTGTATTTTAGGTGATTTGTGAGCGGAAGTGGTTGCGTAATTTTTGGACATGAAATTTGGGCGCGGAAGCGCTGCCCAAATTTCCCTAGAAATTACGAAGCCACTTCAGTAAGCAAAAGCACCTAAGACGTGATAATCAAAAACAATAAACTTTCAAACTAAACACAACGTTAATCGCTTCGGACCAAAAATTTCGGAACAAAATTGGACTTAACCTTTATTCACAAGCGAAAGTCACATAATCTCTTATATGTATAAAGAACATAATAAGAAGTTAACTTTTGAATTATATTGGTAATTCTTAGGCATTCCGTGATTCCCGGCTCCTTTCCGACCGTCTCCGAGTTCAATTCTCTTCGCAATCCGTGAGTTACAACCCCACTTGTTTTACTTTTTATACTTTTCAACATTATTTGGGGGAAACATAAGATCATGCTTTGTAACTTACAAACCTTATTTGCGAACTATTGTATTTTCTTGAAATGTGATCTAAACTTTGAATCTTTGAAACATTTTAAATTTGAATCTTACAAACTATCATGCGTATTTGTGTTAATGCCTTAGCAGGATAACTAAACTAGGATGCTTGTTAGTAACCAATCCTTGATGGATATATAAGCCCGTAAGATCTCTTTAATGTTTTAGTAACCTTAATCAAATGCCCGTTTTTGTATCTCTCTCTCTTATACACTATTAGCAATAGCCGTTAGTCATATGGGTATCGATACTTAGGAGGGGTCACTCCTTACTCAGGGTTAGCGTCCCAAGTACATATTACTACCTCACTCTTGGAATCTCTTTATTAAATGTTTTTGGGCTAGTTTCTCGACCATACAATCGGTTTAGTGTATACTTACTACTTATATTATGCCAAGTGATTGATACAAGGTACCTTTAGTTAAGTTAAACACATATCCCATACGCATATACTTATTTTTAGCGCCTGATTCCGCTTTACCACTATTTTAGCGCCTGTTTCCGCTTTATCATTATTTTAGCGCCTGGTTTCCGCTATAACTACTATGCGAGTTTATTTATTCACTTTACTCGCTTACGTATAAACTTTTACCACCTACTTATATATTTTGGTAACTTTCTATTTTGGTCACTTACTATTTTTGGTAACTTCTATTTTTGGTAACTTTTTATTTTGGTAACTTACTCTTTTTGGTAACTTTCTATTTTTGGTAACTT
Organism: Senecio squalidus; assembly: GCA_910822075.1. Classification (NCBI taxonomy): domain Eukaryota; kingdom Viridiplantae; phylum Streptophyta; class Magnoliopsida; order Asterales; family Asteraceae; genus Senecio; species Senecio squalidus. The sequence continues at coordinate 42,622,744 of CAJVGC010000508.1, read as the reverse complement.
TCTATTTCTGGTAACTTACTATTTTTGGAAACTCTATCAAACCCTAAACTGTAACTCACTCACTACGTTTTGTAGTTGACACTTTATCTTATGTTTCAGGAAATTAATGTAAGCATTCGGAATGCATGGCAAGGAGGGTCGATATGGTCACGTGAGGCGCTTAATGGGAAAGACCTTCATATTTTGGGAATTTTTGTTTAAAAATTTGTATTTGTACTTTAAGTTAAATCGTGAACTACTTGGTTGCTTTTTGAAATGTTGTATCTATAACCTTTTAAATTTTCAATTAGAATGACTTGAATCGTTTATATTTGCTTACGACCGTGTAATGATATTCCAGCTCTCACGCCCCGTGTTTCCGCTTTAGCGGGGTGTGACAGACTTGGTATCAGAGCACAGGTTGTAGTGAAAACGGTTTTAGAAATTCTAAAAAGTTTTTGAAACCAAACTATAACCAAGGCTTTTCGGAAAATCATTATGGGTTCAAAACTTTAGTGAATTAATTTTGCGATTGCATGATTATTTTTAACTACGCATGGCCTGATCACCCCTGCCTAGTTCAAAATGACTTATGCAAGGACGAAACGTAATTTCTAAAGATAAACGATTTTGAGTCAAAACAAAATTCCCGGTCTTATTGTTCCCAACCTCACGTGATCGACCCTTACCTGCATTCCTTACTTATTTTCCTTTAGCATGTTCCTGTTCATATACTTACGAAACTCTTTACGTCGCAGATCTGTCATGTCTCAGTCTTCGCGCTCACGATCTCCCTCGCGTTCCCGATCCCAGTCCCAACCGAGAGCCGCGTCATCGCAGGAGCCTTCCGAGGGCCATACCGCCTCGGAAAGCCTCCGTCACCAGACCACGGACCCCACGGAGGATACCTCCATGGCTGTATCCAGCAGCATCGGGTCCAGCCCGAGGGCGGTGCAACCACCACCTCTACCGGTACCCGACGCCGCGCCACCACAGCGACGTGGACCACGTGTCGTCACAACGGCACGTAAACAGGTAATCCTTCCAGGCCGACTGCCAGACAGGATGGCAGCTCAGCAGGGTGCCCCCTACAGGCCCCCAACACCCCTTAACCCCTACCATCACCCGATTCCCGAGGTCCCACGCACCTCGGTAATGGACCATTACTCGTGGGAACGTCAGCTCCAACGAGAAGAGATGCAGCGCGCCCGCGAAGCCGAAGCAGCAAGGCAGCAGATGCCGCAACCTCCCCCACCGGCCGCTTTCCTCCATCTTCACCGCGAGGTAAGGGAACTCGCCCAGGAGGCCCGACAGCAGGGCCATTTGATTGGCGAGGTCACCGACGCTGCCCGCCAGTTGTCCGAGCAGTCAATGCGAGTCATCGCATCGACTAGGACCACGGCTCGGACGGTGCAGCACCTTATCGGTGTGTGCCTTGTGATGGGCACATTGATGGTGGTCATGATGGCCAAAATGTTCATGGAGAGACACCATTAGTTTTCCTATATTGTATCGTACCATAGGCCGAGTTGTAATTTTCAGTGTATACAGCTTCGTGCCATTTTCCTTATTTCCATTATTGTATTGTATTGTACCTTTTCTATTCGAACTTTGTACTCAACCCTCTTATTTAATGAATGAAGCTTCGTTTATTATTATCTATTGTTACTTGTCTCGTGAATCTTGTACTGTGTGAATCACTTCTTGCATGTGAATCCGAACCGTGTAAACCTCTTGGAACCTTGTCGTGCATGTACCACCTATTCTGTTACATTACTCTTGCGTAATTGCTAGCTTGTTCATTTAAAAGTATGCATATCATATTCACTTCGTGCGTACTAAACCGAAATTCTTGTCTGTTGTAGAACCATGGCACCCTCGCGCTTGAATGCCAGCACCCTCGCCGATCAGGTCACGGCTCAGCTCAACGCAGCAATACCTGATTTGATCGCTCAGGTAATCGCCGGAATTAACGAAAGGATCTTCGGGGATGTGAACCCCTACGCCTCTCACCCAGAAACCAATGTCGGTAACTCTCCTCCCCTCCCAGCCACCGTGAAGCTTGAGAAAGAAGGAGGCTCCCAAATCAATAGCCCCCTTTCCTCTCCAGTCCCTGTCCCTCGAAAGAAGGAAAGAAAACGGAAGACTAGTTACCAACCAATAGTGAACGACCGCAACAAGAGACCGGCCATCAGACACCAAGGATACGCTGGATCGCACCCCAAGTGCGACAAGTGTTACCTACACCACTTTGGTGGATGCCCCTCATGTTTCTTGTGCCACCAAACCGGACACCTCTACCGACGTTGCCGCAAGTATGCGCCGAATCAAGGAAGGAGGTGGATTACTCCTCAGTCCGGGAGCAACGGACACCCCAGTATTAACTGTCCCGTATCCCAAGTAGCAGAAGCCTTCGGTGCTCTCACCATCACTGCCAAAGAGTCGAAGCAGGACTCGGGCCCCGCAGGTAAACCCCCTAGTAAACAACCCGAGTTGTCGTTAAGATATTCACTTCGGGAACTTGAAGGAGCCTTGTATTCTTAGAAATTAGACCCCCCATTAACTTAGGATCTAAGGTTCTTAAGGATGGCCTCACCATAGAATACGCTAACGGTCAGGAGTTTGAAGCAAGAGATATAATCATAGGACGCTCCATGTGCCTGTCTGATAAAACTTTCCCTATCAACCTAATCCCTATCGAGCCGAAAGGCGTCGATGTCAGCGTCAGGATGAACCGGCCCTTCCATTCCAGAGCCGAGATCGTCTGTCTTGACAAACTCACTCACACTCCTCTTTCTGACACCGAAACCTTATCGTTCAAGGAGACAAACCCGGACGCTCACTCCGACTCGTGTCGTCCACCAAAATGCGTAAGTGCCTTGATAAGGACTGTGACGCATTCCTTGCCCACGTCATTGAACGTAAGCCCAAGGAGATCCGTATTCAAGATATCCCCGTAGTCTAGGATCACCCTAACGTCCTTTCCAAAGATTCGCCAGGGTTACTTCCGCCCCGACAAGTAGAATTCCAGACTGATCTCACTCCTGGTGCAGCTCCGGTCGCTAGGACACCTTACCGTCTAGCCCGCCGGAATTGCAAGAGTTGTCCAAACAACTTCAGGAACCCTTCGATCATGGTCTCGTTCGTCCTAGTTCGTCGCCGCGAGAAGCCCCTATGCTCATCGCTAGGAAGAAAGACGAATCCTTTCGTACGTGCATCGATTACCGTGAATTCAACACACTGACCGTCAAGAACCGGTACCCACTCCCGAGGATCGATGACCTCTTCAGTCAGTTGCAGGGAGCAACTTACTTCTCGAAAATCGACCTCCGCTCGGGTTACCATCAGGTTCGTGTCAGTGAGACCGACATTCCAAGGACCGCTCTTCGTAACCGCTACGGTCATTACGAATTTCTAGTCATGCCGTTCGGTCTAACCAGCGCACCAGCGGTGTTCATGGATTTAATGAACCGAGTGGTAGACCCTACCTGGATAAATTCGTGATCGTGTTCATTGATGATATTATTACCTACTCGAGAAGAGAGGAAGATCGCGCGGAACACCTGAAACTCATTTTAGGACTCCTTCGAAACAGAAGTTGTACGCCAAATTCTCTAAGTAAGAGTTCTGGCTCCGAGAGGTACACTTTCTTAGTCATGTGGTTAGCCAAGAAAGGATTCATGTGGATCCGGCTAAGGTAGAAGCGATCGAGAAATGTCGAGCCCAACGACTCCTACGGAAGTCCGCCAATTCCTAGGGTTGGCCGGCTACCATCGGAGGTCCAACGAGATCTTCTCAGAAGTCGCTAAGCCGTTCACCGAACTCACTCAGAAGGACAAAGCCATTGCCTACACCTCACACATAAGACATAGGAGATGGATCGAACTGCTGAGTAACTACGATTGCGAGAATCAATGCCACCGGGTAAGGCAAACCTTAGTAGCAGACGCCCCTAGCCGGAAGGGAAGGGGTGAGACCAACTCGAGTTAAGAACATTAGGTATCCAGAATTCAGACTAACCTCCAAGCATCAATCACCGAGGCTCAGGCGAGAAACATCGAAGCCTTAGAACCTAAAGGAAGAAACTTTACACAACCATGAGGCGGAGTTCAAATGCAAACCCGATGGATTTCACTACCAAGTTACCCAAGACGGCAAGGGTAACGACACAATTTGGGAAATTGTGGATCGTTCAACTAAGCCCGCTCACTTCTCGCCGATACGAGAAACCCACTCAATGGAGAAGCTCGCACAAAGTTGCAACAATGAGATCACCTCTCGCCACGGTACACCTCTATCCACCATCTCTAACAGGATAGTCGTTCACGTCTCACCTTATGGAACCTGTCTCAGAAACCTCTCGGCGCGCGATTGGATCTTAGCGCAGCCTACCTTAGACCGACCAACAGGGAGCGATTAAAGACGTCCCGTACCCGGCAGAAGAGCTACGCCGAATAACCGAAGAAATCCCTCAAGTCCAGGGGCGGCGATCGAGTTCTTCTCAAAGTGTCGCCAGGAAAGGGGTAGCCCACTTCGGGAAGCGCGGAACGCTAAGCCCGAGGTACGCCGGACCGTCTGACAGTCATCAAGCACATTGATCCTGTAGCTTATCAACTCCAACTCCCGCCTGTTCTTCCCGTTCCATGTCTCACGCTTGAAAAAGGGTGTCTATCCAACGAGACCATCGTCACCCCACCCGACGAGGTCAAAATCGACAGCAGGCTCAATTTCATCAAGAAGCCGCTCGAAGTTGTAGACCGAAAGGTCAAGCAACTCAATCGAGGCCGTGCTCCTATCACCAAAGATCGCTGGAACTTCCGACGTGGTCACGAATTCACGTGAGTACGTGAAGACCAGATACGTCAAAAAGTGTCCTCACTTGTTCAAGGATATTTCCCCCTGATGTGACGAGTCAAATTTCGGGACGAAATTTCTTTCAACCCGGGGATGATGTGACAACCGTCTAAAAATCAGGAACTCGTTTGGTTATTCTATCGACTCAATTCTCTAGTTACTCCTTTATCATGTTCACTCGTGTGACAACCGTCCAGAGTTCAGGTAATTCCTTCAGTTACTTCCTCGGTTCGAATCTTTCGTTACTCTTTTGTGTTCATATTGTTCTAAGTTCGTAATTACTATATCCGTATTTTTGTCGGAACTAGTGTCGGAATAACTCCCGGAATCAAATTATAAGTCCTAATACCAATAAAATCACTTTTTGAACTTTCCTAAGTTCATAACTAATCATACTTAAGAACTTTCAATTAACAAAAAGGTCCAACGAAGCAATAACGCGAAAACGAAAAATCAAAATTTTGGAAAACTGCCCGGTGCGCAGCACCCCTTGGCTGGGTGCGCAGCACCTGGTTCCAGAAATTCAAAAAATGTTACAATTTCAGTCCTTTTCTCGTTTTACACCACCACCACCCACATTGGCCAATCAAAAACGAGTCTAGACCTGTCATTACTGCATTTCAGTATTCCAACACTCATTTAACATCATTTCTACTATTTCCCATTTCATTTTTCATTTTCTAAATCATTTTTACACACACTAAAACACACACTACCCCCTTTCCTCTCAACTCTCTCTCTAAAAACCCCATTGAAACCAGAAACACCAGTGATATTATACCATTAAAAGTCATTTCTAAACCACACAAATCGTTCATAACATCCAAAGAAGTTAAAGGAAACGAAAGATTTCAAAAAGGACCACCGTTGTAAAGATTTTTGAAGATCAAATCCGACCAAAAACTCATCATCTAAGCTTTTCCTCCGGTAGATTACTTTCTTTTTACTACTTTTACATAAATAATCAATTGCATGTAAGATCTAACGGTTGAAAATGAGTTTTTTATACAAATCTTTGACTTTTATGGTCAAAAACGTTTTTAATCGAAAAACCCTTTAAATCCACGAATCTGTAAATAAAAATGTTTTAGAAACTGTTAAAATGAGGTTTTGAAAGATAATTACTAATTGCATGTGCAATCTAAACAACAAAAACGAGTATTTGAAAAGATTTATGTCATTTATATACAAAAACGAGTTTTATCTAAATAATACTTAGATTTATGATTTTGTGGTTAAAAGTTGTTTAGAAACTGTGAAAACACCATTTTATAAGGTATCTACTAGTTGCATGTCGAAATCCTTAAGTTACAAAACGTTTTTAGCAAGAAAAACACAAAACGGGAAATGGACAGCAGCTAGGTGCGCAGCACCTGTGCCCAGGTGCGCAGCACCGAGCTGCTGTTCTCCCGAAAATCGACGTTTTAACTCGTTTTAAGAACACGTTTACATTCTGGACTTTCACCCCTATCATTTGTGGACTGAGATAAATAAAACTAATAACCTTGGTAATTGGTATTGGACTATTTGGACTATATTATATATGTTATTGTGTTTTAGGTGATTTGTGAGCGGAAGTGGTTGCGTAATTTTTGGACATGAAATTTGGGCGCGAAAGCGCTGCCCAAATTTCCCTAAAAATTACGAAGCCACTTCAGTAAGCAAAAGCACCTAAGACGTGATAATCAAAAACAATAAACTTTCAAACTAAACACAACGTTAATCGCTTCGGACCAAAAATTTCGGAACAATATTGGACTTAACCTTTATTCACAAACGAAAGTCACATAATCTCTTATATGTATAAAGAACATAATAAGAAGTTAACTTTTGAATTATATTGGTAATTCTTAGGCATTCCGTGATTCCCGGCTCCTTTCCGACCGTCTCCGAGTTCAATTCTCTCTGCAATCCGTGAGTTACAACCCCACGCTGTTTTACTTTTTATACTTTTCAACATTATTTGGGGGAAACATAAGATCATGCTTTGTAACTTACAAACTTTATTTGCGAACTATTGATATTTTCTTGAAATGTGATCTAAACTTTGAATCTTTGAAACATTTTAACTTGAATCTTACAAACTATCATGCGTATTTGTGTTAATGCCTTAGCAGGATAACTAAACTAGGATGCTTGTTAGAAACCAATCCTTGATGGATATATAAGCCCGTAAGATCTCTTTAATGTTTTAGTAATCTTAATCAAATGCCCGTTTTTGTATCTCTCTCTCTTATACACTATTAGCAATAGCCATTAGTCATATGGGTATCGATACTTAGGAGGGGTCACTCCTTACTCAGGGTTAGCGTCCCAAGTACATATTACTACCTCACTCATTGAATCACTTTATTAAATATTTTTGGGGCTAGTTTCTCGACCATACAATCGGTTTAGTGTATACTTACTACTTATATTATGCCAAGTGATTGATACAAGGTACCTTTAGTTAAGTTAAACACATATTCCATACGCATATACATTATTTTAGCGCCTGATTCCGCTTTCACATTATTTTAGCGCCTGATCCCGCTTTATCATTATTTTAGCGCCTGGTTTCCGCTATAACTACTATGCGAGTTTATTTATTCACTTTACTCGCTTACTTATAAACTTTTTACCATCAACTTCCTATTTTTGGTAACTTCCTATTTTTGGTAACTTCCTATTTTTGGTAACTTCCTATTTTTGGTAACTTTCTATTTCTGGTAACTTACTATTTTTGGAAACTCTATCAAACCCTAAACTGTAACTCACTCACTACGTTTTGTAGTTGACACTTTATCTTATGCTTCATGAAATTAATGTAAGCACCCGGAATGCATGGCAAGGAGGGTCGATATGGTCACGTGAGGCGCTTAATGGGAAAAACCTTCATATTTTGGGAATTTTTGTTTAAAAATTTGTAATTGTACTTTAAGTTAAATCGTGAACTACTTGGTTGCTTTTTGAAATGTTGTATCTATAATCTTTTAAATTTTCAATTAGAATGACTTGAATCGTTTATATTTGCTTACGACCGTGTAATGATATTCCAGCTCTCACATCCCGTGTTTCCGCTTTAGCGGGGTGTGACAAACTCGGCCTACAATACATAATAAAAAGAAATGAACTAATGGCGCCTCTCCAGAAACACCTTGGCCATCATAGCCACTACCAATCCTCCTAGGACGAAGCACGCGCTGACAAGGCGCTGCACAGTACGTGCAGTGGCCCGAGCCGATGCGATGGTTCGGATCGACTGTTCCGCCAGCTTGTGCGCGGCGTCGGAGACTTCGAAGAGGTGGAGACTCTGCTGTCGGGCTTCCTCGGAGAGGGCCCGAACCTCGCGGTGCAGGTGGAGAAATGCGGCCGGTGGAGGAGGCTGGAGAGTAGGTGGCATCATGGGTAGGGAGGCTCCGGCTTCCTGGGCACGTCGCCTCTCTTCCAGGAAATGACGTTCCCACGCGTAGCCCTCCATGACTGGAGTGCGCATGGCGGGATCGTATGGGTCCACGAAGGACTGAGGGGGTGCGGGTCGGAACGGGTCCGGTTGCTGACGCGCGGCCATCCCGGCGCGGGGCCCTTGGGGCTGAGGTGGTGCTGTAACGGGTGCCGGTCGAGGAGGGGGTAACACGGTCCTCGGGCTAGACCCGTTACTGCTGCTGATAGTCATCGACGTGTCCTCCGTCGGGTCAGTCGTCTGGTGACGCTGACTCTCGGAGGCCGTATGGCCCTCGGAGGGTTCGCGCAATGGGGAGACGGCTTGAGAGAGGGATCGTGAACGTGACGATTGAGACATGACGGATCTGTGACGTAAAAAGTTTCGTAGGTATAAGAATAAGATAATGCTAAAGGAAAACAAGTAAGGAAATGCAGGTAAGGGTCGATCACGTGAGGTTGGAAATAGTAAGACCGGGAATTTTGTTTTGACTCAAAATCATTTATCATTAGTAATTATGTTCCGTTCTTGCATAAGTCGTTTTGAACTAGGCAGGGGTGATCAGGCCATGCGTAGTTAAAAAGAATCATGCAATTGCAAAATTAATTTTTCTAAAGTTTGAACCCGTAATGATTTTCCGAAAAGCCTTGGTTATAGTTTGGTTTCAAAAACTTTTTGGAAATTTCTAAAACCGTTTTCGCTATAACCTGTGCTCTGATACCAAGTCTGTCACACCCCGCTAAAGCGGAAACACGGAATGTGAGAGCTGGAATATCATTACACGGTCATAAGCAAACATAAACGATTCAAGTCATTTCAATAAAAATAAAATTTTTTCAAGTTTCACAACCAAGCAGTTCATAAGTTTAAAAATAAGGTACGAAATACAAGTTTCAATTAAAAATTCCCAAAATGAAAGGTCTTTTCCCAATGAGCGCCTCACGTAACCATATCGACCCTCCTTTGCCATGCATTCCGAACACTTACTTTAATTTCCTGAAACATAAGATAAAGTGTCAACTACATAAAGTAGTGAGTGAGTTACAGTTTAGAGATTCGAGAAAAGTTTCTAAAAATAGAAAGTTGCAAAACATATATTGACGTCATAAGTAAAAGAACGGAGCGACGGTTGAATATATATATGTAAATAGTAAAAGTTTGTACGTACGCGAGTAAAATAATTAAATAAACTCGTATAAATAAAGTTGTAGCGGGATCCAGGCGCTAAAAAGGTATAATAAGGTTGTAGCGGAATCCAGGCGCTAAGAAGGTATAATAAAGTTGTAGCGGAAACCAGGCGCTAAAAAGTTGTGTAATAAAGTTGTAGCGGAACAATTTCAAAAATAAAGTTGTAGCGGAATCCAAGCGCTAAAAAGATATAATAAGGTTGTAGCGGAACAATTTCAAAAATAAAGTTGTAGCGGAATCCAAGCGCTAAAAAGATATAATAAGGTTGTAGCGGAATCCAGGCGCTAAAAAGGTGTATGCGTAGGGAGTATGTGTTTAACTAAATAGTAACTCGTATCAATCACTTGGCATAATATAAGTAGTAAGTATACACTAAACCGATTGTATGGTCCTGATCTAGCCCAAAAATGTTTAATTGATTGTGTGTTTGATCTTAGTAATATGTACTTGGGACGCTAACCCTTAGTAAGGAGTGACCGCTCCTAAGTATCGATAACCATATGACTAACGGCTATTGCTAATAGTGTATAAGTGAACCTGAACCAAAAACGGGCAATTGAACAAAGTTGCAAAAGTTGTTTTGAGTTCTTACGGGCTTATATATCCATCAAGGATTGGTCGCTAACAAGTATCCTAGTTTAGTTAACCCGCTAAGGCGATAACACAAATACGCATAATAGCTTGTAAGTTCCAAGTTTGTACAAGTTCCATAGTTCCAAAGTTTAAAATGTTTCAAAGTTTCAAACAAGTTTCAATAAGTACCAAAAGTATCAACTTCCAATTGTTCAATAGTTTGCAAATAGTGTAAAAGTTACAAAACATGTAATCTTATGCTTCCCCCAAATAATGTTTAAAATGTACAAAAAGTAAAACAAGTGGGGTTGTAACTCACGGTTTGCGAAGTTAAGAGATATGAACTAGCACAAAGAGAGGCGGAACGCGTCGGGAATCACAAACGACCTAGAACACCGGAATGTTGTATAAGTTATATTAGTATAATTTGAGTTATGTTAAGTTCCAATTTAACATTTTTAAGTCTCAAATTATTATACTTAGATTCTGTCCCAAAAGGTTATTACGGAAGGTTTATAAGGTTTATGTGATCGTATACGTTTTATAGTCCGATTATGTTCGAAAAGCGTCAAAGTTCCAAGTCAAAGTGTTTAAGTCTCGAAGTTATTATGTTACTGAATTTGAAATGTAATTTATGGTGAAATTTTGGGCGCTTCCGCGTAATAAAATTATGTCCATTTTCAAAACACTTTCCCGCTTCAAAATACACAACATAACGTTTTAAACGATAATACACAAGTTTCAAGTCCAAAAGCTTTTTCAAACAATTTATAAGTCAAAACAGTAGCCTATTAATATGTATATAATCTGTGATGGTTCATTTAGCTTATAATCAAGTTTACGGCCTTTAAAACGACAAAAGTAGCGAACAGAAATATTCAGGCGGCGGCTGGAGGAAATCAGCCGCCGGCTGACCTTTAGCCGTCGGCTGAAATCCTTCAGCCGCCGGCCAAAAGGCTTCGGCCAGTTTAAAGTTGCTTTATTTTCCGATTTTAAGCTCGTTTAACGTTAGATTCAACATGCAAACTGATATAACTCAAACATATGTATTTTTAAAGTAAAATCACTGTTTTCTTTTAGATTTACATGTTAAATATATAGATCTATCATAAAAACTCGTTTTTTAAGCAAGAAAACGTTTTGCATGTTTATGAAAACTTATTTCCAGGTTTTAGATCTTACATGCAAGCAAAGATATGTATAAAAATAGTAAAAAGAAAGTGTTTTACCGAAGGAGAAAGTAAAGTGACGGTTTGGATGAGCTTTAGCTTCAAAAACGACTTGGAAACCCGATTTAAACCTTTTCCTTGTTACCCCTTTGATCTTAGGACGATTTATGTATGATTTTTGTGGTGTTTATGGACTGATTTTGGTGTTTAAGTTTCTGTTTTCTTTGAGTTTATGTTCTTGAGAAAATGAAGAAAAGTTTGAGAGAGAATAGAGATGTGTGTGTTTTGTTTTCAAAAATGAAATGAAAAAGTGAAGTAAGGGAAAGAAGGAGGTGTTTACTGGCCTAGGAAACTGATCTAGGCAGTAAATATGGTCCAATCCCGAGTAAAAATCGTTGCCCAATCGTGAGACATGCAGAAATGAGTCATCGGCCAGCTGGACAGCAGGATTCAGCCGCCGGCTGGATTCAGCCGCCGGCTGAATTGAAAAATCCAGCTTTTTGACGTTTTAAGTTTTCCGTTATAATTTGTTAAGGACTAGAATCTTTTTTTGGTTTGCGTTATGAACTTAGTCAAGTTCTTGTGTTGTTTGTTTGGTGTTAGGGTTTATAGTTTGATTCCGACTTTGGTTCCGACAATAAAAGACACAATAGGTATGAACCCGAACAATATGAACACGATAAAGAGTAACTAGAGATTTGAACCGATATAGCAACTGAGAAACACCTGAATTTTGGACGGTTGTCACCAGAACGATATAGCCGAGGCCCGTGTTTCACAAGGTTCCCTTAAAACAGATTTGTCGTTTATACGTCGTCTGTCTCCGAGGTTACAACAACCAAAACAGTAGTACTGCCAGACTTGACTTACTTCCCGAAAGATTTCATGATATGTGATATGATAGATAATCATAAGGTATTTGAGCATAACATTAGTTTTCTATTCTCCCCTCTTCCTCTCTTTAAATGACAAACAAAAATTATATATATAGAAAAAGTAAAGTTTCATTAAAAGTAAAGTTTACATAATATAAAAATAATATAAAAAGTAAAGTTTCATAAAGTTTATTTCATAACATAAAAAGTAAAGTATCATAAAAAGTAAAGTTTTTTTGTCATAAAAAAAAAATAAAGTAAAGTTTATTTATATGTATAAAAAGTAAATGAAATTGAATAGAAAAGGTTTGCAAGGATTCGATTTACAATCTGCTTGGTCAAAGGGATTTATTTACTATCTGGTTGTCAAGTATATATAATATGTAAACTGGTTAGTCAATGAGCTTTTGCCCTTGACGCCACACTTAGGCTTAAGCGGGCTTAATCACGACAAGAGTTTTACATATTATATATATAAGGGACCAGATTAACCTCGACTAATAGCAGAATTGACCTTACTAAACTTTCATTTCAATTTCCAGAGTCTTTTTTTTTTTTTTTTTTTTTTTTTATGGGTAAAAATTTTGTCTATGATCACAAGATCATGATCATTGCAGGTTCACTCGAGATCACGGATCACAACAGTCTACATGATCATATGGTCACTAAGAGGTTCATGATCACAACAGGTTCATGATCACTAACATTTCTTAATATATTTCTATATGTTTTACTCTGATCTTGTGTGACAACCGTCAAAATTCAGGTACTTATTCAATTATTATATCGGTCCGAAACGTAGGTTACTTCTTTGTCTCGTTCGCCTCATTCTGGTTCGTAACTTTTAAGTCTATATTTTGTCAGAACTAGTGTCGGAATAACTTCCGGAATCAAATTATAAGTCCTAATACCAAGGAAAACACCTATTGAACTTTCCTAAGTTCATAACTTATCATAATTAAGAACTTTCAATTAACAAAAAGGTCCAACGAAGCAATAACGCAAAAACGAAAAATCAGGAAATCCGGAAAACAGCCCGGTGCGCAGCACCCCTTGCTGGGTGCGCAGCACCTGGCTCCAGAATTTTCAAAAATGTTACAGTTTTAGTCCTTTTCTCGTTTTACACCACCACCACCCACATTGACCAATGAGAAACGCCCCTTTACTGCCTATTATCAGTCCCAAGGCCAGAATTGTTACCCCCTATACCCCATTTACCTTTTCTTTTTCATTTTACTTTCATTTGTAACAAAAACAAACACACACACAAAACACCTACACCCCTTTTCTCTCTATTTTTCTCTAAGTTCCAGTGAACTCCAGCCATCAAAATCCATTTATAAACCATACAAATCGTTCTAAACTTCAGGAGAAGCACGGGGGTGTTGTTATTTCGAAAAAGGACCACGGTTGTAAAGATTTTTGGAGCTAGATTCCGACCAAAACTCATCATCCAAGCTTTTCCTCCGGTAGATTTCTTTATTTTTACCATTCTTATACAAATATTCACTTGCATGAAAGATCTAACGGTGGAAAATGTATTTTCACATAAATCTATAACTTTTTATGGTCAAAAACGTTTTTGAGTCGAAATACTCTTTGAATCCACGAATCTGTGAATAAAAATGTTTTAGAAACTGTTGGAATGATGTTTTGAATGATATTTACTAATTGCATGTACAATCTAAACAACAAAAACGAATATTTGTAGAGATTATGTCATTTTTATATAAAAACGATTTTTGTCTAAATAGCACCTAGATCTAAGATTTTGTGGCTAAAAGTTGTTTGGAAACTGTGAAAACATCATATTATAAAGTATCTACTGGTTGCATGTCGAAATCGATAAGTCACAAAACGTTTTTAACAAGAAAAACACAAAACGGGAATCGGGACAGCAGCTGGTGCGCAGCACCAGTGCTCTGGTGCGCAGCACCGAGCTGCTGTTCCCCCGAAAGTTGTCGTTTTCACTCGTTTTAAGAACATGTCACGTTCTGGACTTTTACCGGTATAATTTAGGGACTGAGATAAATAAAACTAATAACATTGGTGACTAGTATTGGACTCTTTGGACTATTTTGAACTATATTACGTATATTATTGTGTTTTAGGTGATTTGTGAGCGGAAGTGACGATATAATTTTTGGGCATGAAATTTGGGCGCGGAATCGCTGCCCAAATTTCCCTAGAAATTATAAAATCACTTCAGTAAGCAAAAGCACTTAAGACGTAATAATCAAAAACAATAAACTTTCGGACTAAATGCAACGTTAATCGCTTCGGACCAAATTTTCGGAACAATATTGGACTTAACACTTAATTACAACCAAAAGTTACATAATCTCCTATATTATTATATAAGAACATAATAATGTAACAACTCATTAAACTACCTTGGTATTATTAGGCAATCTGTGATTCCCGGCTTTCATACTCCGACCGAGTTTCCGAGTTCTCGATCTCTTCGCAATCCGTGAGTTACAACCCCTTGTTTTATATATTTTTACATGAATTTGGGGAAAACATAAGATTATTTACATTTTAAGCTTTATGAAACAAATTGCGATACATCAAACTTTGACTTTTAACTCATTAAACTTTGACTATTTGACTCTTATGCGTAAAAACATTTTTCTCTAATTGTATTTATTGGTTCGTTTCTTTTGACTCAACTATATTATTGATGCTTGTATGCGTAACCAACCCTTGATGGAACTATAACACGTTTCCTAAGTGATGTTGTCTCACTCTCTTTTAAAACAAAACTACTTAGTGCCCACTTACTCTTTAGCCTTACACACTATTAACTATTTAGCCGTATAGTAATTATGGGTATCGATACTTAGGAAAGAACCGTTCCTTGCTTAGATGGCAGTCTAAGTACATATTACTGAATTTCTCTTTTAACTTCCCGTTGGAGAGGCGGGGAGTTGGGGCCGCACGGTTGATAATCGGATTAGTGTGGACACTTAAGTTATAGATGCCAAGATGTTGATACAAGCAATCTAATTAGTTACTTACGCATAAACTTATAAACTTTTAGCGATTGTTATCCGCTTCTACTATTTGACTAAATTCAATGCTATTTGGTCTTTACAAATCTAGGGCACCGACTCGCCCGTTATTTGGATTTTTCTAAAAAAGTATATAAATTCTTTAAGCGACTTTTCTCCGCTAAATCTCTTTTTTTTTGGAAACCCTTACTTTATATACTTTACTCATATTTTTACGATTGACTATCTAAACTGTAACTCACTCACTACTTTCGTAGTTGACACTTTATCTTATGTTTCAGGAAATTAGTGTAAGCATGGTGTGCATGGCATGGACGGGTCGAGGCGGTCGTGTGAGAACCTCTTTGGGAAAAGACTTGGCCATTGTTTTTGAGAATTTTTAATGAAACCTTTTGATTATGTACCGATGTGTTAAACTATTGTCTCTTGGTTGTTCGAATGGGATTTTAAACTCTTTTACCTTTAATCAATGACTCACTTACCGTTATGTTTGATATGACCTGTGTAAATATTTTCCAGCTCTTCACATTCCGTGTTTCCGCTTTAGCGGGGTGTGACATCTTGGCAGGTATCACAGTTAGACAATATAGCCATTGGAGACATGGTCTAAGTCAAAGCATACAAGACTTGAAATACACGTTGAAGAAGAAGTCTAATGAAGATCCCGCATATCTCGGAGCTGAGATGATCCCACATATTTCGCTATAGTTGTTATTTTCTTTCTATTATAAATAGAGGCAATGATCCATATAGGAAACACACACAGTAACACATGAAAACTCACATGAATTACAACACAAACACTTAGAATCGATCACTTAAGCTCATCTTTGCAATCATTATTGTTCTTATTAATAAAATCAACAAGGCAAGGGATTATTATCCCTTCCCGAGGTTTTATGTCGGCAATCCAAAAGGATTAAGAGTTTCCTCGTACACCTCTGTGTTCATTTACTTTTTACGCAATTATTAACTCTTTTCATAAATTATCTTGTGATCACTCATCAGATTACCACAACACCTTACCTCACTTAACTAGTTTGATCACGGAATTTCCTTAGGTAGTTTTTGGTCAAAACAATTTGGCGCCCACCGTGGGGCAAGTGGTGCTTTTTATCATCAAAAATTTGTTAAAAGCTTTACTTAATCGATTTTTATCAATACTCTTTACGAAAATGGCATCTCATGGAAAATAAACTTTTGTTTCATCAACCTCCACAACCTTAGGCTCAGTACCACCTTCCACCAAACCCATCAAATCATCACCCTCACTTCAGAAGCTTGACAACACTCAGAAAAAGACAATCTCTGCAGTATCCAGTTCATTAGGATTTAAGGTATCTCCTCCTAACAATCATGCTTCGTCTTCAGCCTTTCTGCAACGTGTTATTCGAGCTTTACATAGTGAATTCTCTATGACAGACTTGGGATCACTGAGTTATTTCTTGGGTATCTCTGTCAAGCGTACTTCTACAGGCATGTTTCTTTCGCAACATAAGTGAGCATGTGATATTCTAGAGCGTGCGAACATGCTTAACTACAAACCTTGCAAGACCCCTGTTGATGCCTATTCTAAACTCGGACTCAGCAGACCTCCAGTTTCTGATCCGAGTTCCTACCGTAGTCTCGCGGGGGCATTGCAGTATCTCACGTTTACTCGTCCAGACTTGACTTATGTCGTGCAGCAGATATGTTTATTCATGCATGATCCTCTAGAGCCCCACCTTTAGGCTCTCAAGCGCATTCTTCGCTATTTTCGTGGTTCTACAGACTTAGGCTTGCAGTTATACTCCTCTCCGACTACTGAGCTTACTGCCTATTCTGATGCCGATGGGGGGGGGGGGGGCTGTCCGGACTCTCGTCGCTCCACGTCCGGTTATTTTGTATTATTGGGCTCTAATTTATTGTCCTGGTCGTCCAAACGCCAACATACGGTGTCTTGTTCCAGTGCCGAAGCAGAGTATCGTGGTGTGGCTAACGTTGTTGCTGAGACAACTTGGCTACGTAATCTTCTTCGTGAGCTTCATAATCCTCTTCAAACTGCTACTATTGTTTTTTGTGATAACGTCAGTGCGGTCTATATGTCATCGAATCCAGTTCAGCATCAGCGCACTAAAAATGTTGAGATTGATATCCACTTTGTCCGTGATAAAGTGGTTGCCGGCAGTGTTCGTGTACTATATGTTCCATCTTGATACCAGTATGCCGACATCTTCACCAAGGGTCTGTCGTCACCCTTGTTCACTGATTTTCGGCACAGCTTGAGTGTTTGTCTTACTCCCACTCAATCTGCGGGGGCATATTAGAATATATTAGTTTAGTTAGATAGCCCATGTATTAGTATATATCCAACCCATATTGTATTGTATTTATATTGATGTATGTTGAATGGAAAGGAATCAATTTGGCTACAAAATCTGATTACCATAATAGGAATTTGGGTGTATTATTAATTTGTAACTTATATTGGGTTGTAATATTGTCTAAAATTTGCATCCAACTTTATATATTGATCTTCATATTATGTGACGTATATTGATGAGGTTAGTTAGGAACCAAGCCCAATGACCAACAACGTTGATAAAAACTAGTCAACTGTCAGGCTGAAACTGCCTGACAGGTTGTCACCAGAAATAGTCAGGCTGTCATAAACTACCTGTCAAGTTGTCAACGCCTGTCATTTGAAGCGCCTGCCTGTCAAGTTGTCAACGTCTGTCATTTGAAGCGCCTGCCTGTCAAATTGTCAATGCTTGTCATTTGAAGCGCCCGCCTGTTAAGTTTTCAACGCCTTTCATTTGAAGCGCATGCCTGTCAAGTTGTCAACGCCTGTCATTTGAAGCGCCTGCCTGTCAAGTTGTCAACGCCTGTCATTTGAAGCAAGTTGTCAACGCCTTTCATTTGAAGCGACTGCCTGCCTGTCAAGTTGTCAACACCTGTCATTTGAAGCGCTTGCCTGTCAAGTTGTCAACGCCTGTCATTTGAAGCGCCTGCCTGTCAAGTTGTCAACGCCTGTCATTTGAAGCGCCTGCCTGTCAAGTTGTCAACGCCTGTCATTTGAAGCGCCTGCCTGTCCAGTTTTCAACGCCTGTCATTTGAAGCGCATGCCTGTCAAGTTGTCAATGCCTGTCATTTGAAGCGTCTGCCTGTCAAGTTGTCAACGCCTGTCATTTGAAGCAAGTTGTCAACGCCTTTCATTTGAAGCGCCTGCCTGTCTGTCAAGTTGTCAACGCCTGTCATTTGAAGCGCCTGTCTTATTGGCTGACGTCCCGTCATAATGGCGCTTCATGACTGCTTTATTTTCGTCATAATAGTAAGGCGTTACATATACTGGTGATTGATGATTACGGTCGTTCAAGTATTCATGATCATCATTAATGGATCAACGTTCCATATACTTGAGACTAGCCATATAAATACATGGTCTAAATCATTGTCGATGGCATCTTATCTCAACACACACTCACAAAAGCTTAAACACAGAGGTCATACACTCTTGCTTTCATCCTCAAGCTTGATCACCCTAGGTTCGTCAAGAACTTGTTGGGTTTGCACTGTGATCATCACAGGAAATCTAAGGTTGCATAAACAAATAAATATTGAAGTAAGGATTCAATACAAAAAGCATAAGGCCACAATAGACATCTCGGTCTAAAGCCAAACATGCACTTTCATTACGTACAATGTTACAACTTGAACACGCATGCGCACGTACACAACTAAGAACATAGTTCAATACAACATGTATGAAGCCAAGAAAGACAACCTTGTATGGCCAAATAACATACAATCATATTCTTCTTTTAATCTACTTGATAAAAGATAAGCACTTCTCACTGGGAAGCGACAATCCTCGCGAGTAAACAAAGTAAAGGTTAACCAACAAAAGTGCCATTGGCACAGTGTCACAGGCACAATATGAAGCATACATCAGAGATACCCAAATCTACCTATGTCATTGGCATGCAAAGGAACCATGGGCCCTCAAGAAAGTGTCATACGCACAACCAAATATACACACTGTCATGCACACCCAAGACGGTGTCATGGATACTCATCCATAAGTTTTGTTAGCATTTTGTCATCGACTTTGCTAGGGCTCCGAATAACTGATGGAGCTTCCACCACAATAGGATCTGTTGCTGGCACTGGCTCTCCCATGTTAAACAACGACAACTACAATATGCCTAATAAATAACAAGGTATATAAGCTATTACTAACTACAGGGATGAAAACAAAGCAAAGCAATGGACAATCAAGTACGTACCTGTAAGGTAGCGAGCAACCCAGTTAAATCTGCAGCAAGACATACAATTACAATTAGCAAGGACTTAATTATTTAAGCGTACAAAAAAGTTGGCTAAAACATGACTATCGTCGCCGGTCATGATGGTACCGTCGGTCATGGTATCGCCGGTCATGGCCTACCGCCGGTCATGGCTTACCGCCGCCGGTCTCAAAAGAAAAACAAAAAAAAAACTTACGAGTAACGAGTGATGATATTACGACTTGCAAACCGTTGTTTTGGCAAATCCTAACTCGGGGGCATGATGAGGTTAGTAAGGAACCAAGCCCAATGACTAACAACGTCGATAAAAACTAGTCAGCTGTCAGGCTGAAACTGCCTGACAGGTTGTCACCAAAAATAGTCCGACTGTCATAAACTGCCTCTCAAGTTGTCAACGCCTGTCATTTGAAGCGTCTGCCAGTCAAGTTGTCAACGCCTGTCATTTGAAGCGTCTGCCTGTCAAGTTGTCAACGCCTGTCATTTGAAGCGCCTTCCTGTCAAGTTGTCAACGCCTGTCATTTGAAGCGCCTTCCTGTCAAGTTGTCAACGCCTGTCATTTGAAGCAAGTTTTCAAGGCCTGTCATTTGAAGCGCCTGCATGCCTGTCAAGTTGTCAACGCATGTCATTTGAAGCGCATGTCTTATTGGCTGACGTCACGTCATAATGGCGCTTCACGACTGCTTTATTGTCGTCATAATAGTAAGGCGTTACATATATTGGTGATTGATGATTAAGGTCGTTCAAGTATTCATGATCATCATTAATGGATCAACGTTCCATATACTTGAGACTAGCCATATAAATACATGGTCTAAATCATTGTCGAGGGCATCTTATCTCAACACACACTCACAAAAGCTTAAACACATAGGTCATACACTCTGGCTTTCATCCTCAACCTTGATCACCCTAGGTTCGTCAAGAACTTGTTGGGTTTGCACTGTGATCATCACAGGATATCTAAGGTTGACATCACCTAAACCCTAATCTTTGTGTTTGACAATCTTTGATCGAACATATATAAAAATTTAAATAAAATAATAAGTGTTTTACACTTGTTTTGTTTTAGTTTCTCAATTTTCAAGTTCCATAGATAGGAAGTTATACTTTTGCACTCCTTAGCGGCCGAAATTCCTGGACATATTGACATTAAACTTGCCAAAGTCAATCCTCTCAACCCCGATTTTATAAGTAACACTTCCTGGTATTGAGGCGGAGACATGATTTAATAATAGAGTGCGGGTACCCGTTATATATATTATTGAAACAACACATAAAACATTAGATGATTAGGAGTGCTCGTTATGTATTTTACACGTTAGAGTTGGGTTGGAGCTAAAAAATTTTATATAAATTACGCTTACCCTTCAGCCTCCACTTGTCTCCGCCACCCTTAATAATGAGGTGAAGTCACTGCTAGAGAACGTCTGAAGGATGGAATTTATTCGTTGACTTTGTCTTTCATTTCGTTATTTATTTTTCTTTTAAAACAACAAGTACAAAAAGGAAGGAATGAAACAAATTGTTCAAAAATTATCCTGAGAACAGAGAGACTCTTCCAAGAGATATGTGTGTTAAGAAAATTATGAGAACGATCGATTGCGATTTAATACATTATCACATATACACTTAGGTCCGCAAGCTTCTCCCTTCTTGCATCTTTTAAACGACATCTTGGATTGAAATCAAATATTTCAATGTTTAGTACCTAATGTGACAAAATTTGCATTTTGAAGACATGGATATATTAATATTCAAATTCAAATATATTAATATAAAATTCATCTAACAGAAATCTTGTTTAAAGGATTTTGCTTTATTTAATTTTTTAATGTATACGTTTGTATAGATAGACTCCAATTCATTAATCAAAATAATAGATATACATAAACAAGCAGACGTACCACAAAACCATCTACAAATTCTCCACAAAACGTACATGACCTATTGCTACAAATTAATTC
This sequence comes from Senecio squalidus, assembly GCA_910822075.1. Lineage (NCBI taxonomy): Eukaryota > Viridiplantae > Streptophyta > Magnoliopsida > Asterales > Asteraceae > Senecio > Senecio squalidus. The sequence goes on along the minus strand of CAJVGC010000508.1, from coordinate 42,601,421 downwards.
TATAACAATGGCGATTAGAGTTGATTGCAGTATGATCATGACTTACATTATCACTTCTGTAATTTTTATAACCGCAGTTTCGGGTTACATTAACGTTGTGAATTTGGGAGCGAAACCCGATGGCATAACAGACTCAACTAGACCGTTTCAATCCGCATGGGCTTCTGCATGTTCTTCTTCCCAACCAGTCACTGTTTATGTACCAAGTGGAAAGTTCTTACTACAATCAGCTTCTTTTGAGGGAAAACGTTGTAAGAATAAAAATATCCATTTTCGTATTGATGGAACTCTTGTTGCTCCCTCTAACTATCGAAAGTCACGTAGTGATAACTGGATTAGGTTTGAGAATGTCATTGGAGTTACTATCTCGGGCGGTACGTTGGATGGCAGGGGAGCTGCTCTTTGGGCCTGTAAAGCTTCTTCGCGTGGTTGTCCCGTTGGTGCAAATGTAAGTTTATCAATTGCAATTAAACATAATCTTAAATACTCAGTTTAACATCATATTTGTGTTGGGGGAATCGTGGGATTACTATGCATTCGGGTTTGTGTGTTTTATAGTCTTAAGACCCTTAATATAGACACAGTTTATTGTACTTTGCATTTTTGTTAGATTAGTTACATTATTACTAAACTTATAAGAAACACTCTTTTTACATTTGTGAACGAAAACTTAATGACATTAAAGAACTTATTAAAAATTTCATTTATATTAACGAACTCATGAAAAACGCTAAAATTGAGTATATTAAAAATAGTAGCAAGGAGCTAGAATAGAACAAGAATTACAAGGGGTTTTGTAAGATGGTCGGGTTACATGAGTACTTTTGATAGTTGGATTTAAAGGTTCGTAAAATTGGTCGTAAGAATAGTACAGTAACCTAAATGAATTAAAATACAAAGTAGTCTTTAACAAATATAGATGACTTTATCCTCTTGTTGAAGTTTGCTGGTTTTATAAAGTCGTTAATCCAGTGTTGTTGCAGACGTTAGAGTTCTACCATTCAAGAAACATCATGATCAATGGACTAAGCTCGATAAACAGCCAAAAGTTCCACATCGGAATTAATGGTTGCCAAAACGTTATTCTCCAAGGTATCACAATATCTGCACCAGGAAACAGCCCAAACACCGACGGCATACACATTGAACACTCTTCTGGCGTGAGTGTTTACCACTCTGGTATATCCACGGGAGATGATTGTGTATCCATCGGTCCAGGTTCATGTAATTTATGGATAGAAAACATATTATGTGGTCCGGGCCATGGTATCAGCATTGGCAGTTTAGGGTGGAGCTTACATGAGGCCGGAGTGCAAAATGTGACAGTAAAGATGTCGACATTTAGGGGGACGCAGAATGGGGTTAGGATAAAGACATGGGCTAGGGAAAGTAATGGGTTTGTAAACGACGTTTTGTTTGAAGATTTAACGATGGTGAAGGTTGAAAATCCTGTGATTATTGATCAAAACTATTGTCCCGGTAGGAGTCATTGTCCTCATCAATCAGCTGGAGTGAGGATATCAAATGTTCGTTATGAAAATATACATGGAACGTCCGCGACTGAGGTTGGGGTAAAACTAGAATGCAGCAAGAAGCATCCTTGTAGTGGAATAAAAATGGAAGAAGTGAATCTGAGTTACCATAATCGACGGGCTCATGCCTCATGTGTCAATGCTCATGGAACCATTCGTGGTAGTACTACGGTCATCCACCACACTACTTCTATGTCGTGTTTGTTATAAGACGAATAACATATCCATGATTAATCGAATGAACATGTAGTTTTTCAATTTGAAGTTGTGCATAATTGATCCTTTATTATAATTATACTGGTTTTAATTCCGGTACGAGGTGTAGTTACCTAAAAAATTAACATTAAATCTTATAATGTAAACAAAATTATAAATATCTTATAATTATTTAGATAATTATAATAACCATTAATTTGTTAAATTTTTATAATTATTAACGATAGGATTTTGGTAAATATAGTTTCGAAGACTATATTTAAAAAAATAATGTTTATTAGTTAATATCACATGTGATATTATCGTAACAATTTCAATAAATAAATAAAAAAAAAAAAAGGTCGTTGAAAGTATATAACACCACTGCTTTAACTGGAGATAAAAACGAGACGATCGCAATAGTGTAATTTGTTTCGTCTAACGATTAACGGTTTGTGAGATAAATTAATTTTAAAAAATAAAAGAAAAATGAGTTTTAGTTTTAATCTTAAAAATTAAATTAAATAATTAAAATTGGATAAATGATCAAATTTGTATCTTTTAGTTCTTAGAAATTATGTGTTTTAATTGATAATTTACTTTATTATATAATAAGAAAACGACGTCTTTATTTAAGGTAACCACCTCCTTTCTTTTTAAGAAATACAATTTGTTAAAATACGTTTGAAACTATTAACCATTGAAAATTTAATTTTTGAGATTTGATAACTTTTTAAGATTCCATCTTATTTGTTGATAGAGGATTAATATTCACAAGTCTTTGCGAATTTACAAAAATAAACTAAATAATAGTTTATTATATATAGTGACATTAATATGAAACATGAAAAACGTTAGCATAGGTTATATATTAAACGTGGGAAGTAATCCTAAATACACTCCACTAAATGGGGATAATTATCATATATTTTTTCTTATTTATAATTAGTTGAAGATTAATTTTAACTTAATTAATAATTATTATTTTTCTTTAATAAAGATTTAATTACATAAATAGTCCCTATGGTTTATCTCAAATTACGGATTACGTCCTTAAGTTTAAAATGTTGCATAAATCGTACAGCTTTGGAAACTAATTACGCTTTTCGTCCCTAATTTCTAACGGACCCATTTTAGGGACGAAATGTGTAAATAGTTAGCGATGATTTTAACGAAAAATTTTAACGGACATCTATTATAGGGACGAAATCCGTAATTAGTATTCAAAAGTCGACGATTTATGCAATATTTTAAACTTAGGGACAAAATTCATAATTTTAGAAAAACCATAAAAACAATTTATGTATTTAACTCTTTAATAAATTATGATCGATTTAATATATTTGACATGTGTCTCTTTAAAACATGTTTACATATCCTTCTAAGATTTCTTGAAACCTCCTTTAGTTATATATATAGATATATAAATAGATATGTGTAACTTATATTGGGTTGTAATATTTTCTTAAATCTTCATCCAGCATCATTGACTATATATATATATATATAGGGTGAGGTTCGGGTAATAACGGCCCAAAGTCTAGGAACGCTAAGAACCAATGATGACCGTCCGATTAAGGTGATGATCAGTAGTAACCACTTACTACTGATCAGTAGTAACCTTACTACTGATTAGTAGAATTTGTTGCTGATCAGTAGTAAGGTTACTACTGATCAGTAGTAAGGTTACTAATGATCAGTAGTAAGTGGTTACTACTGATCATCACCTTAATCGGACGGTCAGCATTGGTTCTTAGCGTTCCTAGACTTTGGGCCGTTTTTACCCGATCCAATTAGTATATATATATATATATATATATATATATATATATATATATATATATATATATATATATACAATAAAATGTTAAAATGTTATATCCATATTTTATTAAAATTCTTATATTTAATTTAAATAAATAAGTTAGCATATGTATGACACGAAAAGCAGTACCGTGTGATGAGTTAATAGAATGGTAAAAAGTAGAAGATGATAAAGGTTACGAAATCACTTAGCTTGACGATAGAGGCACGTTCGTGTTTTTAGATCCATTTTAGAAACAGGAGGGTCAAACTCGAAAGAAACATCATTGTAAATAATGAAATGATTGTTAGAAGCGGGGAAAATGTATATATCTTATAAATGTGATTTGCTGTACAACATCTTAAACTGTAGTTTATAATTGATCACTAGAGAAAAATAGATTTAAAACTCCAATATCGACTTCGATCCTTGATCTACAGTATTTCAAAAGCAACTTTTGTTTCTTTCTCATTATTGGCTTAGAGCATCCATAGTGGTAATTGTATATGAGTTGTATGAGTAGGAACTAATATATGGGCAAAATTTTAATGGCTTGTAGTATTTCGCATATCCTCCTCTATACAACACTCCATTGACATGCAATATTTCATAAGTTTATGGTTGAAAAGGTGGGCCTATGGCTTTTCAACTAAAGAAAAAGACAAATATTTTCATACAAATTACTAACTTTCTTTTTTTAATCAAATACATAAATAATATGGCTATGAGGTATACAACTCTATATAATTGTATGCAAGGTTTTTAAGACGAGGATCCTACCTAAGAAACGTTTTCGTGTTCGCAAGATTAAGATTGAATCGAGATCGTAAAATCCTACTAAAATAGTTTTTTTTTCATATTAATATAATCTATAATTCCAGTAATTGATAATACTCCCTCCGTCCCATATTTATTGTCCACTTTTGACTTTTTAAGTCTTTCATTTGTAACTTTGACCAAGAATAACTTTTTTTGTGTTATACAATATTTGATACAAATTATATGATTGGATTCGGTTTTAAAATTATTTTTCAATGATATAATTTTTATCAACAAATTTATAGCACGAAAAAAGTTATTTAAGGTCAAAGTTAAAAAGCAAAGACCGAGAAAGTCAAAACTGGACAATAAATATGGGACGGAGGGAGTAATATGTTAAAATCATTGATAATTTAATATATGAACTAGATGAGACGGATATAATAAAATTCATATTAAAATTCGAGGCTCTCTCAGGGTAGGTAATTTACACGCACATGTCCCTTACATGATGGGATTGGTGGGTATACAAATGTATACCAGGGGATAAGAATCACCTTCCAATAAACATATATATATATATATAAATGAGTTAATATTAATTTTAATCTACCTGTGTTCGTTGGTTCAAATAACATATGTTTAAAAATTACTTTTATAATTGTTTTAACCTGTTAGACAATTTGTTTTTAGTTAATTTAACAAAGTTAATTTATTTATACTTAATTAAGATCAAGATCGGGATCCTGCTAAGATCTTATAATTTTAGATCATGTGTAGGATTGGGATCGTTTTTGGTAAATGAGATCGTAAAATCATAAGATATTAAGATGAAGATCGAGATCTTAACATCCTTCGTTGTATGTATTGCAGATGCACAATATCCTTGTGTTACACCCTCTTTCTTAGATATGAATTATGTATAACAAACACAACTACACATATGTTGATTTTTCATAGGATAATAGTTTGTGTATATAACCAATTTGTCACAAAAAACTATTGAGTATCACTAAATCTCAGAACTTGTATTGAGTATTATTATATGACATATTTTGTTTATTGTGTACCACCGGTGACCTATTCATTAGGTAACCGATTACCATTGCCACATGTCGTAATATAATTGGTTTATATAAATTTAGTTATTAACTTTTAAATATTATATTAATTGTAAAAAGAAATACCCACCCCAACCACCTTGATGTTGCTTCTCGATGACACATAAACAAGTATAATAGACAACCACAATTACAATTAAATCAATTTCGCAAAGTGTTTCAACTGTGATTTGAAAAGGGTTAAAGTTTAGGGTTTGACTATTGATTCGCAAGTTTGATTTAGGGTTTAGTTTAGGGAAAAAAACAACAATTTTGCAAAGAGTTTCAATTGAGATTTGAAAAAAGTTAAAGTTTAGGGTTTTAATTATTGATTTGCAGGTTTGATTTAGGGTATAGTCTGGGGAAAAATTGGGTTTTCATTAGGATGAGAATGTTAGAATTTAACAACAAAAAAACGGTATTTAAGTTTGATAATATTTCGATTAAAATATAATGACATGGCATAAAAGAAAAATAGAAATATATAAATTAACTGGTTACGGGTTACACCTCAGCAAATAACGGTAAAATGTGACCATTAGTACGTAATAGATAAAATTTGTCATATTATGGTATTCAATCGAACTTTTCAAATATGGGGAAATTCAAATAGGTTTTTGTGACAAGTTAGTGAGGGCATCCACTATGGTGGTTTCAAAAAAGATTTTAAAAATGTTGAAGAGGTTTATTTAATATCAATTATAGTGGAATTGTGTTTCATGCCTATGTGGCATGAAGAGGTCCAAGATTATGAATTGATTTCGAAACCTTTTCCTTATTGTATGGATTTGATTAGAAACTTATCTATAAAGGTTGTTGAAATGTTTATACATAGTGGAAAAAGGTTTATGAAAATGAAATATGTGATAAGTGGTTATATGGCAAAATTATAAAGTTTTGAAAAGCTTCATCATTGGAGATACTTTGACATACACAATATATTCTCCCATTTTCACAACATAAAGTTAGCTAGAAGGTAATGGAAAAAGATTTCATATTTTAAGGGTATAAAAATATATCTAATTCTCAAAAATTCTATTGTGTGTATGTCCAACTTTGTTTTTTTCAAATGATATAAGAACCAAATTTTTTTTAAGAAAAATATAAAATATTGAACCGGTTATACATACGTCAGCAAAACTTTGGTCCGTGTAACAATGGAGCCGTAAGTGAACAAGGCTCCGATTCACTAACATTTTATGTTGTTTTTGAAGCTTATGCCGCAACAAAAGGATCGTCCCCTATGCATTTCATTCTTTCCGGAAGGGAAAAAAAGAAGTACACGCTCAACGAGATGCGCCAACCTCGGGATGCTTTACTCCTAACCCCACAAGGTTCCAAGACGGAGCTAGCGAGCCCAAGATGACTATATCGTCACCTAAGATTGCATAATTTTGGAATGGAGTTACTACTCTTGGATAAAGCAGTTCCGCCCTAACAAGCCAGCTACGCACCTTGCTCTTAGTTGCAAGTAGCTTTGATTTCGGAATAAGCTGGAAGTTAAGTCAGAGAAGTTAAGGGCGCTAGTCAGCAGTAAGTAGCAAGTAGAGCGGAACACTATTGACAGGGCAAAAGCCGTATGAAAAAAGAAAAAGACCTTATCTCTGATCGACGTAACAAGCTTAAATGAACAATAAGTTTTTCGTTTTAATTTGAATGGAACCATATCTTTTCTGAATGGACATAAAAGGAACAAAAGTAAAAAAAGAGATCGGAGTGTTGACGAACAACAATTTCGGTTTTGATGACGTTTCGTTGAAAACCTTTATAGCTTTATAAATGTTTATTTTTATTATTATTAATTAAATTAATTATTTTATTGTGGTAAATAGTTATTTATATTAAGGTTGTTAAAATCGCGATCTCATTCGTAGGATCGTATGATCTTACGAACCTACAAGTTAAAAAACGATCCTAGTTTGCATAAGATCGATGCAGAGGTAGGATCGTAGTTGGATCGGATCGTAAGATCGTAGGATTGCTAGCCGATCCGATCCTACCTTTTTTTTGTTTCTTTTTTGTTTTTAATACTTATGTATCATTTAAATTGTTATTTCCGTATGTTTGTACCACATATGTATAATAAAATCGAAATCTAGCATTATAGTATCATTCAACTTGTCTCTATAATAAATCTGACCATCTTTATACCACTCAAATCATATTAAAACAAATTATAATTATAAAAGCGAATGTTACAAATCGTCCTTGTGGTTAGTCACTTTTTCACATTTCGTCCTTTTCGAAAAAACTTAGCACAAAGTGTCCTTTTGCTTTTTAATTTTATTATATGTCGTTCTTCCGTCCATTTTCGTTTGATTTGTGCCATTAAGTCACGTCATGTGATAAACATGTGAGTGTAAATGAGTCATTAACCTCTCATTTATCCCTCTTTTGTTCTTATTTTAGTCCTAATTTTTCAATTCACAAACTCAAACACAAACACAAAAATCATCTCTCATTTCCCCAATCCACCATTAACAAACACAAAAATTAACTGTTGTTAAAGCAGACACCCATCAAATTATCATGCTAAATATTCTCTCATTTCCCTTGTTTCTTCCTCAATTCAAAACCCTAATTATCCGAACTCCAAAATTAAAGGTTATATAAAAGGTTTGGTTGCAAATCCCTGGATCTCCGAGCACCAATCACCGACTCACCTGTGATCTGTTTTGCTATTGAGACAATCAGGTAGGTCTGGATCGATTCTTCAGTCAACAATGTCGCCGGCGCGGCCCCTATCCTTGCTGTTACTCGGAATCGGAAAAAATAAAGCAAACACGAGGGCGTATTAGATGTGAATGTTTCATTGAAATTAAATTGCGATAAGAAAGTATATAGACCAGGTGATTCCGTTACAATTACAATTCAGATCCGAAATCCAGAATCTGAATCTTTAGTAATCGAAAAATTAAGTTTCGAAGCGAAAGGCATTAAGAAATTGGGTACTTAATGGTTTACTACTTACTATAAGTTTACTTATGTTATTTTATCAAAAAGTGTTGAAAACATTATCAGCTTTATGCATTATCGAGCTCAATTTGATGGATGTATGCTTTAACAACAGTTAATTTTTGTGTTTGTTAATTGTGGATTAGGGAAATGAGAGATGATTTTTGTGTTTGTGTTTGTGTTTGTGAATTGAAAAATTAGGACTAAAATAAGAACAAAAGAGGGATAAATGAGAGGTTAATGACTCATTTACCCTCACATGTTTATCACATGACGTGATTTAACGGCACAAATCAAACGAAAATGGACGGAAGGACGACATATAATAAAATTATTAAAACAAAATGACATTTGGTGCTAAGTTTTTTCAAAAAGGACGAAATGTGAAAAAGTGACTAACCACAATAACGATTTGTGACATTGGCTCTAATTATAAATTCTAATAATAAGTTTTAAGAATGAGACTAGTTAAATTTATTATTTTGAATTCTACACTTTTGATATTAAAAAATATTATGACTTATTAATCAATAAATATTAAAGACTAATTTTGTATTATTTCTTTCATCATTTTAAATGTTAGACGAATAAACTACTATTTCACATTTGATATAATTTTTGAATAAATTTCAATTGATTTAAAAATATAAATTTTACATAAAACATATTATTTTGAGTTATTTTAGTGGGATCTTACGATCTCGGTCCAATCTTACGATTCCGATATTACAGATACAAAAACAATCATAGGTAGGATCTTTATCTTGACAACCTTTATTTATATTATTGTACTTAGTACCGTATTAGGGTGTTGTGATGAATATGAAGTATTGTGCTTAAAATGTATAATACTACCTGACAAATGTTAGACAGTATAATCTCATTTAATTATTTAATAATGTTATGCATCATTATGATTGGATTTTAATTGTGTTCAATAATTATGCTGTAAATCACCATAAATAACAAGTTCAGTTATGAAATTCTTATTAAAAGAATCGTCTATTACAAGGAACGTATTAAAATTAGTTTAATATATTTATTAATTTCCATAGATGAAGGACTAAAACATACATTTAAATAGAGAGAAAACAAGTGCAAGAAAAATTAAGCAAGTGCAATGGGTGGTACTAACTTGTTTATATTTCTCATATTATCATGCACATTTGCAGCTTCAATAACACAAGCATGTTTCTTAACTACGCAGTGGAAGATATATGTCATGAACAATATCACTGATAATATCGTTACTCATATCAAATCTGGAGACGATGATCTTGGAGTTCATACCCTTTTGTTCAACGGATATTACCACTGGTCTTTTTGTGACAGAATTGATGGTAGGACTCTTTTCTATGCCGGCTTCTGGTGGGGTCCGAAATTTCAAAAATTGAATTTGTTTGATGACATTATTCGATATGTATGTGCTGGACGAAGAGAGAAAGTTCGACGTTGTTTTTGGTTAGTAAAACCAGATGGATTTTATGCATCCAGGTATCCAGACAGAGGTTGGTTGCAATTAAGCACTTGGGGTTAAAAAAGAATAAATGTCTGTTTTTTTTAACAAATGTAACGATATTATTATAAAACTTCATTGATAAGCACACCCTCGTTGCTTATTTCTCTAAGTAGCGAATGTCATTAGATAGCTTTCATACAGAAAAGATTTCGTAAGAAGGACTTGGATAGTCTTCAATCACATAACGGAAGCAAAGAACTTGATAAGTCGTCTCTCTCGCTCATCTATTGCCATCTCCAATTGTATCCAAGTTTTTTATCTCGCAAAACCAGATAATACCGGCTGATGCATTAGTCTCTACCATATAAAGAAGCTTATATTATGGAAAAACAGCCCAACAAATTAGAAAGTATTTAAACAAAATTCTAAGCATAAATTCAAAAGGTACAAGATAAACGATTATATACTTGAATGAGAACCAAATCAATTTACTTGCTCATTTCAATCGATCACAAGCCTTATTAAAATCCAACTAAGACAAGAATCAACATCTTTAGAGAACTAAGCCTCAAGCAAGCCGTTCATATTATCTTGAACGCTTGCAACAAATAACTCCAGCTACGGTTTTGTCCTTCAACTAATGTCACTAACGTAACGTAACATAGAAACATAGATTATCGCTGATTTACCTGATCGAATCAAGAGAATAATCGAAATCTGAAATACAGTAGCATTCATTCCAAGTTAGAAGCATGATTAATTTATTATTTATGCCATCAAATCAGTTTTTATTGTCTTCTTTATTGGGACATAAGAAAATCTAGACTCATGTAAAAAAGTTTGTGGCTTTTTGATTTATATTTCATTAGACTACAAGCCTCAACGTCTTCCAAGGTTTTCATTTTAAATACTAGATAGTTTCTAAAACATGTAAAATACGATTGTGTACATCCATTGGTCCAGGTTCATCTAATCTGTGGATCGAAAACATATCATGTCGTCCGGGCCATGGTGTTAGCATTGGCAGTTTAAGGTGGAGCTTACATGAGGCCAGACCGGAGGGAATAATGTGACAGTTTAGATGGCGACGGAGAAGGGGATTAGGATAAAGACATGGGCTAGGGAAAGTAATGGGTTTGTAAATGAAGTTCTATGTATTTGAAGATTCAATGTGATAAATTTGGATGTAATCGGTTAAACATAAAGTCATACTACCAGTGACGGAGCCAGAAATTTAAATTAGAGGGGGCACAAATTTTTTTTCTCGAACGTTACATACAACTCTTAGTTTTAATAAATTTCATTGTAAGATATGAATCATTTTCTGCATATACATCAACCAACAACAATATAAATAAATACAAATAAATAAATTTAAAATTAAAATATATGGTACTGCTGCTAGGTACAGTAAAAAGTAAAGTATAAAGTACTTTTTTGTTACATTAACTCACAATCCCACTTCCCCATGATTTCATTTCCTTGTCTTTTGCATTTCACTTTTAAACTTTCACACCTCCGAATCTCCGATCATCTTATTTCTTCCATATTCTCCGATCAAATAACTAATCGGAAAATTGTTTTTCGCCTTTAGAGGTAAGCTACTTTGGCCAGTTGGGGGGGGGGGGGGGGAGCACCCTCCAGCCCCCCCACTGGCTCCGCCTCTGCATACTACTAAGTGTGTGTAATTTTAGAGGGTCACACACTTAGACACTTGGATCGTATTAGTATATTATATTATATAATCTATAATATGAGTTGAGTTCATTTAAGAACACTAGTAGAGAGTCCGCACTATGCGACGGCGGCGATGAAGTTAATTTCGTAAAATGGTTTGGGCTACAGTTTTCAGTTGTTTATAATCCGTCTCGTGATCCATATGTTAAGTATAACACTTTCTAGTTTATTATCTTTTGAATCACAATATTTTTCGTTATCTTTTTTCTCCGAAAATATAAAAACATTTCATCAGTCGATTACAAGTTGAAGTAAACACTCATAGTTTGAGAAAAACATAAATATCACAACATAAAAGCAATATAAACATGAACAGGTTATCTGCCCATATAAGTTTTGCTTAGGTTATGTTCATTGCGCTTTGTCACTATTATTTGTGTGATTTTGATTTATTGGTATGTTTAAGTACTGGACACATGTGGTGAACTACAATATTTTACGTTTGCTCCTGCTGATATTATGGCGTCGACCAAACATGGGACGATTTCAATTGCAACAAGAAACAAGTTTGTCCTTGCTTCGATTTTGTGGGATCGAAATGGTTGTCCCATTTCATCTACAAAAGCTTCCATTACAATGACTACGATCATGCCATTCACTAAGGCTTGTTTTCGCTTGTATATTTCACGCCTTTTAATATTTGATTTTCGCTTTGTTTTTGTTTGAACAATCAATCGCTTAGATTTCTGTACTTTACCTGTTCATATTGATATATTTTGTACTTGACCTGCTAATTTGTATGCTTATTTGAAGTCTCTTTTGTTTATTTGTGTAGCATCTAAAAAAAATACACAAATATTTACAAATTCTCTTACATTTCCTCATCGGTTATTGCACAATGAAAACTATTATTAGTACACTAACTGTCTATAACAAGAATTCTTATGAGGCTGACTTTTAAATTTGCATTAAAAAACAAGAACATTTATAAGCTTGACATCGGAAAGAACACAAGTGGCTTTCGAACTGAGAGATAACATCTACCACGCCACCATAACTAACAATAGAAATAACCTGAAAAACACAAGACATTGCTTTGTAGTTTATGCTGATTAGAATTATAAGGTAAAAGTTTTTCTACTCATCAAAAAGTCCAAAATTAACTAATAAAAACTATATTAAAATAATACTCCATGCCACATAAAAAAATCATTTTCACCTTTTTTTTATGTAAATTATTAGACATGAAATTTAGGGTTGTTTGTTTGAGCTTATATAAGCGGCTTATGGCTTATTTATATTGCGGCTTATGTTTCATAAGTCCGAATTTTTTCGGCTTATATAGCCGTTTATAGGCTTATTACTGTGTATCATGACATAATAAATAGTAATAAACCCATAAATGGTTACATAAACCGAAAAATCCGAACTTATAAAACACAAATCGAAATGTCAATAATCCATAAACTCCTTATATAAGCCCAAACAAACACCCCCTTAATATAAATACTAATGATAATGAAAAGTTCCATGTTCTTAAATAATTCATCTTGTTTGTTAGATTTATTGATAAAAAAATGCCTAAAAGGTAAGAATTTAAACATATATGACAACAAACTTTTTTAAAAATTAATATGCAACATATTATTATCATTATATTATATCATGTCTAATATCTTATAAAAATAACTGTCTTACTTCTAAAAAAAAGTAAAAATAATAAAAGTAAAATTATGAGTGTGATGGTTGTTTGATCAATTCAATTCCAAGTATTAATGTTCTTTAGCAACCAAAACTTGAGTTGGTCAAATATTGACTTCATGTCCACCGTTGACTCGAATTTTGAACATTTAGTAGCAACGAAAACCAGAGCTGTTCAAAACACATGGTCGGAGATTTTTAACACGACAACACTCATCGTATCTCTCTTTTTTCTACTATTTCATCCAAAGAAACGACTGATTCTATTTATAGTACTGATACTACTACAGGCAGCTGCCTTAACTCCACGATATGTGAAGATTAATACTACAAAATTTTACCGACATATTTTAGATCCACAAGTGGACAATTAGTATGCAGAACTAAGAAGTTGTAACAAATAACCCGTAAAAGTTCATTCAGCAGCCGAGACACGAGTGCCACCAATTAGTGTGCCAACACTCTCTCCCTTGATAGCTTTTGCAATGTTACCAGGTTTTCCAAGATTGAAAACGACAACTACATAGAAAAATATCAAGTTTAGAGGAACGGGATTTCTTAAATGCAACCTTTGTTGAATAAAAACTCAAATTTTGTTCTCATAATTAGAGGGGACAATTTACTTATGAATGGGTCGATGTGGTTTACATATGATCGCTAATCTATGATGTAAAGACATTTGTTTGCTCCAATTATTTGACTAATGTACCTCAAATTCCCTTTTACTCGTTGATTATTCATCCTAACAAATATCTGACATTTTCAACAACAGTTGAGTAACTTCTTTGCAAAGAAAATGGGGATCATGTGTAAACAATGTCTAAACATGAGGTATGACCAGATAAGAGACTTTTGAGCATGATACGAAACTTTTATTATTCGGTCGTATGAATCTATACAAGTAGTAAAAGAAAAAGAAAAAAAAAACTTTTCTAACTTGAGCAGGCAAGAATCTAAGAAATTACCCGGGATGTTGTTTTCTTGGCGTAAAGTGATGGCGGTCAAGTCCATAACAAGAAGGTCCTTTGCAATTACTTCTCCATATGTAAGAGAGCTAAGAAGGAGAGCGTTTGGATTAGTCCTTGGATCTTCGTCATACACACCATCTACGTTAGTAGCTTTCAATACTACCTCCGCATCAATTACAAAAAATCTTGATATAGGTAATTAATTTGATAGTGGTAAAGTACATAAATACAATCAAATTTCCACTCAATCCGTCAAATAAATGCTACTTGTCATCTATACTATCAAGTAAATAAGATTTCCAACCATTGTTTAAATGCCAATGCATTTTCCGACCAAAGGAAACTAACTTGGCAATTTAGCCAGAGTAAAATCATATTATATTAGCACCTAAAATGTTAGTTCCCTTGTAAAGTAAAACCGTGGGGCAATGTGATCCGATGAATATTAAAACATTGAATGTTTTTAAATGGCCATCGCCTTCCACAAAATTCACTTTTTATTTATCAATTCACTTTTTTTTCCAGGTTTTTTTTCGGGTTTTGGAAGATTTATATTATTAAATCATAGTTTTATCACATTTAATAATAGTAGTTTGACTTAAAATTTTGGTGTTTTTCTTTTTGAATCTAGTTAAATATACATCATATATAGGAGTGTTAATCGGGTTAACCCGACCCTAATAAGCTTAATCGGGTCGGGTCTAATCGGGTTTTCAAAACTCAAAACATGACCCGCAACCCGATCCTAATAAGGTTCGGGTTTTCGGGTTCGGGTTTTCAGGTCTATTCGGATTCGGGTCGGGTCTATTCGGGTTCGGGTTGATGAAAATAAAATTAATAATAAACTTTATCCAACTTAGTAGATAGTTATTGGTTCTTAGATTAATGAGGAAAACAGTTTCTAATAAGCAATTTCTTAAGAGGCACAACAATAGCGACCCAATAAATTTTATAATGTTACAAAAGTTACAATGAATTTAAAATTGAAAAATATATAATGTTGCAGTGATATTATATACACAAAATGCTAAAAATGATAACCCAAAAAGAAATAATTTGTAACATATTTTGGTCACTATCAGGTGTATATATTAGTTTTGTAACAATATAAAAAAAGATCCAACCATTTAATATATAAAATAACCTTTAATGCGAAGTTATGTTTTGTAAGGAAAAAAATGTATGTTTTCGAAGAGTAGAAATTAATTAGAAACATATGTAAGATTTTTATTTCAAGAAAGGATCGACGTTTTTTATCAATTCATTAATGAGTTGTATAAAATGTTGTTAAGCTTATTAGTAAACGAAGTAAAACAAAGAAAAACAATTATTTGGGTTATTCGGGTTGACCCGAACCCGAATAAGGATGCTTAAAAAGACCCACAACCCGACCCTAATTAAGTTTCGGGTTAATCGGGTTGACCCGAATAACCCGATCATAGATTCTAGACCCGACTAACCCGACCCTAATAAGCTTATTCGGGTTCGGGTCGGGTCAATCGGGTTCGGGTTTTTTTGACACCCCTAATCATATAACACATCTAGGTTTTGAAATTCACATTGTAGTGTTCAAATCACATGTGATATATTACCTTACGAATATCAACATTTGACAAAAACCGAAAAATAAAAATTCGTCAAAATTCGATTTTTTTTTCCGGGTTCATATAGATTATACCTCATATAATATCATGGGGTTTTAAAATTTACATTTAAAGTTTAAATCATGTGAGTTGTTAACTTATTAGTTTTGAAATATGTCACACCCCGCTAAAGGGGAAACACGAGGTGCGAAGAGCAAAATATCATTACACGGGTTATAACAAAAGATAACGATTTCAAGTCATTAAAATAGAAATTAAAGGTTTACAAATTCGAAAATACAACCAAGCGTTTAACGTATCAAAATGACAAATACAAGATTAAAGTGTTTAACAATAATTCCCAAAATAATAAGACAAGTCTTTTCCCAATTCGTGTCTCACGTGACCAGCTTGACCCGTCCATGCTATGCATTCTATGCTTACACTTGGTTTCCTGAAACATGAGATAAAGTGTCAACTATATAAAGTAGTGAGTGAGTTACACTTTTCAAGTTCTCGACAAAGTTTCCGATCAGTATATAAGTAATAAGGTTTCTTAAAAGAAAAGAAGCGGAACGGCGCTCGAAATATTTATATACTTTAAAAGTTTCACATGACATCGAGGTGTAGCAACACCTTAATAGTTTGTACAAAGGCAAGTAGAACAATACTTGTAAAATAGTAGTTGCGGATTCAATCGCTAAAAGAGTATATGCGTACATAAAGTATCAGATGATTAACATTGTATCAACCTCTTGGCATAATATAACATAAGTGTACACACTAAATCGATTAACCAACCGTGAGGCCCCTTACCCCGCACTATCGACGAGGAGTATTTCTGATCATAGTAATATGTACTTAAGCTGCCGTCTAAGCAAGGAACGGTTATTTCCTAAATATCGATACCCATAGTTACTAAACGGCTTAACAAAGCTAATAGTGTGTGAAGAACTAAAACCGGGCACTAATGCAATTTTGTTTCAAAATGATAGTAGGCACTTATGATTCGCGTTATATTCTCATCAAGGGTTGGAAGCATATACAATTAATAATAGTTTTGAACCAGTGCCAATAAAGGGGGCAAGCCATTAAGTCAAATAGTGCCGAACAGTGGCAATAAAACAGTTTACGCATATAAGTTCCAAAGTTCATAAAATGTTCCAAGTTCACAAAACAATTAGATCTCATGTTTCCCCCAAAACGGTTATTTAAAATACAGTAAATAAGAGGGGATGTAACTCACGGATTGCGAAGAGTAAACACAAATGTGAAAAGAGCGGTCGGAACGTGTCGGGAATCACGGAAACCCTAAAGGAATACCAAGATATCGAATAAGTGTCGTTGTTCATGTTCAAATGCCATTTTGTATTAGTTTAAGTCTTTACAGTTTGTTCTGGACCAATACTTGACAAAACCGGGCTTAAAGTTACGTTTTACAGCGAATTCGGTAAGGTTTCGTGGTCTGATGATAGTTACGCAACGAAACTGTCAGTTTCGCTGCCAGCGAAACTGACGGGCTGTTTTGGTTAAAAACTCGTTTTCGGAGTCGTAAACTCATATTTGACGGTAAAATTTGATATGTACTTATAGGTCTTTCAAAAACACAATAAAATAGGCAGTTTATAGTCAATTTTAAGCCACGAAAGTTAAGTTTTATCAATGACCCGTTTGTATGTAAATGGGTTAAAAATCTCAAATCTTTGAAAAATGCATTTTTAGAGGTTTGATCGTACATGCAATAAGTTTAATCAATAAAACAGAAGGTTTAAGTAAGTTTTACCGAAAGAAAGGATGGATGGAGGTTTAAAGCTTCGTTGATGGTGATTTTAGCTTCAAAATCGAGTGAGACTTCTTGTAAAACCCGTTTTAAATATAAACCTTTGTTATGTGGACGATTTTTGTGGTGTTAATTGTTGTTTTCTTGCTGTGGAATGGCTGTAATAGCTTAAGAGTGTGTGTGTGTGTGTGTGTGTGTGTGTGTGTGTGTGTGTGTGTGTGTGTGTGTGTGTGTGTGATTTGAAGCAAAAGAAGAGAAAGAAGGAAAAATAGGACTATTTATACCCAAAAATCGATTTCTGGTGTGTTTGGGCGGTCCAATAAGAGCTTGACAAGTGGGCAAAAGTCGGTAATCGTTGACCAATCAGATTACATGCAAATGTGGAATCAGCACCACAGTTTCGCTAGCGAAACTGGCAGTTACACTTCGAGTCGAAAATCGTTTTTGTTGCTGTTTAAGTATTTTCATTAGTTTCCAGTTTGCGTTTTGTTTAGGGATGAACTTAGGCAAGTTCATTAAGCAATTTCTTGGTATAATGGTCCATTTATGGGTTCCGATATTGAATCCGACACAGACACATTCACAGTAACAGTACGGTTAAGAACAAGAACAGATTCACAAGGATATAAGTACAAAGTTTCACCTGAAATTTAGACGGTTGTCACATTCTCCCGGGTTGAAAAGAATTTCGTCCCGAAATTGATTCGCCTCATCGGGAGGGAGAGTCCTTGAACAAGTGTGGATACTTCTGACGGATTTGGTCTTCACGTTCCCATGTGAATTCATGACCACGTCGGGAATTCCACCGAACTTTGACAATAGGGATACGACTTTGCCTGAGTTGTTTGACCTCGCGGTCTACAACCTCAAGCGGTTCTTCAATGAAGTTAATCTTGTTGTCGATCTGGACCTCGTCGAGCAGAATGACAATGGTCTCGTCAGATAGGCACTTTTTCAAGTGCGAGACATGGAAAACGTTGTGAATGTTGGAAAGAGCCTGCGGAAGTTGGAGTCGATAAGCCACCGGGACGATTCGCTCTATCACCTCGAATGGTCCAGTATACCTCGGGCTTAGCTTTCCGCGCTTCCCGAAGTCAACCACGCACGCTCTTAGCATATCTTCAATCGTTTGGATCCTCCTCTCACTCTGACCATCGGTCTGAGGGTGGTAAGCGGTGCTAAGGTCTAGTCGCGTCCCGAGCGATTTCTGAAGCGCGTTCCAAAACCGGGACGTGAATCGACTATCCCTGTCGGGGATAATGGAGAGAGGTGTTCCATGACGAGAGACGATCTCGTTGATGTAGTTTTGAGCGAACTTCTCCATCGATTGGTTCTCTCGTACCGGTAGAAAGTGTGCAGATTTCGTCAATCGATCCACAATTACCCAAATCATGTCGTTACCTCTTGCCGTACGGGGTAGCTTGGTGATGAAGTCCATGGAGATCTGTTCCCACTTCCACATGGGAATCTCCGACTGTTGCAGTAGACCTGAAGGTTTCTGATACTCCGCCTTGACCTTCGAGCAAGTAAGGCACTTAGCTACGTACAAGGCGATATCCTTCTTCATGCCTGGCCACCAATAGTATTCCCGAAGGTCTTTGTACAATTTGTCGGATCCTGGGTGGATGGAGTATCGGGAACGGTGGCCCTCATCCAAAATAAGCTTGCGAAGACTTTCGGATCTCGGAATCCATGCTCGATTCTTGAAATAGTGGATTCCGTCCGGTTTGAGCTCGAATTCCTTTTCATGATTGTGCAACGTTTCGTCCTTAATGTTCTCGGGTTTCAACGCTTCTCGCTGAGCTATGGCGATTTGCGTTTGAAGGCTTGTTTGAATCTGTATTCGAGATGGTCTTACCCTTTCCTTCCGACTCAGGGCATCCGCCACTACGTTTGCCTTACCCGGGTGGTATTTGATCTCGCAATCGTAGTCGCTTAGAAGCTCTATCCATCTCCGTTGCCTCATGTTGAGCATTTTCTGATTGAGAATATGTTGAAGGCTTTTGTGATCCGTGAAAACCGTTCACTTAGTACCATACAGGTAATGCCTCCATATTTTTAAAGCGAACACGACGGCTCCCAGCTCTAAGTCGTGTGTGGTGTAGTTCTGTTCGTGCACTTTCAGTTGCCTTGAAGCATATGCGATGACTTTGTCCTTCTGCATAAGGACTCACCCAAGTCCTTGGTGAGATGCATCGTAATAGACTACAAAATTATCGGTACCCTCCGGTAGGGTCAGGATCAGTGCATGACACAATTGGTGTTTAAGTTTCTGAAAGGATTCATCCTGTTCTTTACCCCAAATAAAGTCCTTATCTTTCTGAGTGAGTTCGGTCATGGGTTTAGCGATCTTCGAGAAATTCTCGATTAACCTTCGATAATAGCCATCCAACCCTAGGAATTGTCGGATTTCCGTAGGAGTCGTTGGGACTTGCCATTTCTCGATCGCTTCGATCTTTGCCGGGTCTACATGAATTCCCTCTTGGTTGACCACATGACCAAGGAAATGTACCTCCCGGGGCCAAAATTCGCACTTCGAAAATTTGGCGTACAGTTTCTGATCTCTGAGAAGTTCTAGGATAAGTTTCAGATGTTTCGCGTGATCCTCCTTGTTTCTTGAGTAATTGAGAATTTCGTCTATGAATACAATCACAAATTTGTCCAGATATGGTCTACACACCCTGTTCATTAAATCCATGAACACCGCTGGTGCGTTGGTCAGACCGAAAGGCATAACGAGAAACTCGTAGTGCCCATATCGAGTTCGAAAAGCGGTTTTTGGAATGTCGGTCTCACTGACTCGAACCTGATGATGACCCGAATGGAGATCGATCTTAGAGAAATAAGTTGCACCTTGCAATTGGTCGAACAGATCATCGATTCTCGGGAGTGGGTATCGGTTCTTGACGGTCAGCTTGTTCAGTTCTCGGTAGTTGAGCATGAGACAAGCAACTTCATCATGCTTCTTATAAGTTTCCTTATAACTATCTTTTTCAGATTCAGAAGCATTTTCAGCTGGCTCGGGGATCATAGGTGTTGAAACGACTTCAAGCCTTTCCATCACTCTTAGGACAATCCTTAGTGATCGAAACCAGTCGTTAAAGTTCGGTCCAGAAAGCAAGTTTCTTCTTAACGCTGTTTTGGTTTCATCTAAAATATCTTTCGAAGCGGATTTTTGTTCCATTTCTACAAAACAGAAGAAAAATCTCATTAGTACTTTCGACAGTAATTATTTCTTAACGAAATTGTAAAACCCATGGTTTACTTTCCGTTAAGACTAGAACCCAAATGACATATCACCGTTCCATCAGTTGATCTGCTAGGAACTAAGTGATACTCAAAAGGTAAGTGACGTTCAGTAATTACATTTACCGATGCAATTCCTAGATTATGGGACTAAATGTCATGACTCGATCAAGCATCAATATGGTGATCATTACATCATCATGTTTCGTCGCATCTTATCGCTATCGGCGTTTACAGTCTCACTGCATAACCCGATTTAAGTCATCCAATTGAAGACTGTAGATAGTCCACCACAGTCTCACTATGAGTGGTAATCCACCTTGGATACCCTTCACCTACGTCTCACGTAGAGTGACGAGCAAGTACAAGTTGTCTAAGCAATATGTATAGCAATATGACTTAATTCCGTGGGTGTCAAAATTTATGTACGAAGAGGCATGCATACAACTTCGTCTCATAATTATTGTTTTTCATATAAACATTTTTATAGTTTTAAAACGTGTTTCTAGGATTGTCTAATTTCTATACACCAAGTGTATATTATAACTAAACGTAACATCGTCATCATAAAAACCCTTTCAGTAGCTCTACAACCGGTACGACCAGGAAAGTGAGTGAGGGTAGGGGACGACAAGGCATCACTTAAAACCTGACCTCATTAGGGGTATAATACCACCACAAACTTTCCTAGACATCGTCCTTTATGTAGGTGAGCCTAGTTGGGAATTTATACACTAAGGATATACATTTAATTACGAATTACCAATCACACGCTTTTAAAGGTTTGATTTTTAATGTATTTTGTACTTTAATACGTTCCATCGAAGGATAAAATTACGGTATAAACCCAACCTTCGTCATAGAACGTATAAAAGTCCAAAATAAATTAAAAATTCGTTTCATAATTCTTTAGTCATATTAATTTTTATTACTTTCAAAACAATTGACTATAATCATTAATATGAGTATTAGAATTAAACTACGCAGCAAAATTGGGTGAGCCCTAAAGCAAATAGTCTCTACGGTCATTGTCAACATATTTAATAACTCCCGTTTCAAAAGGAAACGGACCACATGCATCCGTTCAAATAAGTCAAATATAGATTGCGTAAGTTATTCAATATGTGTTCAATACTATTTATCAAATAAACCACACATAACAATTTTATATCCAATATCATTAGTGTCACACATATCAAATAACATTTATTATATGTCAATATATGCAATTTACTTTTTACAATATCATAATATCTAATTATGTTTATTAAGTTATACATGTAACTTAATAACCATAATTTTCATAAAAGATAAATTTGGCACACATTTAATAAAACATCAAAATTTGCGTTTAAGGTTTAAGGTTTAATTAACTTTTAATAAAAAAAAACGTTTTTTTTTTTTTTAAACACTTCTAATCGCAATTTTAATCCAAACTCAATCCCCCACAATTTTTGATGTTTTATCATTATCCAAAATAAAAATAATATGTTATGGTTGATACCACTATAGGTATAGACCTCGAGTCAAATTATCAAATAATTACATGCAACGGAAATTAGGATCACATAGTAAATAATAAATCAGATAGTAATTGTGTACCTTATTGAGCAAGCGAAATAATGAAAACCTAACGTAAGGTTTTTACCACGGTTGCGTACGCGACAACCTCTTTATCGACAGACCAGTATGCTAGTACTTGTTTAATGTTTTGTACAACAATTGTCTTAGCAGCAACTCTTATTACAAAAACCAAAAAACAAAAAAAAAAACCTTTTTTAAATAAGCCGATCGGCTAAAAACCTTTTAGTCGACTCTTTTGATTTTTGGTTTAGGGTTTATTTCTATTTATAGGTTTTTAAATTTTAGAGTTTGAGTTATATTACAATAAGGAAACCTTCTTATTTACATAATAAACCCTTCATTTAATAAACATTACACTTAACCAATTAAGTAATATTTACTAAATACATTAAACTAATAGTCGTGTCTAAATGTCGATGTGTGTGTTATTATAGTCTTACACATTTACAGTCACATATTTATTAGACACTATTCAAATACCTACACCTACGACTTCTACGGCTTGTTTCTTACATTAAGACTAATAACATATGCATATATATATATATATATATATATTAATCGATTGAACTTGTGTGTGCCATCAAAGCGACATGGTTATGGGAAATTTGAATTTGAATTTCAATTTGAAGTTGTGTATATTAATTTGATCATGACAAATATCAAAAATTGAATCCTGATTTCGTGACACTTTTCCAATGGAATACACGTTTTTTCTGTTTCCAAATTTTGTATAAGTCAAAATGGATGGGTGCCAAACATAGGCTGACATGCATGTCATGTAGTGCCCAGTAATGGTAATATGATTTTGACAAACTGGAAAAAGTTCAAAAAACTGAATTTGTCAAATCGTCTTTTTACTTTGGTGTCAAACGAAAACAAAAAAGGTATTCACATAAGATTTTTCGAAACATTCTTTTCATTATATAGATATGTGTAGAAGATAAGAAGATTGTATAATAATAGTAAGGGTTAATTGAATAAAATATTAGTTGTGTTCATTGGAGGGTATTTACTATTTTCTGAGTCATTTGGAGACTAAAAGTGGACTTTGTCGAATTGTTGAAATCGTCAAAGAAATAAAATTTAATATCATCCGTACAACGGTTTAAATATATAATTTTTTTTTTATCAAGAAACATAATTTTGTCCACACTAAAAAGCATGAAAAAATAATCGTTTTTCAGATACTTTTTAAACGAACACATAATGAGAGCCGGTTAGATTTTTAATCCAAAAGAAATTTTGGTTTCTCACAAGACCAATCAACTAACCATATGTTTTGTTTTAATCCATTTTTTCGATTTGTAAATTTTCGTTAGCTCACCCCTACACGATTCAACTAACAGGTTTGTACTCTAATTTAAGAGATTTTGATGGTTGAAGTAAGGCTCCGTAGGCAATATCCTCACTAGAAAAATATCACTTATTCATATCAAATGGCACTGAGTTTTCTTGAGATCGTCTTTACCCATGGTAAAAAGCGGAAGATATGAAAGTCCCGATCAAATTAATAAATGTTTCATATAAAAATAAATTAAATTAGTATAAAAAATATATAGAGTAAGGTTTTTAAAGTAAATTGTTGAATGACAAAATTTATAGAGAAAAATATGATCTAAAGATGATATATTTTCTTAAATATAGAAAGATGTATGGTTAAAGATAACATTAATTAATACTCTTAATAATATATAGACCATTACTATTCATTCTTGTAAAACGTTTCAATAATAATTTAATTCTATTAGTGCTTTCTAGCATATGTTTATCTTATAAAAAGATAATTTAAAATTACAAAAGCATATATAGAGTATGAAATTTAGTTCAAAGAATCTTAATAATCTAAAAACTAATCAATCTCCCACTACTAGAGAAAAGATGCAAAGAGACCGGTTTTGGGGGTCATAGAGACCTGTTTTACAACCGGTCTCTTTGCCGCAGGTTTTAGTAAAGAGACCTGTTTGAAAAGTGGTTTCTTTAAGGATACTAAAGAGAGCGGTTTGTTTTAAAAGAAGAGGTTTCTTTACATTTTTATTTACTATTCTATTAGAATTTATTTTTTATTAAATTTAGTTATAGAGAGCTGTTTTTATTTGAACAACAGGTTTCAATAAGGTTTTTTATTTTTCTTTATTTTATAGGTTTTTCTTTTCCAAATTGTAATAAAAGAGATATAATCCAAATTTTCAATTCAACCAGAATTTATATCAGTGTTATATAGACAAACCAAAAGTTTAATTTTATAGATAAAATGGTACAAAACAACTGTCCAACACCACAAAACAAAACGATGTTTAACACAACTAAATAATATCTAATACAACCATATTAAGTAGTCGAAAAGAGAGAAATTGATCTTCACACGGGAATACCAAAGCACTTTATCCACATACCCACTATAGCGTCCAACATCTTTTGCGTAAAAGGTCTTGATTGAACCCACGGAATCTATATATAAAAATATAAAAGGTTTTACGATTTATCAAATGAGATGCAACAAACAAAATTTAGGAGTACTTACGGTCCCCGGAAAAAGATGTTGTTGTAACAAGACAAAATCGTACATCCACCGCATAACATAAAACCCGCACTCCCAATTTGAGGATTGTTGTTGGACCTAAATAAAAAAAACAAATAGGTATATAAGTTAATTGTAATACAAAAATCAATATTATACATACAATATATTAAATTTACCTTGGCCATCTTCCATTCAAAATCTCCAAAACGCCTAAAACAAAATACAAGCAGTAATATGTCATATGAAAATACTTAGAAACAAAAATAAACAGATTTTACTAACAAAAAACAACTTACCTATTAATGATCTCTATAATAGGGTAGTTTTTCCATGTTTTTAATTGATTAGAGGAGTCTAATATAAATCCTCGATCTTCACTTTTGAGTAGTATCAACATTGACCAATGACTCCTAATAGTGTAACAAAATACACCTTTTAGTATTAAAAAAAGACAACCATACATTATATAATAACATTTAGAGTGTATAAATGGTACGTACCCTTGATGATAAGGTAACAAAAACGTGTCTGTATCGTGATTCCCACGTTGCATCGCGTCCTCCAAATAAATTTCAACACCCCATGGGTTTTCAACACACGAAGATTCATCAACCAAATACGGATTAAGAAAAACACATCTATTTCCTTTAGGGTGTCTAATAATCTCATCATGTAACATCCTAAAAAATAAACAAGATATTTTTTTTTAATTGTAAACTATATATAATTGAATGCTATAATGGGGATAACGAGATGCTTACTTTGCAAAGAGTGCTATAATGGAAACATGAAGGTCTTTTTCAGTCAAAAAACGCATAACTTCCTCAGCCTCGAGGGGGACATGAAACACATGTTTTTCACCAAATATTGTGCCATCAATATCAAACGTTGCCCCAAGTGTAGGGTCTTTCCGCTTCATCCAACTAGCATAGAAAGCTTGCACATAAGTCGGTCTAGTAGAAATTATCCCAGCAAGGTTTTGCATTTTCTGTAATCGTGAAATCTTCACCTATGCACCGATATAGATATTGTGTACATGTTTAATCTTAAATCATTATATTATGATTAACATATTAAGTAAAAGGTTTTAAGTTTTACCGATTCATGAGTACTCATACTACTAGACAACTTTCTTGAACTAGCCAATTTTGAAGGTCTCGTTTTTTGAAAACCAGAACCAGAGGGTGATGTTGAACGAGAGGGTGATGTTGCTGGTGCTGTTGAAGGTATCAGGGGTGATGTTGATGTTGTTGGTGCTGTTGAGGGTGTCGGGCGTGATGTTGTTGGTGATGGAATCTCGACTCTCTCCTATTAAAAGTTCCATATTTTAATATAGTTAGTATATATCTTACTACATTATTAAGCATTCATAATGTATAGGTAAACAAATTATACCTTACTGACTACAATTGCCTTTTTTGGCCACTGGATAAAACTTTTACGAGCCTCATTAAGTTGATAAATTTCTGCATCCGGGATCGACACAGGTAAATCTAATGTAAGATATTGCTTCTCCACGTGGTCTACATGAACTTTTGTGTGCCCCTTTCGTATAGATACTCCATGTATTGACCCCGACCCACATGGATATACCATCCCTCTAGCACAAACGACATCTCTGTCTATGTTCGGGACTAGCAACATGCATTCCTGGGGTGCCTACAAAACTCATAGTTAAAGTAATTAAACCTCATGTTTATTGTCTATTTTATTAAAAAAAAAAACACATATACCTCAAGCTCATCGAATGGATCAGTCATCATCGTTGACCCACAACTACTTTTCCGCATCTCTGGGCTACCTGTTACTTCCATTTCGGGTTTACCAACCCCCACGTGATTCATTAACACTTGTATCTGGTTCTGCATATCAACCATTTTACTTTGCATCTCTTTTATTGAAGTTCGTTTCCTAGTTTCCTTATAGTTTTCTAGGCCTTTTCTCTTCCCAATAGGACCGATTGTTCTAAGGCAACCTGGATGCTCAGGTCCAATAACAGTACATAACAAATCTGATCCTGACTCGGGTTTCCAACTTCCTTCACGCATTTGGCAATCTAACTGTAACTGTAAATTTCAAAATTGCAAATAATATATGAATCTAAGCTATTATTTCATAAACACAACAATAAATTTATGATAATAATTATACAAAAGATTGATCATCTTACCAGCTCATCAACTTTGGGACTCAACTCGATAGGTACAAATTTTACCCCTGATTCATCTTTTTTCAGCCTAGCCATACTCCATTTATGTGAACGGGGGTCATAAATCTTGTGGGCATCAGTCAATAATCCTTTGTATTTTATCTCATCCTTCCATTCTTCTTCCCAACCACGATAACCCTTTGGCCCCAAACGAGGCGGTAGCTCTTTCTTTAAGGCATTTTGTCTTCCTTTTTCACGATGCAACTTCAAAACAAGTAACAAACATATTAGTAACATGGCAATATAATATCATACATTTCAATATAAAATCTAACAAGCTATTACCATTCTATCTTCTTCCATTTCCTTCGCAACAAATTCTTTCCAATGCTCGTCATCTATGGATGAGTAATCGTCTGTAGGGTTAAGGCCTTCATCCATGTAGTCTCTTCTAAGGCTCGTTTTCCATCTTTTCCATGAAGAACAACACTGTTTTAACATCTCTGTTCTCGCGTCATCGTTACCTGGTTGTTTTGGACCTTGAATTAACAAAGACATCATGATGTATTTTCTTTTCATGCACAACCAAGGTGGAAGATTGTATACGCATAAAAGAACTGGCCAAGTGCTGTGAGAACTACTCATGTTTCCAAATGGATTAATTCCGTCTGAACTAAGCCCGAAACGTATATTTCTAACCTCCTTTCCAAAATCTTTAAATTTACTATCGATATTCCTCCATTGGGGAGAATCAGCGACGTGTCTTATTTTTCCATCCTTTTTACGCCCTTCCTCGTGCCAACGCAACAACTTCGCATCTCTAGGGTTTGCAAATAAGCGTTTCAGTCTTGGTATGATAGGAAAATACCACAAAACTTTAGCTGGGGGGCCATTCTTCGTGACATCATCATTAAGTTCCGTTTGGTTTTTACGCATATACCTCGATGTACCACAAATAGCACATTTATGATCATGTTTGTATTCATTTCTATACAATAGACAATCATTAGGACATGCAGGTATTCTTTCAATTTCCAACCCCATTGGACATACCATTTTTTTAGCATAATATAAAGAAATGGGCAACTCATTATCTTCCGGGAGCATGTCATGCAACAATACTAAAAGACTTGTAAAACTTGTATCACTCCAACTATTATTTGCTTTTAAGTTCAACAACTTCAATACAGCAGATAATTTGGTAAATTTTGTACAACCATTATACAATGGTTTTTCGGCATCGATAAACAATTTTTGAAAATCACCATTATCATTTTCATTAACATCGGCCTCCAAATTATGTAACATGCTATTTACATTATCACAATCGTCGTTATTGTAAAAATCATTGTTTTCGTCGATATCAACTTGATTACATTCAGAAACACCTATGTTCTTATCAACTAATTGTTCTCCATGCCATGACCAACACAAATACCCATCCACAAAACCATATTGTACTATATGTCCGCTAACTACATTAGGATCAACAAGCCAATTGGAATTCATACATCTTTTACAAGGGCAACAAATTTTTTGTCTTCTTTTATTCAACCTATCATTCTCAGCAACTTTCATAAATTCTGACAGCTCGAACAAAAAATCTTCTGAAAACCTTGGTATCTCGTACATCCATATACTACGATCCATCTGAAAATATATAAATATCTTCTTTCAAAATGATGCATGTATGAATGATATGTGTATGTAATCAAATGTATTTTAGGTGGTCCATCCTAACCCACTTTTTGAATACTTTGTCTCATATGTGAATGTATGTTAACACATTGCGTTTTTTAGAAAAAATCGACAACATTTCCCCTTAACTCCCCAAGTATGCGTATAAAACGCAGACCCGTGGGAGTAAGGGGAAGTGTTGACGATATTTTTCTAAAACACGCAATTTGTTAACACACAATCACATCCTAAATGAGACAAAGTATTCAAAAAGCAGTCCCAAAAGGGGACAATCCAAAATTAACCTCTATTAGGTTAATTTTGGACGGGTATAAACCTAGGGCTTGTTGTTTGGACCCTATACTATATGAATGGAATGATATAGTTAACAAATATATCCTATTATGATTGTAATCAATGGTTTGTAGAAAAAATTCGAAAATATACCTCATCCGCATATGTAAATGGTTCTTAATCAACACCGGAAACAAAAAATTCTTCCCACAAAGCCTATATTTAAAACAAAAACACCAACCTTAATTAATAAAACATACTTTCATATATACAAACAAACACACATATATATAAATAAAATAAAGTTATAATTTAAATTAAAATATAAAAATGTTAAAAGATTATAAGCTTTTACCTTTAAGTGTATTAAATATGTCGGGATCTTCAATATTTAAATTCTTGAATAATGTCTTATGAGTATTTAAGAAATTTGGTAGGTTGGTAATGGTGTAAATGAGGAGGAAGAAAGGTAACTGCAGTAAATAAGTAATAACTTTGGAGACCTGTTTCTATACAAAACACAGGTCTATATACTAATAATAATATTTAATATCAAAACACCCGTTGAGGTGGGCCCTCACTTAATATGAAGACCGGTTGTCTTGATAACAACAGGTTTCTTTATTTTCAAACTTACAAAACCCATTACATATATACAAACCGGTCTCTTTAAAGTGAAAGTGGGCCCATAATCCCTTAAAAATCTATAAAGACCTGTTTCTAATATAAAAAGGTCTTTTTAAGAGGTCTCCTTTTGATTTTGTGTAGTAGTGTCCAGCCATATATTCTAACATACAAAATCCTATTTTTTCTAATTTTAAATTATTATTTTCTTATAAGATAAGCATATACTAGAAATCACGAAAATAATTAAATTGTTATTAAAAAAACAATTAGAGGAACAAATAGTGCTATTTTATGTATTTAGAGTATCATTGTTATATTCAATCATATATTTATCTTTATCTTCATATAGAGAAAATATACCATTTTTTGACCATATATCTCTTTTATAAAAAATTTCTCTTCAATCATTTACTCTATATATTTTTTATACTAATTTAATTCATTTTTATAAGAAATAATTATTAGTTTGAGTTTTTATTGAACTTTTACAAAGATATCTTACTAAATATATTATAAAAGTATTTTTTCGGATTTTTTTACTTAACATAAATTTTACAAAAAGAAAATGGATTTTTTTTCTTTCTTTTTTTAACTTTAATATTAAGTATCTACCATTATAATCAATATATATATATAAAAGAAAAATATACGAATGAAATATATTAAGGAGTTAAAATTGATAAATTAAGTTATAGAGAAGTGAATAGTGTTCAATAAAATACAAAGGAGATTTTGTTTCCTCTAAAAGTTTCTCTATATTTAGATTAGCTGTTGTAGCACAGTTATTCTCCTTTATTTCTATATTTGGAGATAAATGAGCATTATAGAGGAGTTGTTAGAGATTAAAATATTTTAAAATATCTGTAAATATAGAGGATGGTTAGAGATGATCATTTGTATTTGATATTCTAAAAATAGAGGAAATTGGACTTTTAACGTATCATTTGGAGATGGCCTAAGAAAATGGAAATGGCGGTTTGAGAAAAAGAAGAAAAAGATTTAGGGCAAGGTAAGAGAAAACGAAGATGCAGAAAGTATTTAGAGGGCAAATAAGATAGAGAGAATAAAAAGGGGCGAAAAACAAGGATTATCTTTGTAAACTGACACGGTTGAAGTCTAATAGAGGGATACGTGCGGCTAACATTGATGGAGGTCTTACAAACGCTCCCATATTAATGTGTGGTCGCAATGATGAAAGTCTAGGTTGATGACTAGGATTTCCACCACGAACAACTAATGTGCTCGATGAATTAATCTAGTTTAGTGC
The DNA here is from genome assembly GCA_910822075.1 of Senecio squalidus. Taxonomy (NCBI): domain Eukaryota; kingdom Viridiplantae; phylum Streptophyta; class Magnoliopsida; order Asterales; family Asteraceae; genus Senecio; species Senecio squalidus. Next base: position 42,570,540 of record CAJVGC010000508.1, on the reverse strand, counting down.
ACCTACTACCCGCAATGATGACACTCTAGGTTGATGACTCTAGTATTTGTGAAAGGACGAAACTCGAATAACAATTATGAGAAGACGAAGGCCAAAGGCCGAAGGATCGGAAGTAAGTTATTCAAAGCCGAATAACGTTAAGAAACGTCAACGATATTTAATATTATCAGGCATGCATGTTCGTGACTTTGCTGATGTATTTCCTGAGGAGCTGTCTGGACTTCCTCCTCAGCGACAGATCGAGTTTCGTATAGATCTTATTCTTGGAGCGACGCCTGTGGCAAAAGCTCCTTATCATTTGGCTTCGTCTGAGATGATTGAGTTATCCGATCAGATTCAGAAATAGGTTGACATGGATTTTATTGACGGCTCCCAACATGACAGGCATGTTCCTCCTAACATAGGACTGGTCTTAAACAATTGTAGCTAATGGACAAGGACCAATGAGAAAGAGTATAAATACCCTCTCCGTAATAAATGATTATTTAAGACCACACCTTTGAAAGCTTAAAACATCCTCTACATATCTCTTTAAACTCCTTGTTCATTAACTATAACTACAAAAAGTATGTCTTTAATGACGAGTCAAATTTGGTCACTAACAGTATTAGTGATTAAATATTTATTAGAGATCAAATAAGGTTATGTTTAGTCACTAATTTTGTTTAGTGACCACTTTTTATGGTGACCAAATAAGGCTATTAGTGACCGAAAATACTCGTCACTAAAGCCTATTTTTCTTGTAGTATATGTTTAAATGAGTACTGATCTTCATGCCCGATATTTATCGAGGGCTCGCCCTCGATAAGCCTAACATCATGTTCGAATCATCAAGGCTAACCGAAGGACATAAGACGGCCAAAAGAGTCCCAAGCCCCACAAGGCATAGTTGAGACGAAGCCTATTCATAGATCAATGAAGTTCCATAACCGAAATAACTTTCGTTTCAACAAAACCAATCTATCCAAACAGACACCTTCATTTCATTTATTTGATATTATGAGGCTGCTTATCCATGTAGCAAATTATATCTAGAACAAGTAACCAATGTTGACTAGAAATGTCCAATTTTCAAAAGCTGGTCACCCTGCACCTTTTTTTTTCTTTTTCTTTCTTTGCTTCTCTCTCTTTATATTATTATATATATATATAATATAATATATATATATTTTACATGCATATGTTCATATGATACTGTATTTAGCAGTCATAAGAATTTGACCTTAATTATAACCAGTAGTGTAAAACCTTAGTACCTACTCATGTTTTGTTTTTTTATTATTTATTTCTTTTTCACACCAAAAGAGTGACAGTAAAAGTGAAAAAGTTACCTTTAGTGATAAGACTTTTGTTAATCATCCGCAAAGTTCGGTATAGCTAAATCGATACCATCATTACAAAGTTCCAGACCTTTATAATATGTGGATGATTTACTCGTTACGGCTGGAACAAACACGTAAGTTATACGAAGATAATCAATTTCTTAAGAAGTATACATTATTATTGTTATTATTCATCCCTATCTATGTAGTATGCAGGCCAACCTCCACCATCATTTATTTCTAAATGATTACAACTTTTTGTCTTTAAATTTTTCAATGCATTTTCTGTTTGTTGTTTTATAGAATAATGGTTTTTGTGGGTCCCACCCAAGCACAAACCAATAATATTGCTTATGTGGGTCCCACTATGGCGGCTATCTTTCTTTTGTTTTCTTCATCTGCCTAACTTACAGTACAATTTATTTTCATAAAAAGTTTTTACTTTTTTTAGTTACTGTCATTTTGACCCTTTTTGCACTTTTCATCATTGAAATCTCATACTTTTCAAGTGTTTGGTTACTAATTTATCAAAAAGTTTCACTTTTTATCAAGAATTTGCACACCCAAAACATGAAATTTTGATGTTTTTCCAAGTGTTTGGTCATTGATTTGTTAAAAAGATTCAATCTTTGAATCTGGGTGATAATCAAGTTTCAATCTTTTTCACTTTAGAACAAGAATTTACTACTTTTTCGTCATTCAAACATCAAAATTTGATGTTTTTCTAGTGTTTGGTTAAAAAGATTCAATTTTTTAATCTGGGTGTTAACCAAATTGGAATCTTTTTCACTTTTCATCAAGATTCTGCACATTCAAACATTAAAATTTGATGTTTTTTATGTGATTTGCATTAAAAAGATTCAATCTTTGATTCTGGGTGTAAAAATTTGATGTTTTTTAAGTGTTTTGTTCAGTAATTGATCAAAAAGATTCAGTTTTTGATTCTGGGAATTAACAGTTATGGAAAAACAGATTAGTTTTCGGTTAGGAAAGATGGAAAAACAGCAGAGTTTTCATGTTTCTGCTATCGAAAAACAGAAGAGTTTTCGTGTTTCCGCAATGGATAAACAAAAAAGTTTTCGATTAGCTATGGGAAGACAGATGAGTTTTGGTGTTGATAGAAAAAAAGCTAAAGATTCACCTGGAAAAAGAGGTGATTCTATGCTTCATTTGGCTTGTAGGGGTGGAAATCTATCGAAAGTTTTGGAAATTTTTCAAAATCTTGGACTTGATGCTTTATCGAATCAGAACCAAGAAGGGGAGACTCCTCTTTATGTCGCTGCGGAAAATGGGCATTCTCATGTTGTTGCTCAGTTTTTGAAACATCTTGATCTTCAAACGGCTTCCATTGCTGCCAATAATGGCTATGATCCTTTTCATATCGCTGCGAAACAGGGTCATCTAGGTATGCTTTGCTCTTCGTTTTTTTGTGGTATTCGCTCGTAAATATGACGATTGTGCTAAATGGGAAATAGTGAAAATAGCAATATATTTTCACATTTATCGATCACATAAGGCATTGTTTACCATGTATATTGAACTAATTCTGATTGTCTAATCTTGCAGAAGTTTTGAGGGAACTTTTGAGCTCTTTCCCGAATCTGGTAATGACCACGGATTCCGCTAATTCAACTGCTTTACACACAGCAGCAGCTCAAGGACACATTGATGTAGTAAACTTACTTCTTGATGCCGATTCAAATCTTGCTAAAATAGCCAGAAACAATGGTAAAAACGGTGCTTCATACTGCAGCAAGAATGGGTCATTTGGAAGTGGCAAGGTCTGTATTGAATAAAGATCCAAGTATCGGTTTTAGAATTGATAAGAAAGGACAAACTGCTCTGCATATGGCGGTTAAGGGCCAAAATATGGACATTGTAGTTGAATTAATCAAACCTGATCCGAGTGTTTTGAGTTTGGAAGATAATAAGGGGAACACAGCTCTTCATATCGCAACGAAAAAAAGCCGTACTAAGGTTTTTCCTTCACCCTCTTTGCTTTTTTATCCATTCATTGCAGGTTTTCAGACAAGATGTACAAAGTTGTGAGTTTTTGGTATTCACGACAAAAAACACGTACTAAACACTATCTTGTACAGCCCGTTCATTACAGCTGCTTATGTGATTCTGATTATTTAAGATCACATAATCACTTTCAAACACATCCAAGCATCCACTAAATAGTTCTAATATCTTGTTATGTGCAACAGATTGTGAAATGTCTGCTCTCGTTCGAGGACATCAATATTAATGCAGTCAACAAAGCTGGAGAGACGCCGCTTGACATAGCCGAGAATTCAAAAATTACAGAAATGATTAATCTTTTAAGGGAAGCAGGAGCTGCTCATTCCAAAGACTATGGAAAACCGCCTAGTCCGGCCAAGCAGCTAAAGCAAACAGTCAGTGACATAAAACATGATGTTCATTCCCAAATCAGACAGACTCGTCAAACTGGATTTAGGGTTCGCAAGATTGCAAAGAAGGTCAAGAAGCTCCATATAAACGGTCTCAACAATGCCATTAATTCAGCTACTGTGGTAGCTGTTCTTATAGCTACCGAGCTTTTGCAGCCATTTTCACTGTACCGGCCAATATGTTGAAGAAAAAACAGAAGGGTTTTTCGCTTGGGCAGGCGAATATAGCCAAGAATGCTGCGTTTATTCTGTTCTTTTTGTTGGACAGTCTAGCCCTTTTCGTCCTCGTTTGGCGGTTGTGTGGTTCAAACATCTATTGTGTGATTGAAGAAAAGGCTAAGAGGACAACTGATGGTTTGTAATTAACAAAGTTATGTGGTTTGGCGTGCCTTTTTATATCGATTGCCTTCATTTCTCTCACGTATGTGTTGTGGGGGCTCATGAGAGATGGCTTGCCATTTATGCCACGGTCATCGGTGCCACAATTATGTCGACTCAATTGGATCAATGTGTTATTGTGTTGTAGACATAGGATGGAAGAAACTAAGTTGAGAAGCATACGACGGGCGGAAACTCATTCCCATTCCTATTCAATGTCCGTGGCTTCTGATCCTGATATTTATAATGAAAAATACAATAGGATTATGCTGTCTAAAATACAACACCGAGGATATTTTTGAATGTTTTATCACTAGTGAAGAGGTCCATAAGTGGGTTGACGGCATTACAATGTCATAGTAGGAAGACCTTGCAGGACTCAACATCGACATGCAGGTCCGGAGGTCAGATAACTAGTGAGTCTATCCAACTCTTTCTGTAATATCTTAAAACGTACGTCTATGTTTGTATATAATTAGTAGTACAATGTCAAAGTAGGAGGACCTTGTCCTCTTTGCTGTTCTAAAGTAATTCTTTGTATCATGATATTTTTTATTTAAACGCAACAATGAAATAATCAAATTTAGTGCACGTTAGCTGCAAAAACTCATCCAAACACTATCTAATTGCGATTATTTAATATCGCAAAATCAGTTTTTAAACACATCCAAACATCCCTAGATAATAATAATCAGTTGGTTCAACAGAAAGGTTACAACTTTAAGCTGTTGTCTATTGCACAAAATTCGACAAAAAAAAATTACATATCAACCTGTACTTAAAGATGACCTATGATCTTTGAATCTGGCACTCCATCGGCATGTTGTATATAGTATTTACACCGAAAAGACAAGTAGTGGCAGAAGGCCGATTCTTGTCTCTATTTTTTGATCTGTACTAGGTAGGCTAGTTTAATTCAATGTTCATGTCTACTTCGATGGTGCATCATCAAACTTAGCAGAAGACCGATGATGAGGCTTTGATGTTTTTTTAGAACCGTGAACTTTGTTGACGGTTCCTGGTGCAACTGTGTTGCACTTAGGAGAATACAGTGGCGTACATGGCATTGGTGACTTCTTGTTTTCTGTACAGCGAGATCCTCTAATTACTACTGATAAAATAGCATACTTTATCACGAGTGTCTTCTGAACGCCAGTATTGTGAGGCCCCCATATCTTCCGAGGCATGTGTGTCTTCATGGTGTATTGAGATTTCTGCTGTGTTCCCGGTTTTATTATGCCTACAGCAGGGGTCACCTGCATCACAGTTGCGAGGGTCAATAAAAGGTGGCAATCTCGTCCAATTATATTAGATGGGTCAATGCGGGCTGTTCTTTCATTTCATTTCAATGATATTAGTTCAAAACAAAAATGTACACGGGGACTACAAAACTTCAAGCATCTAGGAAATCCCGAAATGAAGCCTGGGCGATACTCTGGCTCGTTCACCGTCCTTGATGGAAGACTGACCTTCACAGAAATCTGAAATATTGCCTCGTCCTTGTTTACTTTTATTCGTGATTTGGTCAAAGGGGCGCGTTTTCTTGATTTTGAAGGACTATCTTGTTTGTACTAAGTGAAATTTCAGGAATACAACGTAGTTCTTCACGTATAGATTTTATTTTGTCGTTTGACATGAATATTTTTCCGAATTCTTGTCTTCTTATTGATCTGTCAACATGGGCAATCTGAACTTTAAACTTGCACCGAACTGGTTTGTGATCACTTTCTATTACATCCATACAAGCTTCATACCTATCAAATATCGACACAAAAGATTGATCTTAAATTAAATAATATGGTTTAAAAGGAAGGAAGTTCCTTAAAGAGACCTACAGCCATATCGAAGCAACAACTGGGCATGCTAAGCCGCATTCTGATGTTGGTGAAGAACGATTGTCTCTATATAATATCCTATCACACCATGCGGGTATACGTTTTTTCTCCCCGGAATCGTATCCTGAAAAAGATCAGTCATTGAGGAAAGTTATCACTTAATTTGCCTGATTGATCGTCATTAGTGGTGGAAATTTTGACCAAGTTATTTACAAACAGGTCGAAAGTAAAAGAAATTAGCTAAAAGATCAGGTCAAATACGTTGAACAGGTTGAAAGTCGTCCAAAGTGTATTTTTAATGCGTAAAACCTCTTTATACTGATTTTTTATTAAAAAAAAAAACCTAATTTATTGTCAGAATATGTTTCTGGTCAACCCGACCCATATTGACTCAAGCAAAAGAAAACATGTTTTGACCCGTTACCCAACCCCTCCATTTTGCCACCTTTATTCTTTAAAACCTTACCTCCTAAACCTGGTTTCCCTCTTTCAAACTTATAAGTTGGAGGAAATCTGATGAGGCCTTCCCTCATTCCTTGAAAAACTTTCCCGGCTTTCATTTCCGCTCTTAGCTGGTCTTTCTCTCGTAGCCAATCGAAACTCCTTTGAGAAACAAAGTCCCGTGCTTCATCATATGTTATTCCAAAAAGTCGGTAGTTGAAGTCGCCACAAAATATAACCATATCCGCTTCTGCTAGATCCGGCTTCCCCTCATCCGGATTGATAGCCACCGACTGTTAATATGAAACAACATGGAAATGACTTAGAACACATTATAATGAAAGTTTGATTATCCTTATGGTCTAATCGCAGTAAACGGTAACCAATGATGACGTGTTAGTAACTTTGACCATGTTGACGTTTTTGAACGATAGAGGTTTTGGGATACTTACAGTAGCAGGCCGAAGCATTTGGGCGGTAGAAGACACGCCAGCTGTAAGAATGAGGATCAACCATAGCAAGGCAAAGGAAGAATAAAGCACCCAAAATAAATATGTGGAGAAGGCAATTGAGCAACACAAAAACAGGTATCGCGCCATACCAGATGCATTGTTGATTGATCGCCCAAACGTGATATTTCGGTAAATGTGGTCAAAGTCAGCATTCCGTCTATTCACCGCCTCCAAATGTGCAGCAAGGTGACAGTTTACAAAGCACATTATTCTATCGTAAACTCGTAATCTCAATCCTACACCCCCCTGAAAGTAAACAAATCGATTATTTTTATCATCTTGTAAAAAAAACAGACTACATTACTTCGATCCATTTATAAGTAAATGGGTCAAAACTTGCATTACATACCTTATTACCAAATGTACGACCCAAGCCACAAGCAACGGCTGCAACATCGAGATCCCCTACATGTGTTCTAAGACTCTTTCTGACCCTAAAAAAGACATATTACAATAATATAACATATACGAGAGCGGGAAAAAGTGGAAATGTTAAGTAACCCTTTAGGCAAATGGCTATGAATCGTTGTTTGTGGAAGTAATACCAAATGGCTATGAGCAGGCCTGCGAGCTGCCTAGATCCGACTCGTTCAAAAGCAGATCCTTCACCCATAGCTTTTCCTATGGCATCTTGCCACCACTGTCCGTTAGAACTCCCTTCAACGCCTATCTGCACTTGACATGAAACCAATGAGTGCAAAATGCAAATAATTCCGATTAAACAGAATTTAAAGATCTTACTGTTTCTTTCGCAGCCGACATTGCAAGAAACCCCGCCCCCATTTCCACTTCTTGTAATCCGACAACTAAAATATCGACATCAGATGCCTGTGATCCGACCCAAGAAATAAGTGCTTCCTGACACGGTTTTCCTTGGCCAACATTCCATGTCCCAACCATAAGCTTTACAGTTTCGAGAGTATTATACATATGTTCTCTTTTAGCTAATTCCGGTCTTAGAATGTTATCAAGAGGCCCAGGGGATGAAATGTACCAACCGCGTATACCACCATGTGTAGCTAAACTATAAATCGAACCGTTCCCAACTACCAATTTTATAACCGGACCATTATGTGCAATCCAACCCGCAATCAAATTTCCTTCAAGATCAATTATTTGAACCATACCACTCACATACCCGACCCATATCCGTGGCCCGTAAGTGCAAAAACAAAGAACCGCACAATGATGATGATGAAAATCATGTAAACGGTTTCCGTTTGCATCCCATTGCACAAGCATACCGTTTGAACATCCGGTCCAAATCATTCCATCATAAGTAAGTAAAAGAGCTTCGGTTTTTTTAGCATCTTCAGCTGCAAAAGCACCTGTCCCCTTTGTTGCAACTCGGCGAACTGCATCTGCAGCTCCTATTAAAGCGTTGCGTGATCTTTGTAAAAAACTACCTCCTTGTTGTTTTTCTTTTTTGGATTTCGATCCAACTTTTACACTAGATTCTTCTTCAGGTGGTTGATCTTTCTCAGCCGATACATCAACCCGGTTCTCGATCTGCCCGTCTACATTGTAAACTTTCAAAAGTTCCCTCGTTCGAGCATCCCTGCAGTTAAAAAGAACTAAGTAACCAGTTTATAATAGTTACAACAAAACTGAGATACATTTACTTTATTTAGCGAAAATCATACCATAATGAGAAACAGAGAGAACCCGATGCCCATATTCTAGACTTCACATTATCCGACAGCAAATACTTGACGTCTGAAGAAGATATATTACTGACACCATTAACAATCGATTGGCTTTTAAGGTCAATACATGATCGTTCGACTAACAAAGCAGCCATGTGACGTTCTTCGGGTGATAAAGAGAGCGATTTTTCAACCGCTTCCCATGGCCAAACCTTTATGACTCCGTTCTCAGAACCCGTCCATATATCACCTACACAATCCAAACAAAAATATGCATAAAAAAATTATGAGCCAAGTAGCCGAATCTATTCATCCAAACATTAAAAACTGACTATTGCAACTACAACCCGCAACTGTTATTACAACACGAATGTTGATCAATGATCATACATGGTTCGAAAAGTTGAGTTACCGTAAGAAGATGTCACCATGGAAAGAACCGGGCCACGATGGTACGCTTGCCACGAAAGCCCTTCTTTAAACGGATTGTCATCGATAGGCTGATGATCCATTTTCCATGATCTAACTTTCCCATCTTTATGCCCACTCCAAACCAATTTATTCCCACAATCTATCATCAAACAAGTCGTAGGAGACGTATTCGCAGACTCATAAAACGGAGCCGCGTCTTCATCACCTCGTCTAGCTCTACCTCCAATCCCAAGCCCGGGTTCAAACGCGTCAGAGAAATTCCAAAATCTAACACCAGACTCTTGACCGGCCCATAATTGGGTCTCAGTACAAGCAATAGTCCGGATAAACCTGCCAACTTGAGTCTCTCTTAACGGGTGTGGCCGGAGTTCTAAGGCGGTCGGTCGACCAGGGTGAACTGCGGATCGAGACGGCGCCTTAAAGAATCCCGCTCCACCCCCGTTTCCTGAGAACTCCGACAACGGATGTTTATCGTCAGATAAGGACGAATTATTATTATCATCGTCATTGTTTCCATGAAAAAGGCAATATTGGTTATTAGGGTCACTCGAGCGATGTTCACCGAAAGATGAAGATGTCGCATACGGGTAAAAGTCATGATCGTCTTCATCCTCTGACAGATTACGAAATCCATCAACAGCCGCAGACATACTAGCCTCGTCAAGACTATGTTTCCTATGTTGGTGTTTCGGATGACGTTTAAAATTTGTACCCGTGTTGGTACGAAGCTGTTGAGAATGTGATTTCCGGTTGCCAGCGGTTAACGGATTAGGAGCGTTGGCTAGAGCAGATAATGCATCAGCATCAGCGTCATCTAACCCCAGCTGGCTCTGGCTCATTTTTTCCGGTGTGTCGAAAACAATCAAAAGAAGTTTACTAACAACATTTCAAGAGTAATCAATCTAAGAAAATGAAACAAGATTAATTGTCGATTAGAGAAATGAATGAACACAAAAAATGTTGCTACACTTACGGACCAAGATGTCTCAATACCATGCAATATATTACTTAATATAGATATAGATATATGGTAATGTAGTTAACAATAAACTGAAAATACATACATTGTACTATCGTTTACATACGAGCTATCGGACATTATGGACTGCTCGAGACATGGACAGATCGAAAGCGTAACCAAAACAAGATACGCACTGTCTGTCATTACTAGAAATGTTTTGCAGGTATAGACTATAATACAAAAAAAAAAAAATTGGTTCTATGCTACACAGAACGGTACGTACGGTGTTTATGGACAAGAATATATATATTTCACATAAACGTTTTCCCTACATTTTTCGAGTTGTTTAATTTGTCTAATGATAATAATAACAAATAAATAATAATGATAAGAACTTCGCTTTGAGCGATCAAATTGCAAAAGGGACGACTGACTTCTCTATATCGATTGCAAAGAAAAACCAGGATTAATAAGTAGTGTGATGCATTTGATGTGTATACAAAACACCCACATCAATCAATTAATCTAGGTAAAAGAGCGTTACGATCTTCCTGAGATTCTTTGCTTCTTGGCACGTTTCCATAAGCAATCGACTGTCGTGGAATGCGAAGCAAATGACTTGTTGCACTTGAGATATGATATCCATGTTACACAGCCTGCAACAAGGAAAAGAGACGAATTACTTATATTATAGTTTCGAAATTATTTTATACGGGAGATGAACGAAGTGGTGTTTAAAGAATATACTCGTAACAAGCAATTCTTAGGTGGTGACCGGATGTGTAATTCGTAACTGATTATGTGATTGTGTGACATTAAATAACCAGAATCAGATAATCAGCAACAATAAAACGGTATATAGGAGACGGTGTTTGGCGATACGGATTATTTTAAAGTTGAAATAATTAGATAATAAGACGTTTGGGTGTTAGACAAATACGGATTATTTATAAAACTAATAGATAAACTGATCAAAAAAGACATTCTTGAGAGAAAAAAAACGAGACACCTATGAAATGGAAGTAAAAGTTCAAAATTATTTTTAACCTAAAATAATCAGTTTTGTAGCAGGTGATATGAAAAAAATAATTATCAAAAAACAATTATTTCTTGAACATATAATAAAAATGCATAATTTGTTTTATCCAGAACGCAAATCCAAACACCCCATTATATGTGGTGCTAAATATGTGAAAAGGGTGGTTCTTGTTTAAGATTATACCAACCTGCTGGCTTCAATCAATGGGAGATGATCGTTGTGAGGTTTTTCAATCACATTCTGGACCTGCATAAACAAACCACATATGATGTATGTAAATGGATATATAGTTATTTTAATCCCGTTATCAGAAACACCGAATGACATTATAGCATGGACAACCTATAATGAAGTAGAATACAAGTTTGCAATGCAGAGAACGAGGAATTATGAGAAGATAACTTTAAGTCTTACTTTTGAAAGTAACTCCTGACTCTCAGGAGGTTGTTTTTTCAAACTTTGAGGCAATATAACTGTAAGCAACTCCGGTCGTTCAGCTCTTAGTGCACCTCTGATTACAGCAGCATTAGTACCAGAAGCTCCTGACGTGTAGATGTGATTCTTCTGCAATAAAGAACAACACCATTTTCAAGTCAATAAAACTATATGAAGCACGAGGGATCTGTTGCCTATATACTTCATTTTTACTAGAGGTGACATAGCGGGTAACTGGTTAATTTTGTGAACGGGTCAGATTCGATTGGCCGACCCGTCAACACTTTCTTCTCCATATTCTTTTTTGTATCTGTGAATAACGGATGTACTAAATAACATTACAAAAATTATGTTATTAAAGTGATAAGGTGATTTCTGTTAAATAAAACGATTTAGTAATATATAACCTAAAATGACATGTTTTGGGTTAAAATTGCCACCTACTTATACTTTACTAAGATGCATTAAAAGTATACCAATAATGTAAAAAAAGGCTTGAGTTATATATACCGTTATCACCATAGCATAACTAAGAATCTCAATTAGTTCTTGATGCATGAATCCCATATTTCGTGTCCCGAAAAAGCCAATATTCCGTGGCCCTTGTTGCTGAATTGCTAGTAACTCCTGAGAAGCAATAGTATGTAAGAATAATTAAATACATTTAAAATATAAGAATCCAAAGCCTAAATAATTAAAAAGGGTTTGGTAATTAGAATTGCATTGAACAAAAAACAATATGCCAAATTATGCTAAACCCGGGATCATGAACTTTGATTTTTGGGAAATTTAAACTTTTTCTTCAAATTAAATAGTAATGGAAGTCTAAACATGTGGTTAAGTGCATCAACAGTGTGCAACTTCCCAAATAACCATGTCTACAAAATAATAGTTACCTTTATGTTAACAAAGTTATCTAGAGGTGGCTATTTCGACCCATTTACTTACGAATGGCTCGATTCAGGGTATGTACTTATGTTTATATCTTTTATGGGTCAGGTAAGTAAAGTAAAAAGAAACAGCTAAAAAATTAAAGTGGTCAAATGAGTTGAAAGTTTCCCAAAAGAGTATCGTTGATGCATAAACCTCGAAAATCATCTTCTTCAAAAATTTATATTACTATTGTGAAAATACAATTTTTATATGCTTATAAAAAACAAAGGTTTGGACAAAAAGTGTTTTGAGTTATCCCAACTCAAATGCAGTCATTTTGACCCGTAATGTGACCCACCCATTTTGCCACCTCTAGAGTAATACTAAGTCACAATTTCTGCTGATTCTACGGACAAAAATAGATTATGCATTAGAAGTAATGAAAAACCTGCAGGTAATCAACATCAGGGGAAGGTTTATATTCTGAGACAAGAACTGCACTCGAGCCTTCGGAAAGGGTTTGGACTTGGGTTGGAATTTGAGTTGTGAATTCATCATCGGAACCAAACAAATTGACTTCATTACCATCTTCTATCTTTAAGCTAACGATGCCTTGATGTCTTTTCCCACAAAGCCACTATAAAAACAGAGGGCCCTGGTAGTAAATTATCAACTGAGCATTGAAGCAAACATTTATCAGCCTCAAGTTGACAAGCACCTAATTTGACTAAGGCCTAAGCGATGCCAGAACTTGGGTTTCAAAACTAATTATTGAGACTTAATCAAAAAGATTTTTGCTTATAAAATAAGCATTTTGGATAATCGGTTTCATACATCTACAACAAAACAGATTCTTTAAGGGTGAACAAAGTTTACTTATTCTAATTTTACAAACCTAATCTACTTTCTTGCATTTGATCAGTTTTATACTATTTTCTACAGTCCGATTATAAGAGCTAATTAATAAATTGTGATTGTTCAATATGACATAATCAATCGTTTATAAGTATATAGGTCGAATTTGCCACCTCTAGAACGAATATACGCTACACTAGTCAACTTATATTTACATTAGTACCATAATTCTTTACACTTAATACTAAATAATCTTATGTCTTCAATGCCATCCTTTTGGAAAAAGTCCTATTTCACGCTGTTGCAAACTACTATCTACGCTAAAACCGTCCAAACAATCTCAAGTGATATCCGTCTCAAATGTGTGTTTGTTTCTTTTCCATTTGAGCACTGTATACATTAAAACCGGCTATTTAGGTCATAAGTAATATTTAACATTATTACGGTTTTCGGTTACTCTTGAAGTATGATTCTAGTTTAATCCTACATATTGACTAATTAAAACTAGATACAAGGAGTTTGATTGAGAACTAAACATGCAGAATTAAAACTCGATAAACACAAAATCAATTGTAAACTATATCAATAATTAATTATGAATTATGATGTTTTTACCGGCGGTTTTTTAGTGACGGAAGATGAAACCCTAAAATTACAAGATACACGTGAAGTAGTAGATGAAGAAGAAGTTGAAGGTGTAAGAAGAGGCAACAGTAATATCCTCGTTGACGTCATTTTCCGGCCACGATTTAGCCGGTGACTATCCGGCGACTGTGAAATGAGGTTGTTGATTTGGTTTTGTGAAATGATGTAAGGTGAGGTTGGTGTTTGTTTCTGTGTGTGTGTGTGTGTGTGTGAAAGATAGATAGAATACAAAGGAGGAGGAGAAAAAGGGATTTTCCTTTTTTATTTTTTTCCCTTTCTAATACTCCATAACTATAATTAATTATTATTATATCATGTTTTCTACGGGTCGGTTTGAGTTGAAATTTTTGTATTTTTATAATATGAAAACAACCATCGTAATACACTGCTTCTGCTTGTAAGAAAGATAATATTTAGATGCATGTTTCCTGATATCAAAAAGACATATAAACATATACACGCTGATTGATTTGGGTAACTGCAGGTACTTAAAAGAAAACTTTACCCGTACCGTTATAAAGAGCTTGAATTAAACAGGACCGATCAGTTTTTTGAATTTTTAGATTTTTTTTAACATACCATCCATAACAAAAATTATAAAGAGAACCGCAAACGAGAACGGAGTTGTGACATCCAATGTTCTTGTAGTGGTGAACTTGGCAACATAAAAAATGACTCACATTAACTCAATTAAAGATCATTTAAATTGAGAAGAATATTGATATTTTTAAAATATTTATTATCATTTCTTTATAAATTAACTCTACATTTTTCTTTCATCTTTATGTGGTTTAGAAATATATTGGTAATGATGTATTTGTTAATAAGAGTCTAATTAATTGTAGATGTGAGTATAATGTGATAAAATGATGATGTGTATGAGTCTAAAAATATATGCATTATGGATCCTCTTAAGAGTAAAATGAGAAATTTGTTATGAAAGTGTACATTATGATTTTCGATAAACTTAAGTGTCGGTTTATTTTATAGGATAAAGTATATAATAAGATTAACAGTTGTTGTTTTCAATTTCATATGACAGGTTAAATGGTAAACATTAAGGATAAGTAAATTTCGACTTCAACTTTTGAACTATTTTGCTTTGTATAAAAGAAGATAAAGAAGGTGTTATGGTGGTGGTATGAAGTCGAAAAGAGAACATTCAAGTTTGTTGATCCTTAGTTATGAAAAAACATGTTATGGATCAAAATATTCACCAAGGAATATTATTTTAGTCAAAAAGAATTAAAAGAAAGGGAACAAGTTCGGATTCTCTAACATATTAAAATGCAAACAAAAACTTAACTACAAAATGTCGGTTACTTTTTCTTAACTTTCTAACTTTTATAGATCCTTCAAGTCTTTTAATAGTGTTAAAACTTAAAAAGAAGAAGCTTCTCATATTTATTAACTTTAATTAATGTTACAAAAACAACTCATTTCGGTAACAAAGTTTTAGCTCATTTTGCAAACAAATAAGTCATTTAAATGGGTTTTGCTAATCATTATACTTGTCGGGATATTTAACATTTTTTGAAATAGATTATAAAAATTTATGAGTTTTTATAACTATATCGCTTAAAGCATTCATCATTTAATTGTAAATGACTATTCATTGCCCTTTGTATATGGAAATCTTATTTTGTAGATTCACGGAATACAACTTTTTATACAATGTTTTTACATTTTAATCACAACGTTAAAAGTTGTGGTTATCAATACTCTAATCTAATATACATCAATATTTTTAAAATTAATGACGAATCATGACACATTTTTTAATTATAATTTATTCATTTGTTAATTCCATAAAACTATTAAAGGTTTTAATAATCATTGTCGGATGGATGGTTAACCTTTTTTAAAATAGATTGCAAACACTTGATGAACATCCATAGTTTCAAATACATTTTTCCACTATAATTTATTAATTCGTTAATAATAAAAAAATAATATTAATGTTGATCAAGTGTTTGCAATATATTATATGTAAGGTTAACCATCGTCCTAGAAAGAGCTACGAACAAGTTTAGATATGATTGTTCTTGAGCATCATTTGAACCGATTCGGTCAATATCAAGTGTATGAAATTAGAATAACACATCCAAACGATGCCGCCCAATATTCTAAAATGTTTTAGTTTTCACATCAGGATGAATCATTCAAAGAGTTGATAGTATTCAATTTGGTTACTCTTGCCTGCAAAATGACAAATAAGAATGATACCCATATGTTTCCTGTTTGACCAAGCCACACTTGGGTGCAACGGACCGGATCCAAATCAAAAACCTGAGATACCAAAACCGAACCTTATAATAACTCTTCGGTATGCAATCCTGTACTGGTTAAGAATAACCGTTCGTTATCAATCCGGTACCAGTATAGAATAATTGGCTCCAAACACAAATTTTAGGGGTACTTAACCAGACTTGTCCAAGAACCATGTAGGCTTGAAATTGAATCATTACAACTGTCTCGTCCAGTTGTTGACAGCAA
The DNA here is from genome assembly GCA_910822075.1 of Senecio squalidus. Taxonomy (NCBI): domain Eukaryota; kingdom Viridiplantae; phylum Streptophyta; class Magnoliopsida; order Asterales; family Asteraceae; genus Senecio; species Senecio squalidus. The sequence goes on along the minus strand of CAJVGC010000508.1, from coordinate 42,554,256 downwards.
TTTTATGACTACCTAACCGGACTGGTCCAAGAACCAAACTTTTCAAAAAAAACGTCTTTGTTTGATCTAGTAGAAACTAAAATGTTATGGTAATTAAAGTTTGAAACTACTGAATGATTGGTACTAAAGAAAAAGAGACCAAACGAAAATAAACATCAAGTACAAGAAACCTCAACTAATACATCTTCATCAATGATCCCATATCATGTTTGCTCATTTCAATTACATCTCCACCGACCCAATCCCCCGGAATGTGTGTCTTTTCTTGCATTCTTACATTAACAAACAAGAAACCACATGGGGACTCGACATCTAAAAACAGTATCATAAAAAACCCACATTTTGTTTTGACCCGTATTCATATCCATACTTTAGAATACACAACACTCCGTAAAAAAATTAAAACTATTCCCTGGTCCCAACAGTCGAGACAGATTATTTCCATCCCATCCAACAATCCCATACCTGCTTGTTTCTTGATTATCAGCTCCTTATGATATGCTGCTCTCAATAGGAATGCTGGTGGTCTTCCCTCGCCCCATGGCGAATCCTCTGGTGCCATCTGGCATGCGGGGCCCGGGAGGTTGTTTCCCAATAATAGGATGGTCATTGTTATTGGAATTAGATGAAGGTGGTGTGACAACATGTGTCCCTCGGTTGTTGTATTGAGGTCGTCCACGTCCCTTGCCTCTGCCACGATTGCGTCCTTTCTTATTATGCCCAACACCCTCTTTCTCATTTGACTGATCTTCCCCCTGCTACAAACCATCCATTTATTTTAAATTTCAGAATTAATTAATATTTTAAATTTTGTACAAAAGTATACTATAAAAATAATATCTAGTTGGTGTCAACAAATCGATTTAAGAGGTCTTTGGTCGAGTTTTAACCCCTTACAATTGTAAATCAGTTATTACGTTTTATCAACTTGACTGTTGGACAGAAAATTTTCGAATGGCTTGAAACATACTGGCTTATTACTTACTAGTAAGATTGTCAGGTACAATCGGTTTTCATACATCGAGAACATTATCAATATTTCTGCCAATAATATTCCTTGTCAAGTGCAATGTCAACTTAGAAAGAAAGGACTTCATATCAGCTTTGAAATTAACAAGTCTTCAACTAGACTCTTCAAAGTCAAACAACAGCTTTTTTGGCAAGATATGGACTCTTTTACATAGGGGTAGTCTATATATTCTTGATTAGATATATTAGTAATTATAAATATATGCCTAGAAACTCGTCATACAGAATTGACCACAGCTACAATTCGTTAAGAATAGCATGAAAACACTTAACTATATAGAACCAAAAAATCATGCAATATTTAAAAATAGAAAACTTACTATATGTTCATGCGACTGGACATCTGATTGTTGGTGAGTGTCATCTAAATGTTTTTCATTCAACGGAAGTTGCTCTGATGTTGATGTGTCATCATCCTTATGGACAGCCTCGTCTTCCTGCCCTGCTTTTTTTCCACGTGCCTGAGAAGCAGGTTTTGCCTGGGGCTTGAAGAAAATAGAAAATTGAATTTAGATAATACATTTACTGATCAAAGAGTGAAATATATGATCAAACATGGATGGGGTTGTGCTGGTCTTTTTTGTTAACCACAAAGGGGAGCCTCATGGTAAAAGATAAAATTTCTATGCCACCCAAAATGGTAAATTTATTAACCATACTCCTTTATCCATTGACATAATTTATTTAAATCTTCAATAGTAGAGGTGGTAAACCGGTTGGAGTGGGATAATTACGGGTCAAAATGGGTAATATGGTTACATGCCCAAAACATTTTTTGCCCAAAAACTTCAAACTTATGTAATATTGTCTGTCAAATATGATCATAAAGTTTATATTATGTCAATAAAAATCAGTTTTTAAATAAAATGATTTAAAAGGTTTTATGCTTTAAAAATACACTTTCGGAGGCTTTATACATATAAAACATAATCCATATCAACCCATTCATAAGTAGATTGATCGTAATTGCCACCTCTAAATCACCAATACAATCAATTACCCATTGACCTTTTAGATATACTAAATTTTATCTGGTCGGAGATGCATCATTTGCTCGGATGGATGAGTATTTAGGAAAGTGCACACTAGTCTCTTTTTATAATCATATTATTACGATAAACTAATCATGTCAAGTAAAAAAATGTTCTTGAGCACATACTGGGCGTCTCATTAAACGAACTTTCAAGCCATTCCTCCAGCTAGCCTCTTTGTTTAGCTCCAGTGCCTATATAAAAAAATAAAATGATGAAACCTGAAGAAAGAGCCCTATAAAACAATTCATAATCTAAAAAACCGGTGGCACTTACTGCTTTCTCAGCAAGCTCAATGGACTCGTATTCCACAAAAGCATGTAACTGTGCCAAAAATACATAATAAACAAAGAGCATGTCAGATATTCATAAAGTCAATGAGACAAAGAAAGTATGTAGATAACAGAATAGTCACAGATGCCTAATATTTCTATGATACTAGTCCTATAAAATCTGATTATGACCGCAGAAAAAAAGGGATAGGCTAAAAGCATGCTATGTTTTTATTTGTGACTCGCAAAATGAGCAGTATGAAAAAAGAAAGTTACAGAGGAAATGGGTCAACTGGGTCAAACAGGTCGAAACTGGTCCAAAGTGTATTTCAAATGCATCACAAAAAATTCAAACGGTTTATACAAAAGGATAAATTAATATCGGAGTGATATAAAGTTTTGTAAATCAAATTTAACACAGCATGAAGGCTAAAAAAAATTGGGAAATTTTATTTTAGGTCAAACCGGCCCACTCATACCCCTTTTGACCCGTTATCCAACTCGTCCATTTTGCCACCTCTAATCTTCACGATTACATTATTATCAGTCATGAATATAAAACCATGTAATTGCTAGAAATCAACACGGCAGAGACTACTGTTGTAACTAGATGGATCAAGCTAAATGTAATCCCTCTAAATAAAGAAAACCGCTAACAGGTTTAATAAATACCAAAAATCAATAACAACTATCAACACTTAACTGATATGAAACAAAAGTATATGTATGATGCACATATAAGCATATGTATTACATATGCTTACCTTGTTACTGAAGGACATATTATCTGTCTTGGCTTGTCTTGAGGCTGAAGATGCACCACCATTCGAAGTTTGGGGCTGGCAAGTACGAATTGTCTTTACACTGATCAAGTACCAATTAAAAAGAATCATAAATAAAATAAATATAATGCCCAATGATCTCTACAAGCATGTTCTAGATGTAATCAAAGCTCTAAAAACATATTAGGGATAAACCCCGTACCTCCCTACAGCTGAAAACACCTTCATTAGGTTCTGATGACAATGATCCTCAGGCAAATTTTCCGCAATAATTATGCGTGACTACAAGCAAAGAAAGAACATGCAAGCAAAAACTCCTCAGAATACACACTTGAATATCCTAGAAACCGAAAATGAAAACACACTATATAGGCACCTGCAGCTCTTCCATATCCGACTCTGTTAGCGGATGTTGACGTTTGACTTTCTTTCCATCCTCACTAACCACCTACAGTTAAAAAAACAAAGTTAAAATTGAACAAAAACAGGGAGAAACGTGCTCAGAGATGGCTACAATAAATGTCTGAAAATTTTAATTACCAGTTTCGTCGAATTCCGCAGTATGCTAGCAAGCTGGGCATTACCGCTAACAAGGGCTTTGATCTTCTTGAAAGATACGACAACAGATATTGGCACTGAACAAACATTAAAATAAGCATGTCAGATACGTCTAAAAAACTCCATTGCAGAGAATAGAATAAAGAAATGAGAAACCTCATTGCATTATCAACATTGCAACATGCAAGCCTTACCATAGCCTTCAGGGTCTTTTTGGATGAATCTCATCAAATGATCAGTGGTTGCCAAGTTTATATCACTGAAATAATACTCCACCTACAAATTTATACTATTAAAATGTTAATTGTGAATATCAAGGGTACCATATGTGTATAATGAGCTCGACTAACACCATACTCTCAGCACTCACATAGCAATGAACTTTAAGAATGAAACAATAAATTATCTAAGCAGGTTCAGCATGTAAATTGTTTTCATTTTTACCAATCAAAGATAGACCGACTTGACAAATAAATAGATAAAGAGTTAGGCCAGGAGGAATATGGCGCATATCTATGCATATACCCATCCAAATGTAAATTCAAAATACTTGATTCATAGAACTAAACAAATATCAACAATCATTAAGGTCAGAGGAAAGAAGACCAACAGAAATTGATTAACATAATGAAACACGATATTTTAGAGAAAGAGTTCTCTTAAAAGTTCTATAGGGGAGAAAATATCTGAAACTGAAGTCATAATGAGACATAACCATATCCTTGAAAAGTTTTGCCCATTGCTTCTCTATATATTATTAAAAATTCCCAAAACATAACTAAATGTAGGTAATATAAAATCATAACTAGTATAGATATCAGTTATTGTCATGCACATGATAATTGGTAAATTTCACCAAATGATTGTATCGTTATTGTTGGTGTCTAGCTAAATTTCCAAAACTAGTCCTCCTAAACCCCTTCACGTAACCATTTTTTATGCCTAAACACGACTATCCGTTGAAAAACTTTGAGGACATTGTGGCATCACATGGTTTTCTGACATACATCGCAAGGTAACCCAACGCAGTATTCAGTGCAAAAAACAGCACACCGCTGTTTCTTATCTTACGAGCCCCAAAGTAACAACCCCGTTTATTCAAACAAACAACTACAACAGAACGTCAGAACCTGAAGTTTCAACTCAATTTAACAAGAAGGATGCAAATTTGCAGCTGAGCAGATAAAAGAAAACTATCTCGACTATGAGTGATAAGTGTACCTATGCAGCATGATAGATAGATACAAAGTGATAATATAGATACATATACTTCTTGACCAACATAAACAATGATGAAAACAAAATAACCAACCTTCTAACTCTTATATAACAATTAAACTCAAACAAACTCATCCCGAAGACTAATGCTCCTAAATCCTGTTGCCCACATCCTGATAACTATCTAGCCCTAATCCTTCCGTTATTGTCTGATGCAGGTGACTCGTGACAGTGTCTTAAAAAACAAACAAGACCATTTCCACCTACTTTAACACTTAGTATCATACATATACATAATCTTTATAAACTATGACTAATAATAACGTTCACGAGTACAGCTAAAAGTACCCTGACAGGAAACCAATCGTCTACACATACACTTAAACTATAGATATCCTCTAGTAAGGAGAAAGCAAGACAAGAGAGCACACAGGACACACTAAATCCAGTGTTCACGAACAAATGCTTCACATATGTGCGACAAAACTGTGATCATACTATAAAAAGCCTATCTAAAATTTCAGGAAACAGAAGTCTCGTGTAGATCGTCAACAAACCGCACCACTTAGTTCACCTAATTCAAGTAGCTTATTAGTATAAATAAAGCTTAAACATAACGAAACAAGTAGAAATCGAAACATAACCGTGCCTGATTAACAATCTTCTGAGTAGCCTCATCAGTAAGTCCATCTTTCAACTCGGGATCTCCATGATTAACAATCTTCTGAGCTTGAACCGCACCTTCTTTCTGATCATGAAACGGCCGTTGATGATTCTGATAATGATTCTGCTGATGATGATACTGAAGTGGAGCATGATGATGATGATGATGATGGATCGGAGCATGAAATGCAGGATTAGGTGCAGGATATACATGAATCATCCCCGGCGAAGTCGGCGGAGGTGAAACCACTAGCCGTCCCTGCGACGGATCACCACCACCACTGGCGGAGGTAGAAGTGGTTCTCGGAACAAACTCCGGCGCCTTAGCATTAAGCCGGCTGAGTGATACGTTACGTGTGAGTGATGGATTAGTGTTGGAATCTAGGGTTTGAGATGAGTTCTCCTGAGACATAATAATAATTGGGGATAAGTGTGTATATAGATATATAGATACAGATATATGTATGTATAATAATAAGGGGATCTGCTCTGTAAAAGGAGCTAGGGTTTATAGATAGATCCCCTTACTACTGTGAGAGTCGATGGAGAAGGTATTTTCCCTCCACCTCTACACTTCATCCCCTATGGACCTATTTATTTATTTTTTTATTTTACATCTATCATTGGTGAATTAATTTTTTAAGGTTATCTATGAAAAATAATGTATATCATATCGACATCTACTAGATATTTTCCAAAGTTTTAATATATTAATTTAATAATTAAATAACGTTATGATATAAGATATATTCAGAGTGTTTTCAAAAGAATAATATTTCGAATCGAAAGAGACGAGTAAAAAGTAGTGATATCTCGAGTCAATAATGACTTCTAGAGAATATCGATAACTTGGAGTCAATAAAATAGCTAATATCAAGAAGCTAACAATTCGTCGGATCTTAAAGAACCGTTGGAGGAAGTACTTACTTGTGAATTCGGTGCGATTTAACAGTGGATGAGCTTCGAAATGTTCTACATGTACCATCATATGATGAATACGATCCAATTCCGACAAAGTATAAGGATTTGATGGTGTATGTTGAGAAAATGGGATATCTTGGAGATTTGTCGACGATTAAGTTGGATTAGGATTTGATTCCAAAGCATTAGCAATTTCTGCTATAACTCATGGTTCATAATCTCACGCCTAAGGAAAGAGGGAAAAAGGCAGTCAGCAGGGGCGTCGCCATTATGGTATTGATAATTGTGTGTTTGCATTACAATCAGAGGATCCATATATATAGCCTAAATGCATGATTGGGCGGAGCCCTAATATTGCTAATGGGCTAATAATAATACGGACTATCATAATAATACTCCTCTAATATGCCCCCGCAGATTGAGCGGGAGGAGGACGAACGCTCAAGCTGGAACGAAAGTCAGCAAATAGAGGAAGCGGAAGACCTTTGGTGAAGATATCTGCAAACTGGTACCGCGAAGGAACATGTAAAACGCCTACCTGACCAGCAGCTACTCTGTCCCGAACAAAATGTATGTCGATCTCAATATGTTTGGTGCGATGATGTTGAACAGGATTAGAGGACATATATACCGCACTCACATTATCACAAAAGACAATAGTAGCAGAGGAAAGCGGATTATGAAGTTCCCGAAGTAGATTTCGAAGCCAGGAGGTTTCAGCAACAACATTTGCAACACCACGGTATTCAGATTCAACACTAGAGCGAGAAACCGTGTGTTGGCGTTTGGAGGACCATGACAGTAGGTTGGAACCCAGAAAAATGCAGTAGCCTGAAGTAGATCGGCGTGTAGAGGGACAACCCCCCCAATCGGCATCCGAGTAGGCAGTGAGCTGTGTAGTGGGAGAAACATAAAGCTGAAGACCCTGATCAATAGTACCGCGAACATAGCCCAGAATGCGCTTAAGAGCATGGAAATGCGGCTCGCGGGGATCATGCATGAAAAGACAGATCTGCTGAACTGCATATGTCAGATCAGGGCGCGTGAAGGTGAGGTACTGTAATGCCCCCGCAAGACTACGGTACGTTGTCGGGTCAGAAACAGGAGGTCCAGACAGGCCCAGTTTCGAGTCAGTATCAACGGGTGTTTTACACGGATTGCAGTTTAGCATGTTTGCACGCTCTAAGATGTCAGTAGCATACTTGTGCTGAGAAAGAAACATACCCGTAGTGGTGCGTGTAACAGAGATGCCAAGAAAGTAACTCAACTGTCCCAAATCTGTCATATCAAATTCGCGACTCAAAGAGGTGATGATGCGCTGTAAGAGTGCAGTGGTAGAAGCAGTGAGAATAATATCATCAACGTATAGTAATAAGTAGGTAGTATCAGTCCCATTGCGATATATAAATAATGATGTGTCACAACTGCTATGAACAAAACCCAAACGTAGTGCAAATGAAGCAAAGCGGTGAAACCAAACCCGTGTAGCCTGCTTAAGTCCATAAAGAGAGCGGTGAAGTAGACATACATGATCAGGTAAAGTAGGATCATCAAACCCCGGTGGCTGTCGCATATACCCTGTCTCGTCAAGAGTGCCATGAAGAAAGGCATTCTTGACGTCAAGTTGTTGAATGGGCCATTTGCGGGAAAGAGCCAGGCTAAGTACAGTCTGAATAGTGGCTGGTTTCACAACCGGGCTGAAGGTCTCATCACAATCAATACCATGTTGCTGTCGACGACCATTAGCGACAAGCCGCGCCTTGTAGCGACTTATGGAACCATCTGCATGAAATTTTACTTTGAACAACCACATGGATTCAATGACATTCCCACCTGCAGGTCTAGGTACAAGCTGCCAAGTTTTATTTTTAATAAGTGGATTATATTCATCTACCATAGCCGATTTCCATTTAGGGTGTTTTAGGGCGTGGGTATAGGAGCGGGGTGTGGGATGGTCAACCGAGACATGTAGGTTTAAGCGTTGGATAGGTTTTAGGTGACCAGTCCGAGTGGTCATCGGGTGAGTTGTAAGAGGAGGTGAAGGTGATTCAGGGGAGGTGGGTGGTGTGGATGGAGCAGAAGTATCGGTGGTGGATATGGAGGAGGTTGGGCTCGGTTGAGGGGAGGGCTCAGTAGGGTTGGTGGATGGGGCAGGGGAGTCGGGTGCAAGGGGTCGGCATGTGGCTGTGTGAAGGATCGAGTAAGGCGAGAGGTAGGCGAGTCGGGATAGTCTTCCTCCAAAAAGGTATATGAGGAGGGTTTGGATTGGGATTTGGGGGCGAATGGAAAAATGGTTTCATAAAAGGTGACATGGCGAGAGAGGATAATTTTCTTGGTGTCGAGATCAAGGCACCGGTAACCTCTATGATTAAGTGGATACCCTAAAAAGGCACAAGGTTTGGAGCGAGGTTCAAGTTTGTGAGTAGGATGAAGATGGGGGTAGCATAGGAAACCAAAGACTCGAAGTTGTTTAAATGGAGGACGTTTGTTGTAGAGTTTCTGAAAGGGAATGGCGTTATAAATTGCGGTGGAAGGTAAGATGTTTAAAAGATAGGTGGCCATGAGGAGAGCTTCAACCCAGAAGGTGGGGGGAAAACGTGCTTGAAAGAGAAGAGTACGAATGAAGTTGTTAATGATTCGGATCATGCGTTCAGATTTGTCGTTTTGTTGGGAAGTTTTTGGACACGAAAAACGAAATTGTATGCCTTTTTTTTTCAAAAAGTTGGTGTAAGGCATTGTTGTCAAATTCTCCACCATAGTCAAATTGAAAGGATTTAATTTCCCGTTGGAATTGAGTTTTAACAAATTGTCGAAAAGTTACAAATTTCGAATAAACTTCACACTTTTGGCGTAAAGGGAACACCCATAAGAAATGAGAAAAGTGGTCAATAAAAATAAGATAATATTTAATGCCCGTAACACTCGGTATGGGTGATGTCCATAAGTCCGAATGTACGATATCAAAGACCGACTCGACAGATGATAAAGATGAATAAAAAGGTAACATAACGTGTTTTCCAAGTTGGCAAGCATTAGTGTTTAGGTTTAACATTATTACATTGAATAAGATTATTGGAAATAAGAATTCGTAATGCATCATGTCTCGGGTGTCCAAGGTGTTAATGCCACAAATCTTGACTCGAATAAAAAAGTGCCAACTGGGGAGAAGTAACGGGATAGTTGTCACCGGTGCTATCACATCGAAGGAGGGTTTGGCGGGTTCGTCGATCCTTCACAGAAAAACCAAATGGGTCAAATTTAATAGAACAATTGTTATCTTTGACAAATTGGCGTACTGAAATTAAATTCTTAACAATATGGGGGGTAACAAGAATGTGGTTAAGTTGCAGTGGGCGAGAAGAGCAATAAATGCGGATATTTCCGGTGTGGGTGACGGGTATGGAGTTCCCGTTACCGACCATGATAGATGGTATAATATTCGTATTAAAAATAGTTTCGAGTGTACCTGAGTTATTGGCAAGGTGGGAGGTCGCACCGGTGTCCATGTACCATTCGCCAGGGCCGTGATCAGTGAAACTCATGTTTGTAAAAGTCTGTGGGAGCGTAGTAGGTGCTTCAGTAGGGCCCCCCTGAGCGTGGAAAGCAGCCCCGGGTGCTTGAGGAGTGGATCCGGGTCAGTTGTGAGAGACCGGGGCGGGCGGGTAATAACCGGCGGGTGGGTACTGGGCCGGGTTGGGAGCGGCGGTATACTGGGGCGGGGCAGAACCAGCGGGCGGGTAGTGGGGCGGATACTGAATCGGGGACTGACCGGGTGGGTACTGGCCGAATAGGTAGTGGGGCGGGGCAGTGGGTGGGTAGGGTGAGTGGGCTGGATTATATTGTTGGGCCACTGTTGGGTTATGTTGCTGGGCCGAGCCATAGGAATTGTTATTGGGCCAACGACCAAATTGTCGAGGTTGGGAATTTTGCATGCTTCCTGACCGCCGATCGAATTACCAGTGGGGGCTTTGTGAATGTACCTACATTTAGAGCCAAAACGACAAAAGCCTCGTTGATAGTTGCGACATACCTGGTTGTATTCTGGACGAGGTGGTTCACTAACATGGAGAACCATAGAGGAAGAGGCCGTGTCATTGTTTCCGGGTTGGTGACTAGTCCGGTTCAAACGAGATTCTTCCATCTCGAGGAGCGACCATGTATCAATAAAAGACGGAAGAGATTTGATGATTCTAATAACTGTAGAGATGGTGGCGTATTTTGCGGAGAGTCCGTTCAAGGTGTGCATAACCAAGGTTGGTTCATCAATTGGTGTATCCATATTATCAAGAAGATCGGAGATTACCTTGAGTTTGTGTCACACCCCGCTAAAGCGGAAACACGAAGCGTGAAGAGCAAAGATATCATTACACGAGTTATAATTTAAAGCATACGGTTTCAAGTCATTAAAATAGAAAATCAGAGTTTACAAGATGAAATAACCAAGTATTTAACGAGTTGCATAACAAAAGTACATAATTAAGTGTTTAACAAAATCCCCAAAGTGATAAAATAGGTCTTTTCCCAATTCTTGATTTCACGTGACCTGCCTGACCCATCCACAGAATGCACTTCGTGTCTTACATTTGGTTTCCTGAAAATATGAGATAAAGTGTCAAACTACAAAAGTAGCGAGTGAATTACAGTTTTCTAGTCCTCGACTAAAAAGGTTTAAGTTAGGTATATCAATACTTGATAGTTTGGATAAGTAGCACAATACTTAAAGAATAGTTTCGATCCATAAAAGTTTCTCAAAAGGTAGTTCGATCCATAAAAGTTGTTCAAAAGATAGTTCGATCCATAAAAGTTGTTCAAAAGATAGTTCGATCCATAAAAGTTGTTCAAAAGATAGTTCGATCCATAAAAGTTGCTCAAAAGATAGTTCGATCCATAAAAGTTGTTCAAAAGATAGTTCGATCCATAAAAGTTGCTCAAAAGATAGTTGCGGAGATCGTATATCCATATACGCGCAAGATGAGTAAACTATTGATTGAAATCATGTATAACGACTACTTGGCATAATATAACTTAAGTGTTCACACTAAACCGAATTACCAACCGTGAGGCCCCTTAGCCCGACTACTTACGGGGAGTCATATCTGATCAAGTAATATGTACTTAAGCTGCCGCCTAAGCAAGGAACGGTTATTTCCTAAGTATCGATACCCATAATTACTAGACGGCTTAATAAAGCTAATAGTGTGTTTGCAAGATGGGCACTAATGTTTCATTTTTTCCAAACTAGTAGTAGTCACTTATGGTTAGTTATATCCCTCAAGAGTCACGTTAGTTATACGATCAATCAAAGTTCATACGAGTGCCGAGAGTGGCAATGTACTAAATTAAATACGGTGCCGAGTGTGGCAAAGGTAATAAATTTTTAACAGATTTGAACCAAAAAGCCGATTAAGGGTGGCAAACCATTTAGTCGAAAAAGGGTGGCAAACCATTTAGTTTTGTATGCCAAACGGGCAATTAAAACTGTTTTCACATGTAAGTTCCATAAAACGTTCAATAAGAGTTCAATAGCAATAAAACGTTCAAAGAGTTCATAATAGTTCCAAGAGTTCATAATAGTTCCAAAGTTCATTTAGATCTCATGTTTCCCCCAAAAGTTATGTAAAACAGTAAATAAAAGTGGGGTTGTAACTCACGGATTGCGAAGATAGATACGAATAAGCACGGACGGAGCGGGATGCGTCGGGAATCAAGGATGATCTAAGACAACGTAATATTGTATAAGTATCATTAGAGTGATTTAAGTTATGTTTAAGTTCCAATTCAACATTTTAAATCTCAATTTCTTATCTTTTAGATTCTGTCCCAAGAGTTTATTACGGAAAGATTTCATGATATTACGTGTTCGTGTACGATATAGGGTCCGATTAGTCCATTTATGTCCAAAAAGAGTCAATGTCCAAGGTCAATATGTATAAGTCCCGAAAACATTAGGTTACTGAGTTTGAGTAATAGTTTACGGTGGAATTTGGGCAGCGCTTCCGCGCTATAAAAATTGAATCCATTTTTTAAACACTTTCCCGCTTTGAACAATCATTTTTCAACCAATGTAAATGATAATATAATAGTTTCAAATCCTCAAACTCAATCAAACAATTTATTTATTAAAAACAGTAAGTTTTCAAAGTTACATAATCTGTAATAAAGTTATTTGGACTCATTCTTATGCTTAAGGTTCTCAAAACGACGTTTTTTGTGACATCAGACACATCCAGCCGCCGGCTGGGATCATCCAGCCGTCGGCTGGATCTCCTCAGTCAGATCCGGATTTTCGTAATTTTGCGTTTTTAGGCGTTTTCAAGAGTATTTTCGGTAGATTTCGACCTGCAACTTAAAAACCTTTAATAACATCCATTTATTTCTTCAAATAACATCTTTTTATATCAAGATCTTTGTAAAAGTTTATAAAATTTATGTTTTTAGATAATCACCATAGAAACTTCTATAAAAACGTTTATTTGATCTTAGATTAGACATGCATGTATAAAAATATGTATAAAACAGTGGGAAAAGTTTGTTATACCTCAAGAAAAAGGAAAGTATGATGATCTAGCTTGTTAGATGATGATTTTGATGGAGATTAAACCCGGAAATGAAGAAAAACCGAAACACACCACCACTAGATGACCACCTCTTGCTCCCCTTGATGAATAGAACCGATTGTGATGATGTTTATGGTGTTTATTTGGTGATTATGGGCTGGGATTCACAGCCACAATAGAAGAAAATGAAGAAATGGTAGGGAGGTTTAGAGAGAATCTCTATTGTGTGTGTGTTTTTGTTATACTAAAATGAAAGAAAATGATAAGGAAAGGGCTAGTATCACCTTGGGCAGAGATTTCTGGAGATGTGGGGGTCAAATCGGGTTTTGCCAAGTGTCCCCAATCAATTTTCATGCAAAAATGAGTCACCAAGACCTGTCCAGACTCATCCAGCCGCCGGCTGGAGAGGCTCAGCCGTCGGCTGAAACCCTGCCAGCTGCTGGATGGTCGGCTGGCTCGGCAGACTTGTTTTCGACCGTGAAGGAGTTTCGTTCGTCGAAAGCTCCCGATTCTTTTTGCGTTGCACTTAGGAAAGTTAATACTTTGATTTACTTTATATTAGGTTCATTTAATATTATATTTTCACTTTTGATTCCGAGATTCGCACGATTTCGGCAAAGGAGTACACAAGAGCAAAAGCACGATATCTCGCGTATAAAGAATGCGTTAACCGACAAATTTGGCATAGACCTTCTAACTTATAATTATGAGGATACTAACAAGTTGGCACTTAGATATTTTGATTCCGAATTTGATTCCGACACTGACGCGTTCTCGGTAAAAGTACGGTTAAAGGCAAGACGGACACTTTAAAGGATATAGAGCACGATTTTCACCTGAAATTTTTGACGGTTGTCACATTCTCCCCGGGTTGAAAGAAATTTCGTCCCGAAATTTAGTTCGTCCCATCATGAAGAAGTGTCCTTGAATAGATGTGGATTCTTCTGACGGATTTGGTCCTCACGTTCCCACGTGAATTCATGACCAAGTCGGGAATTCCACTGAACTTTGACAATAGGAACACGATTTTTGCCTGAGTTGTCTGACCTCTCGGTCTACAACCTCAAGCGGTTCTTCGGTAACGTTGAGCTTGCTGTCGATCTGGACCTCGTCGAGTGGAATGACGATGGTCTCGTCAGATAAACACTTTTCAAGTGCGGGACATGGAAGATATTATGAACGTTCGAGAGAGTCTGGGGGAGTTGAAGACGATAAGCAACTGGACCGATTCGCTCTATGACCTCAAATGGACCGGTGTACCTTAGGCTTAGTTTGCCGCGCTTCCCGGAGCGGACCACCCCCTTCCATGGCGATATCTTGAGAAGCACTCTATCGCCAACTTGGAACTCGAGGGGTTTTTCTCCGGTTGTCTGCGTAGCTCTTCTGCCGGGTACGGGATGTTTTCAGTCTTTCCCGATTGGTAGCGATCTTGTCGATGGTTTCCTGGATAATATCGAGCCTTGTGACGATCGCCAGCTTCTAACCAACAAAGCGGTGGCTGACACTTACATCCGTGTAAGGCCTCGAATGGTGCGCACTTGATGCTAGTGTGGTAGCTGTTGATATAGGACAACTCGACCAGAGGGAGGTGAGCGTCCCGAGCGGTTTCTGAAGGGCATTCAAAAAGCGGGACGTGAGTCAACTATCCCTGTCGGAGATAATGATGAGAGGTGTTCCGTAACGAGAGACGATTTCGTTGATGTAGATCTGAGCGAACTGCTCCATCGAGTGGTTTTCTCATACCGGGAGGAAATGAGCGGATTTTGTCAAACGGTCCACGATGACCCAAATCGTGTCGTTAACCCTTGCCGTACGGGGCAATTCGGTGATGAAGTCCATGGAGATTTGTTCCCATTTCCACATGGGAATCTCCGGCTGCTGAAGTAGACAGGAGGGCTTCTGATATTCCGCCTTGACCTTTGAGCAAGTAAGGCACTTGGCTACATACAAGGCGATATCCTTCTTCATGCCCGACCACCAATATTACTTCCGGAGATCCTTATACGACTTGTCTGGTCCCGGGTGGATAGAATATCTTAATCGGTGGCTCTCGTCCAAGATGAGTTTACGAAGTTCTTCGGGTTTCGGAATCCATGCTCGACCCTTTGAAGTAGTGGATCTCGTCGGACTTGCGTTCGAATTCCCTTTCGGTTGCCTACATGACCAGGGAAATGTACTTCCCTGAGCCAAAATTCACACTTCGAGAGTTTGGCGTACAATCTTTGATCTCTGAGGAGCTCTAAGATGAGCTTTAGATGTTTCGCATGATCTTCCTTATTCCTCGAGTATATAAGAATGTCGTCTATGAATACGATCACGAATTTGTCTAGATATGGCCTACACGTCTGTTCATTAGGTCCATGAACACTGTTGGTGTGTTGGTTAGACCAAAAGGCATGACAAGGAATCCGTGATGACCGTAACGATTTCGGAATGCGGTTTTAAGGACGTCGGTCTCACTGACACGAACCTGATGATAACCGGGGCGGAGGTCGACCCTCGAGAAGTAAGTTGCATCCTGCAACTGTTCGAATAGGTCGTCGATCCTCGGGGGTGGGTATCGGTTCTTGACGGTCAACTTGTCAGGTTCATGAAATCGATGCACATGCGGAAGGATCCGTCTTTCTCTTTAACAAGAGGATTGGGGCTCTCCAGGGGGGGGACGTCTTTTACGAATAAGACCATGATCTAGAAGTCCCTGCTGCTGTTTTGACAGTTATTGCACTGCGGGTGGTGCTAAGACGATATGGGGTCTCGGCAACCGGTGCTGTGCCAGGGACGAGGTCTATTCGGAAGTCCACTTGTCGTTGTGGCGGTAGCCCAGGCAAATCCTCAGGAAAGACCTCTGGATGATCCTTGACTACGGGGATGTCTTGGACTCGGCTTTCTTTAGGTTAACGTTCGACGACATGAGCGAGGAACGCGTCGTAGTCCTTCTCGAGGTACTTGCGCATTTTTATGGAAGACACGATGCGAAGTTGTCGTCCAGGTTTGTCTCCCTGAACAACGAGAGTTTCACGGTCTGAAAGAGGGATACGAATGAGTCTGTCGAAACAGACGATCTCGGCTCGAAAACGAGATGGCCAGTCCATTCTGACGATAACGTCAAAGCTTGCCAGCTCGATAGGAATTAGATAGATGGGGAAGATTTTGCCAGATAGGCATAATGAGCATCCTAATATTATATTCTAGGCTTCGAACTCTTGACCGTTAGCATATTCGATAGTAAGGCTATCCTCAAGAACTTTAGATCCTAGGTTAATGAGGGGTCTAAATTCTAAGGAAACAAAGCTTCTTTCAGCTCCTGAATCGAATAGTACGGAAGCAAGGTGGTCATTGATAGAAGACGTACCCGTAACTGCGTTCGAGTCCTGCCGAGCTTCCTCGGCTGTGATTGCGAGAGTACTAAAAGTTTTTGTCGTATGCGCTATGGGACAAGTCCCACGAAGGTGTTGGTCGCTTCCACACTCGTGGCATAACTGCTTCTTGACTTGTTTGCTTGCTTTTTCTGGACAGTACTTCAAGAGGTGTCCCGTCCTGTGGCATTTGTAGCACACCGGGCAGTTTGCAACATGGTGGAAGGGGCAGTTGGGACACTTAGGGAGCGACCCAGTGTAAATTCGGGTTCCTGGTGTGGGTTTCTTGTTGTTGTTGCTCCTTGTTGGTTGATGAGGAGCCTTCCTTTTCTTACTCTCCTTTCGCTGGACGCGGGCTGAAGGGAAAGGGAGGCTGTTGGTTCCAAAGTTCTCGTCCTTTTCCTGTTTGATTAATATAGGAGGGAAAAGGGGTTGAATGCTTCCGAGGTTTTCACCTTCCTCCTGTTTGATGGTGGCTGTGAAGAGGTGAAGGTTATTGTCACCGTTGTTCTCCAGGTGGGTGACGTTGGGGTTACCATCCAAGAAAATTTCGTTGTTGACCCCAGCGATGATCTGGGCGATCATGTTTGGGAGTGCTGCTTTGAGCTGCACGGTAATCTTCTCGGCTAATCGGTCAGCGCGACTTCTCTTAGGAGGCATGATTCTACAATGGAAAGAAGGAAACTAGTTTAGAACGCACGAATAAGGATATGAAATAAGGATATAGAACAATAATGTATATCGGAAAGATAGATAGCGCACGCACGATAAGCGATTAAGGAATGAGAAAAGGATTCAAGCATAATAAACAAGTAAGGGTTAGGAAGGTAGAAATTTCATTCCATGATAAGAGTAGTTCGTTACGAAATTCATAATGTGAAAGGTTCAAATACTAGTACAATACAACATAAAAGAAAATAAGAATTAGCTTCAAGTCGTATACATATGGAAAACTATGACTTAAGCTTGCGATACAATACTTAAAATGAAAGAGCCTAACGACGCCTAGCAAGGAACATCTTTGCTACGATGACCGCAATTAGGGTCCCCATAATCAAGCAAGCGCTGACGAGACACTGCACCGTCCTCAACGTGGCTTGAGCCGACGTGATGACTCGGATTGACTGTTCGGACAGTCGGTGTGCAGCATCAGAGACTTCACACAGAAGAAGACCCTGCTGTTGGGCCTCTTCAGTGATTCCCCGAATTTCTCGATGAAGTTGAAGGAACGCTGCCGGTGGGGACGACGGTAGTGAAGACGACATCATCGGTCTAGATGGTACGACGCTGTCGGGGTGCTGCGTCTGCTGCTCCTGAAACTGACGCTCCCAATGATATCGATCCATCGTTGGCGCAGGCGAAGTTCCAGCCTACGGGTCTACGAACGGCATCGCGGGAGGAGCGGTTTTGGATGAGTCGGTAGTCTGTCCCATCATCCTATCAGGCCGACGACCAGGAAGGACGACCTGCTTACGCGCAGTCATCCGGACACGGGGTCCACGCTGCTGGGGTGGTGCGGAAACTGGCACCGGAGGAGCAGCTGGTAGCATGGTCCTCAGGCTAGAGGTACCGTGGCTGCTCGGGAAAGCCATTGAGTTCTCCTCGGTCGGGTCAGTGGTCTCGTGGTGCTGAGCCTCTGGTGCGGAGAAGTCTTCCGAGACTCCTGACGTGTAGACGACTTGCGTGTGTGAGTGCGACTGTGACCGGGAGTGAGACTGAGGTCGTGAGTGCGACGATTGAGACATGTCGGATCTAAGAGTAATGAGTTACGTGAGTACATGGGGAAAAATAAGGAAAAATGTAAACGATAGTACATATATGGGTCAGTCACGTGAGAATCGGGAATGGATAAGACCGGGAATTTTTCGACTCGAAAACCGTTTAACGATAGCAATTACTTTCCGTTCTCGCATAATTTATTTTGAACTAGGCATAGTTGATCAAGTTACGCCTAGTTAAAAGCAATTCATGCAATTGCGAAATTAATCTACTAAAGTTCGAAAGCTCGTGAAATGATTTTTCCGAAAAAGCCTTGGTTATAGTTTGGTTTCAAAAATTTTGAAAAATTCTTAAAACCGTTTTTCACTATAACCTGTGCTCTGATACCAAGTCTGTCACACCCCGCTAAAGCGGAAACACGAAGCGTGAAGAGCAAAGATATCATTACACGAGTTATAATTTAAAGCATACGGTTTCAAGTCATTAAAATAGAAAATCAGAGTTTACAAGATGAAATAACCAAGTATTTAACGAGTTGCATAACAAAAGTGCATAATTAAGTGTTTAACAAAATCCCCAAAGTGATAAAATAGGTCTTTTCCCAATTCTTGATTTCACGTGACCTACCTGACCCATCCACAGAATGCACTTCATGTCTTACATTTGGTTTCCTGAAAACATGAGATAAAGTGTCAAACTACAAAAGTAGCGAGTGAGTTACAGTTTTCTAGTCCTCGACTAAAAAGGTTTAAGTTAGGTATATCAATACTTGATAGTTTGGATAAGTAGCACAATACTTAAAGAATAGCTTCGATCCATAAAAGTTTCTCAAAAGGTAGTTCGATCCATAAAAGTTGTTCAAAAGATAGTTCGATCCATAAAAGTTGTTCAAAAGATAGTTCGATCCATAAAAGTTGTTCAAAAGATAGTTCGATCCATAAAAGTTGTTCAAAAGATAGTTCGATCCATAAAATTTGCTCAAAAGATAGTTCGATCCATAAAAGTTGTTCAAAAGATAGTTCGATCCATAAAAGTTGCTCAAAAGATAGTTGCGGAGATCGTATATCCATATACGCGCAAGATAAGTAAACTATTGATTGAAATCATGTATAACGACTACTTGGCATATTACACTAAACCGAATTACCAACCGTGAGGCCCCTTACCCCGACTACTTACGGGGAGTCATATCAGATCAAGTAATATGTACTTAAGCTGCCGCCTAAGCAAGGAACGGTTATTTCCTAAGTATCGATACCCATAATTACTAGACGGCTTAATAAAGCTAATAGTGTGTTTGCAAGATGGGCACTAATGTTTCATTTTTTCCAAACTAGTAGTAGTCACTTATGGTTAGTTATATCCCTCAAGAGTCACGTTAGTTATACGATCAATCAAAGTTCATACGAGTGCCGAGAGTGGCAATGTACTAAATTAAATACGGTGCCGAGTGTGGCAAAGGTAATAAATTTTTAACAGATTTGAACCAAAAAGCCGATTAAGGGTGGCAAACCATTTAGCCGAAAAAGGGTGGCAAACCATTTAGTTTTGTATGCCAAACGGGCAATTAAAACTGTTTTCACATGTAAGTTCAACAAAACGTTCAATAAGAGTTCAATAGCAATAAAACGTTCAAAGAGTTCATAATAGTTCCAAGAGTTCATAATAGTTCCAAAGTTCATTTAGATCTCATGTTTCCCCCAAAAGTTATGTAAAACAGTAAATAAAAGTGGGGTTGTAACTCACGGATTGCGAAGATAGATACGAATAAGCACAGACGGAGCGGGATGCGTCGGGAATCAAGGATGATCTAAGACACCGGAATATTGTATAAGTATCATTAGAGTGATTTAAGTTATGTTTAAGTTCCAATTCAACATTTTAAATCTCAATTTCTTATCTTTTAGATTCTGTCCCAAGAGTTTATTACGGAAAGATTTCATGATATTACGTGTTCGTGTACGATATAGGGTCCGATTAGCCCATTTATGTCCAAAAAGAGTCAATGTCCAAGGTCAATATGTATAAGTCCCGAAAACATTAGGTTACTGAGTTTGAGTAATAGTTTACGGTGAAATTTGGGCAGCGCTTCCGCGCTATAAAAATTGAATCCATTTTTCAAACACTTTCCCGCTTTGAACAATCATTTTTCAACCAATGTAAATGATAATATAATAGTTTCAAATCCTCAAACTCAATCAAACAATATCTTTATTAAAAACAGTAAGTTTTCAAAGTTACATAATCTGTAATAAAGTTATTTGGACTCATTCTTATGCTTAAGGTTCTCAAAACGACGATTTTTGTGACATCAGACACATCCAGCCGCCGGCTGGGATGATCCAGCCGTCGGCTGGATCTCCTCAGTCAGATCCGGATTTTCGTAATTTTGCGTTTTTAGGCTTTTTCAAGAGTATTTTCGGTAGATTTCGACATGCAACTTAAAAACCTTTAATAACATCCATTTATTTCTTCAAATAACATCTTTTTATATCAAGATCTTTGTAAAAGTTTATAAAATTTATGTTTTTAGATAATCACCATAGAAACTTCTATAAAAACGTTTATTTGATCTTAGATTAGACATGCATGTATAAAAATATGTATAAAACAGTGGGAAAAGTTTGTTATACCTCAAGAAAAAGGAAAGTATGATGATCTAGCTTGTTAGATGATGATTTTGATGGAGATTAAACCCGGAAATGAAGAAAAACCGAAACACACCACCACTAGATGACCACCTCTTGCTCCCCTTGATGAATAGAACCGATTGTGATGATGTTTATGGTGTTTATTTGGTGATTATGGGCTGGGATTCACAGCCACAATAGAAGAAAATGAAGAAATGGTAGGGAGGTTTAGAGAGAATCTCTATTGTGTGTGTGTTTTTGTTATACTAAAATGAAAGAAAATGATAAGGAAAGGGCTAGTATCACCTTGGGCAGAGATTTCTGGAGATGTGGGGGTCAAATCGGATTTTGCCAAGTGTCCCCAATCAATTTTCATGCAAAAATGAGTCACCAAGACCTGTCCAGACTCATCCAGCCGCCGGCTGGAGAGGCTCAACCGTCGGCTGAAACCCTGCCAGCTGCTGGATGGTCGGCTGGCTCGGCAGACTTGTTTTCGACCGTGAAGGAGTTTCGTTCGTCGAAAGCTCCCGATTCTTTTTGCGTTGCACTTAGGAAAGTTAATACTTTGATTTTCTTTATATTAGGTTCATTTAATATTATATTTTCACTTTTGATTCCGAGATTCGCACGATTTCGGCAAAGGAGTACACAAGAGCAAAAGCACGATATCTCGCGTATAAAGAATGCGTTAACCGACAAATTTGGCATAGACCTTCTAACTTATAATTATGAGGATACTAACAAGTTGGCACTTAGATATTTTGATTCCGAATTTGATTCCGACACTGACGCGTTCTCGGTAAAAGTACGGTTAAAGGCAAGACGGACACTTTAAAGGATATAAAGCACGATTTTCACCTGAAATTTTTGACGGTTGTCACAGTTTGTGACAGTAGTCGGCAACGGAGAGGTCGCCCATTGCGATGTGACGTAGGTCATCATTAAGTTGCATGGCTTTTGCTTCCTTGTTGCTTTGAAAAAGGTCGTGTATTGCTTTCCATAATTCACGAGCGGTTTCGCTTTTCTTCATTACCGTGTGTAGGATTGGCTTGCTTATGGTGTTATAAATCCACATCTTGACGAGGGTGTCTCGTTTTTCCCATTCTTTGTCGTCCCTTCCTTTAGGTAGGGTTGTACCATCCAAGAACCCTTTAGCTTCGTTGGTGATACAGTGCATCTCGACAAACTTGCACCATAGAGTGTAATTCATATCATCTAGGCTGAGAGTAACGGGAATGTGAGCTTTGATATTTGTGAGGTCATAAGGTTTCTCGGAGGGGTCGGATGCATCCATATTAATCGACGGATTAAAGGATGATATAGGGTTTTATATGGCGGCTGGAGGGTTTTATAATAGATTTGCGACGGCTGCTGTAACAGATTTGCGACGGCTGCTGTAACAGATTTGCGACGGCTGCTGTAACAGATTTGCGACGGCTGCTGCTAGGGTTGCAACTGATTTGAGACGGCTGCTGCAAGGGTTGTAACAGATTTGCGACGGATTCTGCTAGGGAATAAGGGGGCAGCGGAATTATTTAGGGTTTAGAGCTCGTTAAGCTCTAATACCATATTATGGTATTGATAATTGTGTGTTTGCATTACAATAAGAGGATCCATATATATAGCCTAAATACATGATTGGGCAGAGCCCTAATATTGCTAATGGGCTAATAATAATACGGGCTATCATAATAATACTCCTCTAATAGTCGCCCCCACCCTTCAGGGCGACGCACTGAGCCCCCTGACAAACTCCAAAATGTCGTTAAATAGCTATAAATCGTAACCTTGAACTTGACATTTTACGAATCTGTTTTTAAATGGATTATAACTCCTGTTAAAGTAACTTATTAACATATAATCATAATATTGTGTTTTATGAGTTAAGGTATAAATTAGTATCTAACGTTTGTAAGCGGGAAAATGCACAAAATTTGGACTTAATTTTTATAGCGCGGAAGCGCTGCCCAAATTTCGTTAGACCAGAATATAAACACTTTAAGAATAAGCATTTCGTTGACTAACGATTATATAAAAGTTATAAATTATAATACTTACACGAAAACTTGATATATATTAGGATTTCGGTGATTCCGAGTACCTTCCGAGCACATTCCGAGCACGCTAGAATCTTCGCAAACAGTGAGTTACAAACCCCTCTTTTAAACGCTTTATACATTTTGGGGTGAAATACGAGTCTTACGCTTTAAACGCTATTCTTATGCTATAATGTTGTTTTGCATGCTTAAACGAAATACTTATATGCTTGAACACTTATACTAAAACTATATTGCCAACATTGTTGAATGTTTTGCCAACAATGTTGAGGACACTAAAACTACAATGCCAGCGTGGTTGAATGTTTTCCCAACAATGCTGAGGACACTAAAACTATATTGCCAGTGAACTAAACTTTGTTCCGTCATGTTGTGGATATGTCTAACATGTACGTGAGATACCACTACAATTCCCGAAACTACCAAGAGGTACGCTTTAGTTGCTATTAATCCATTTGGAAAGGACCGTTAGTAATTGTGGATATCGCTATTAGGGTAGATTGACCCTCACCACAACGATGGTGCATGATTATTAATTGGGTAGGCTTGAGGCTTAGCAACGATCACCGGGCAATACTTTAGGATTGTCACATAGTCGTACACTATGTGGTCAATGCCTACACACTTATATACTTATTGTCTTATACATGTGGGTTATTCCACCGCTGAGGTAATGACAAAATACACTTACATCTTTGTCATACTTGAAACTTATGCCACGTTACCTAGTTCGGTAAAACCCGCATATGCAACTTTTATATACTCATACTTTACGCAACGTTGTGTGCGTCAAACTTATATGCTTACTTAAACTTGTGACTCACAAACTACGTCTCCCGTAGTTAACATTTTACTCGTATTTTTAGGAAACGAGTAAGTACCATTTGATTGCTTTTGCGAGTTTGCTGGAGACTTCAAGAATGGGGAATGGTTTGGGTGGTTTGAACTTGAAAGCTTTGTGTTGAAAACATTATGTAATCGTAAAACTTGTACTTTGCAAACCTTGAATGTATGTTTTATAATATTAACTTGGTACTATTCTATACACTTGTGCAAATACTTTCGCGCTTCACATCCCGTGTTTCCGCTTTAGCGGGGTGTGACCCTTTGAACAATCACCCCTTGCCTATAAATTGGTGAGGGGTGTGCATGGAATATATGACTTTTGGTTCTTATTTCATTTGTTCATTGATTCTCATAGCTAACAATTTGGACTTTTTTTTTTTTTTATTCTATGTCATCTCTTCAACTAAATTGCTATTTTAATTCACAGTTAGATTGATGCAAGTGATTGAATATAAGTATTCATAGCTATTTTAAGGTACTATACTTTGTTATTGTGTTCATGTTTAACTTACTACTTGCTTTCCGTTGATTTATTCTTTTAAACAATTTTGATGCGTCTCTTACTTATGTTCTCAATGACTTGATCTTTTTCATGCAAGTTTTCTCTTAATGTTTTGATGGATTTCATTTTTTTTTTCCGTATTATCAAGTGTGCGTCATGAATCCAAATTAGATCTATTTTCCCATGCATTTGCAGCTGAATCCCCGTGGGAACCGGATTCGATTATGCAACAACATTTGGTCAGTTGTGACTTCTACACATTTTTCAGACTAGATGCCGCATACTGGTGGTACATATAGTTGTTTGGAGGAGATAACTTGCTGCTATCATATTATTCTTTTAACCGAATTTTCTAAGGTAAATTAACTTAACACTCAACATGGTCTAAGTCTCGAATCGACGTAGAAGTAATTAATAAGGAAGATGGACATTTGCATTGCTTTGTACAGTGTGATCTTTTCCAAAGTTATCCATATTGAGTTGAACTTTCTAAAATGACGCCAATGGTAAATGATTAGAGTGTCTATTTTCTTTTTTAAACGATAGTGACTCATTTTGTCTTCTTTAACTTTCACCAAATTCTTAAGTTTAGAATTACTTCTCATTAGAGGTAAGTGGATTAGACGTGTAAACTAACAAGTTCACGTTGAAAATGGTTCATGTTTTGGTACCGGCTGACTTGACGTACAAGCACTTCTTTCATCCATATTTTGAATTGATATATAGATAACGAATATTTGAATTATAATTGAAATTCAATATTTTTACAACAATTCAAAATATTAAATAAAACATGTTAGAAGGTTTATGCTTATAAAAAGACTTTAGACAACTTGCTACCTATTTCACCCATTCTCCCTTTAGCTATGTTATTTATTTGACTTATTTTAAGTAAAAACCAATCCAAATCAACGTGTTTATAAGCAGATGGGTCGGAATATTTTTCATCTTCCATTCTAGAATACGCTCAAAAAGATTTAACATTACCATATTTTAACTTGCTAGATCATATTAATTTATTTCATCATTGTTACATTTTTCATGTTTTATTTAAATTAGCTTATTGTTACAACTCGAAAAAGGTTCTACCTATTTAAAAAAAAATGCATAAAATCATAGAATGAAGGTATGTTGAAACAATCCTAATTATAAATTTTAAGATGTTTTGCTTTTTCTTTTTTCCATTGTGCAATGTATAAGAATTAAAATTATGTTTTCATTTTGGAGGAAGTATAAAGACGAGCCACCTACTTAAGAGGAAAAGAAAACCAAAATACGTGAAACATCGCACAAGTTAAAATATGTTTGTGTCCACGCTTTTGAGTACTGTGTTTTAAAAGCACAAATTAAAAGATAGTTGTGTGTCATAATTATCAAGGTATAAATTGGTGTTTCTTATGTTCTTTACATTTTGTTACTTTACATAGATAAAACTACATCCTACATTATTTATTATTCCTTTTTAGAGAAGGAACTTTCTATAATTTGATTGTAAATTTAATAAAAAACAGTGATTCCTATGTGTTTTAATATAATAAGAAATTAGCGGTTTACTGTTTGTAATTTTGAAGTTCTTACTAATTATTATAAAATTAACGTCTCATAATCATATAATTGTTAAAGTATTTGCTAAGGTCATCTAACCTAGTAGTCTATTAAACACATCATTCATAAATAAATATTAATTCTGATATGGTTTCAAGTGACCAAGATTTGGTATTAATGGGTGGGAGTGAAGTTTACGAAGAAATTATGGCTAAAGGGGTTTGCTTGATCATTAATACGCGTTCGTAAGGACAACAAGCTTCAAAAAGGCTCCTGACCAACAACTGCGACGCGGCTGTCACTACTGCGACGTAGTAAAGAAATCTCAGCAACTGCGACGCAGTCAGCCAGTTTTCAGCTACGAAAGATCTAGAATGACATCCGTTGCGACGCATTGGTTGTCTACTGCGACGCAGTATCTGAAGTCGCCAAAAACCGAATTTTTATGTTTCCTTTTTCGTATTTTAAGTTTCTTTTGTTTACCCTCTATATAGGGACGTATTTTTATTTTTAGAACACAGTTTTTATTATTATTCAAGGTTATTCCTTTTTCTTTGATATTGATGTTTCAATTATCAATTGTTTCATTATTACATCGAGTTATCTAGTTTTGATTCGATAACAAATCAGTAGGTCTTGATTGTGTTATCATAATTCAGTTTTAGATCGCATTATCTAGGATTGAATTTGACTAATCAAGTAATAGGTCTTGCTTGATTGTCACCGTTGGTTGATTTATAGGTCAATCAACATACCATCTTTTGTTAGTTTTCCGCTGCGTATTCGTATCATAAGTGGTATCAGAGCCCTAGTTGGCTCTTGACTTTGTTCGTGTTCTTCTTTGTTGGGTAAAAGAAAGAGTATAAAACGATTTTTCAAGGATGAATTGGGATGATCCGGAGTTTTTAAGAAGTCTTCGAGATGCTTTAATCCACACAAGAGGGTGTTCAACGACAACCAAGACGAGGTGATCAAGAAGAATTCAAGAGTAACGAATTGCCGGAATTCACGGGAGGTACGGATCCTGAAGTATACCTTGAGTGGGAAAGAAAAATCGAACGTGTGTTTGATTTCAAGGAGTTAAAAGATGAAAAGCGTTGCAAATACGCAATTCTTCGTTTGGGGAAAAGTTATTCATTATGGTATGAAGGTGTGAAGAACAAGAGAGTTCGTGATGGAAGAGGAAAGATCAAATCTTGGGATTCCTTAAAAAGGAAACTCCGAAAAAGGTATGTTCCAACCTCACATCGTGTAGCTACTTATCGAAAGATTGCTTAACTTAAGCAAGGGAAGATGAGTGTTGGAGAATACATCGAAGAATTCAAAATTTTGTGATTAATGGGAGAGATAGAGGAGATTGAGGAGAAAAAGATGTCAAGATTCTTGCGGGGTTTAAATAACAATATAGCCAATGTTGTTGATTTATATCCATATGCGGATTATGATACTTTATGTAACTTAAGTTTGAAGTTGGAAGCTCAAGGAAAAACGAAGTATGAGAGTAATTTAAGTACCGATTTTTCTAAAGTTCAACCGGTGGGAAAATTGGATTTTTCTAAAAATCTTGCCTTTGAAACTACCAATCTGGTGGGTAATACGGTTAATTCTTCTTCTACATCTACTCCTAAAACATCTAGTGCACCACAAGAAAACTATCTATCCAAGACTCGTTTTTTTAAATGTCAAGGTTTTGGACATATGCAAAATACATGTCCAAACAAAAAGGTTGTGACTTTAAGGGAAGCCGTGGAAATTTGAGATGATTTGCTCGAGGAGGAGAATTCATGGAATGAAAGGCCGATGTTTGATAAATATGGAGACGAGGAAGAAGTGGAAAGTTATAAAGCTCCTAATGTAGAAACGACTTTAATTCTTAGATCATTACAAACAAAAGTGGCGACTACCGATTTTGATCAACGGGATCAATTGTTTCACACCAAGTGTCAAGTCAAAGACAAGTGGTGTAGCTTAGTTATCGATGGGGGTAGTTGTACTAACGTGGCTTCAAGTGAGATGGTGAGCAAGTTAGGATTGGAAACCATGGAGCATCCTAGGCCGTATGCACTTCATTGGCTTGATGATAGAAGCAAGGTCAAAGTTTCCAAGCAAGTTCGTGTCGGTTTAACTTTAGGATCTTACATTGAAGAGGTGTTATGTGATGTTATACCTATGGACGCGTATCATGTATTATTGGGTCTTCCATGGCAATTTGATCGTAATGTCATGCATAGAGGGAAGAGCAACGAGTATGAATTGTATAGTGGAGGCAAGACTATTGTTTTAAAGCTCATGTCTTCTCAAGAGGTTAGTTCGATGATTACTAAAACAAAGAAAAAGTCAACTCTTACTTTATTAGTTAGTGAAAGGGATGTGGGACATGAGGTTGAAACGGAAGAGAAGTCAATTTTATTGGATGCTAAGGAGATTCTAGACACGGGTTGGAGTGAAAGGGTAACCGTTCGAGTGGCTAAATTATTTAAAGATTGGTTTAACCTTTCTACTATTACCGAAACAGTTACTTCATTTATTTTACCATTACCGGGTTTCATGCAAACGTTTGAGGTTGAACTTAAGGCAAGTGTCGAAGATTTTGGGGAGTTTTTGGACAACAATCAATCCGAAGGGTTCAAGTTAGACATTTATTTGGTGGAGCTTAAGAAGACGAAGATTAAAGGATGTGTTACATGTCAAATGGCTTATGATGTTTCAAAGGAAAACCAAGTCCTCATCATGATGATTGTTCGGAGTGATATTCTTTTTGACCCCGGTGGAATTCATACTACTTTAATTGTTGGTGATTTGTCTCTTCATGGTATTCCGGATTTGAGGCCAATTCCGTTTAAAGGAGGAGGGGATGATACGGTTTCGAGTGACCAAGACTTGGTGTTAATGGGTGGGAGTGAAGCTTACGAAGGAACTATGCCTAAAGGGGTTTGCTTGATCACTAATACGCATTCGGAAGGACAACAAGCTTCAAAAGGTTTCCTAACCAGCAACTGCGACGCAACCGTCACTAACTGCGACGCAGAAGGAGGAAACCTCATCAACTGCGACGCGGCCGTCACCAACTGCGACGCAGTAGGAGGAAATCTCAGAAACTGCGACGCAATGGCTACGGACTGCGACGCAGTCAGCCAGTTTTCAGCTACGAAAGATGTAGAATGACACCAGTTGCGACGCAATGGTTATTTACTGCGACGAAGTATCTGAAGTCGGCCAACAACCGAATTTTTATGTTTCCTTTTTCGTATTTTAGGTTTTATTTTGTTTACTCTATATATAGGGACGTATTTTTATTTTTTAGAACACAATTTTTATTATTATTCAAGGTTATTCCTTTTTCTTTGATATTGATGTTTCAATTATCAATTGTTTCATTATTAGGTCGAGTTATCTAGTTTTGATTCGATAACAAGTCAATAGGTCTTGATTGTGTTATCATAATTCAGTTTTAGATCGCATTATCTAGGATTGAATTTGACTAATCAAGTAATAGGTCTTTCTTGATTGTCACCGTTGGTTGATTTATAGGTCTAAATCAATCAACATACTATATTTTGTTAGTTTTTTGCTGCGTATTCGTATCATAAGTGGTATCAGAGACCTAGTTGGCTCTTGATTTTGTTCGTATTCTTCGTTGTTGGGTAAAAAAAATAAAGTATAAAAACGATTTTTCAAGGATGAATTGGGATGATCCGGAGTTTTTAAGAAGTCTTCGAGATACTTTAATCCACGTACAAGAGGGTGTTCAACGACAACCATAACGAGGTGATCAAGATGAATTCAAGACTAACGAATTGTCGAAATTCACGGGAGGTACGGATTCGGAAGTATACCTTGAATGGGAAAGAAAAATCGAACGCATGTTTTATTTCAAGGAGTTAAACGATGAAAAGCGCTGCTAATACGCAATACTTCGTTTGGGGAAAGGTGCTTCATTATATAGGGACGTATTTTTATTGGTTAGAACACAGTTTTTGATTATTATTCAAAGTTATTCCTTTTTCGTTGATATTGATGTTTCAATTATCACTTGTTTCATTATTAGATCGAGTTATCTAGTTTTGATTCGATAACAAATCAATAGGTCTTGATTATTATCATAATTCAGTTTTAGATGGCGTTATTTAGGATTGAATTTGACTAATCAAGTAATAGGTCTTGCTTGATTGTCACCGTTTGTTGATTTATAGGTCTAGATCAATCAACATACTATCTTTTTTTAGTTTTCCGTTGCATATTCGTATCAAATTCTCACGCTCGAGGTTGATCCGGAGAAGCCATTCCCTCCCCCTTTGAGACTAACAAGTTTATTTCTCTTAAGTAAATAAAATAAAAAAAGATAAAGGACGAGTATGTCTAAGCGCTTCAAAGACGGTCACATGTGGGTTAAAGCTCTTAGAGATTTTCCATCGGTCCGGAGCTCTTGGATGAGGAAAATTACTTCAACAAAGTTTGCCACCCGATTATTTGCATTTTATAACCCAGACCCAAACACATGTTTTATATATTAGCAATAGTTTTCCAAAAAACCAAATTATCGCATTCAACAGGCCGGCCTTGAAGGGTGGCAAAGTGACCGCCCAAGGCATCACCATCGATGGGCATCAATTTATAGATAGAGATTTTCTAATGCTAGGCTCATTTTATCACTAATTTTACGTCTAACAGAAAGTCCTCAAACCTTATATATTATACTAGTTATGGGAGTCAAAATTTAGAAAAATAAATCATGGTTTTTATAATGACGAGGTGGGGAACAATATTTGCAGGGACAGAGAGGTCGAAGATGAATTCAATTTCATGTTTTTTTATTTTTTGTTATGTAGTTTAAAAAAAAGATATTTGACCCTTAACTTTTAAATATTTTCTATTCTAGGATATACGCAACTATTTATAAAATTTAGTGTATTATTAGTTTATATTATGTTAGCAGTTACAACTATATTTAAATTCTTTAAAAGTTTCATAGTTTTTTAAGTAAGAAAATCTCTAGATATCTATCTAATCTTTATGTTTATATTAAATTAAATATATAATATATAATGATGATGAAAAATTAGTTAAATTATTTTAGTGTTGAAATGTCTATTTCTTTATTACGGTACACAATTAAAATCCATAGGGTGATATGAATAAAATGTTTATACCTCAACTCTGAATTGGTTTAATTGGTATTAAACATATCAGTGGATTTAGGAATGTTATATATATGATACACGAAAAATAACTTATGATATGTTTTTTTATAAATAAAAATTAAAAAACTTATAAAAAAAATTTCTATTCTAGAATATACTCAACTACTTATAAAATTTAGTGTATTATTAATTTATATTATGTTAACAGTTACAAACTATATTTAAATTCTTTAAAAGTTTCATAGTTTTTTGAGTAAGAAAATCTCTAGATATCTATCTAATCTTTATGTTTATATTAAATTAAATATATAATATATAATGATGATGAAAAATTAATTAAATTATTTTAGTGTTAAAATGTCTATTTCTTTATTACGGTACATAATTAAAATCCATAGGGTGATATGGATAAAAGGTTTATACCTCAACTTTGAATTGGTTTAATTGATATTAAACATATTAGTGGAGTTAGGAATGTTATGTATATGATACACGAAAAATAGCTTACGATATGTTTTCTTATAAATAAAAATTACAAAACTTATAGAAAAAATTCTATTCTAGAATATACACAACTACTTATAAAATTTAGTGTATTATTAATTTATATTATGTTAGCAGTTACAAACTATATTTAAATTCTTTAAAAGTATCATAGTTTTTTGAGTAAGAAAATCTCTCGATATCTATCTAATCTTTATGTTTATATTAAATATATAATATATAATGATGATGAAAAATTAGTTAAATTATTTTAGTGTTAAAATGTCTATTTCTTTATTACGGTACATAATTAAAATCCGTAGGGTGATATGGATAAAAGGTTTATACCTAAACTCTGAATTAGTTTAATTGGTATTAAACATATCAGTGGAGTTAGGAATGTTATGTATATGATACACGAAAAATAACTTATGATATGTTTTCTTATAAATAAAAATTACAAAACTTATAAAAAAAATTTCTATTATAGAATATACACAACTACTTATAAAATTTAGTGTATTATTAATTTATATTATGTTAGCAGTTACAAACTAAATTTAAATTCTTTAAAAGTTTCATAGTTTTTTGAGTAAGAAAATCTCTAGGTATCTATCTAATCTTTATGTTTATATTAAATATATAATATATAATGATGATGAAAAATTAGTTAAATTATTTTAGAGTTAAAATGTCTATTTCTTTATTACGGTACATAATTAAAAACCATAGGGTAATATGGATAAAAGGTTTATACCTTAACTCTGAATTGGTTTGATTGGTATTAAACATATGAGTGGAGTTAGGAATGTTATGTATATGATACACGAAAAATAACTTATGATATGTTTTCTTATAAATAAAAATTACAAACTTATAAAAAAAAAATTCTATTCTAGAATATACACAACTACTTATAAATTTAGTGTATTATTAATTTATATTATGTTAGCCGTTACAAACTATATCTAAATTCTTTAAAAGTTTTATAGTTTTTTGAGTAAGAAAATCTCTAGGTATATATCTAATCTTTATGTTTATATTAAATATTCAATATATAATATATAATGATATGAAAAAATTAGTTAAATTATTTTGTGTGTTAAAATATTTATTTCTTTATTACGGTACATAATTAAAATCCATAGGGTGATATGGATAAAAGGTTTATACCTCAACTCTGAATTGGTTTAATTTGTATTAAACATATCAGTGGATTTAGGAATGTTATATATATGATACACGAAAAATAACTTATGATATGTTTTTTTATAAATAAAAATTACAAAACTTATAAAAAAAATTTCTATTCTAGAATATACTCAACTACTTATAAAATTTAGTGTTTTATTAATTTATATTATGTTAGCAGTTACAAACTATATTTTAATTCTTTAAAAGTTTCATAGTTTTTTGAGTAAGAAAATCTCTAGATCTCTATCTAATCTTTATGTTTATATTAAATATATAATATATAATGATGATGAAAAATTAGTTAAATTATTTTAGTGTTAAAATGTCTATTTCTTTATTACGGTACATAATTAAAATCCATAGGGTGATATGGATAAAAGGTTTATACCTCAACTTTGAATTGGTTTAATTGATATTAAACATATTAGTGGAGTTAGGAATGTTATGTATATGATACACGAAAAATAACTTATGATATGTTTTCTTATAAATAAAAATTACAAAACTTATAAAAAAAAATTCTATTCTAGAATATACACAACTACTTATAAAATTTAGTGTATTATTAATTTATATTATGTTAGCAGTTACAAACTATATTTAAATTCTTTAAAAGTATCATAGTTTTTTGAGTAAGAAAATCTCTCGATATCTATCTAATCTTTATGTTTATATTAAATATAATATATAATGATGATGAAAAATTAGTTAAATTATTTTAGTGTTAAAATGTCTATTTCTTTATTACGGTACATAATTAAAATCCGTAGGGTGATATGGATAAAAGGTTTATACCTAAACTCTGAATTAGTTTAATTGGTATTAAACATATCAGTGGAGTTAGGAATGTTATGTATATGATACACGAAAAATAACTTATGATATGTTTTCTTATAAATAAAAAATTACAAAACTTATAAAAAAATTTTCTATTATAGAATATAAACAACTACTTATAAAATTTAGTGTATTATTAATTTATATTATGTTAGCAGTTACAAACTATATTTAAATTCTTTAAAAGTTTCATAGTTTTTTGAGTAAGAAAATCTCTAGGTATCTATCTAATCTTTATGTTTATATTAAATATATAATATATAATGATGATGAAAAATTAGTTAAATTATTTTAGTGTTAAAATGTCTATTTCTTTATTACGGTACATAATTAAAAACCATAGGGTAATATGGATAAAAGGTTTATACCTTAACTCTGAATTGGTTTGATTGGTATTAAACATATCAGTGGAGTTAGGAATGTTATGTATATGATACACGAAAAATAACTTATGATATGTTTTCTTATAAATAAAAATTACAAACTTATAAAAAAAAAAATTCTATTCTAGAATATACACAACTACTTATAAATTTAGTGTATTATTAATTTATATTATGTTAGCCGTTACAAACTATATTTAAATTCTTTAAAAGTTTTATAGTTTTTTGAGTAACAAAATCTCTAGGTATCTATCTAATCTTTATGTTTATATTAAATATTCAATATATAATGATATGAAAAAATTAGTTAAATTATTTTAGTGTTAAAATATTTATTTCTTTATTACGGTACATAATTAAAATCCATAGGGTGATATGGATAAAAGGTTTATACCCCAACTCTGAATTGGTTTAATTTGTATTAAACATATCAGTGGATTTAGGAATGTTATATATATGATACACGAAAAATAACTTATGATATGTTTTTTTATAAATAAAAATTTCAAAACTTATAAAAAAAATTTCTATTCTAGAATATACTCAACTACTTATAAAATTTAGTGTATTATTAATTTATATTATGTTAGCAATTACAAACTATATTTAAATTCTTTAAAAGTTTCATAGTTTTTTGAGTAAGAAAATCTCTAGATCTCTATCTAATCTTTATGTTTATATTAAATATATAATATATAATGATGATGAAAAATTAGTTAAATTATTTTAGTGTTAAAATGTCTATTTCTTTATTACGGTACATAATTAAAATCCATAGGGTGATATGGATAAAAGGTTTATACCTCAACTTTGAATTGGTTTAATTGATATTAAACATATTAGTGGAGTTAGGAATGTTATGTATATGATACACGAAAAATAGCTTATGATATGTTTTCTTATAAATAAAAATTACAAAACTTATAAAAAAAAATTCTATTCTAGAATATACACAACTACTTATAAAATTTAGTGTATTATTAATTTATATTATGTTAGCAGTTACAAACTATATTTAAATTCTTTAAAAGTATCATAGTTTGTTGAGTAAGAAAATCTCTCGATATCTATCTAATCTTTATGTTTATATTAAATATATAATATATAATGATGATGAAAAATTAGTTAAATTATTTTAGTGTTAAAATGTCTATTTCTTTATTATGGTACATAATTAAATTCCGTAGGGTGATATGGATAAAAGGTTTATACCTAAACTCTGAATTAGTTTAATTGGTATTAAACATATCAGTGGAGTTAGGAATGTTATGTATATGATACACGAAAAATAACTTATGATATGTTATCTTATAAATAAAAATTACAAAACTTATAAAAAAAATTTCTATTATAGAATATACACAACTACTTATAAAATTTAGTGTATTATTAATTTATATTATGTTAGCAGTTACAAACTATATTTAAATTCTTTTAAGGTTTCATAGTTTTTTGAGTAAGAAAATCTCTAGGTATCTATCTAATCTTTATGTTTATATTAAATATATAATATATAATGATGATGAAAAATTAGTTAAATTATTTTAGTGTTAAAATGTCTATTTCTTTATTACGGTACATAATTAAAAACCATAGGGTAATATGGATAAAAGGTTTATACCTTAACTCTGAATTGGTTTGATTGGTATTAAACATATGAGTGGAGTTAGAAATGTTATGTATATGATACACGAAAAATAACTTATGATATGTTTTCTTATAAATAAAAATTACAAACTTATATAAAAAAAAAAATTCTATTCTAGAATATACACAACTACTTATAAATTTAGTGTATTATTAATTTATATTATGTTAGCCGTTACAAACTATATTTAAATTCTTTAAAAGTTTTATAGTTTTTTGAGTAAGAAAATCTCTAGGTATCTATCTAATCTTTATGTTTATATTAAATATTCAATATATAATATATAATGATATGAAAAAATTAGTTAAATTATTTTAGTGTTAAAATATTTATTTCTTTATTACGGTACATAATTAAAATCCATAGGGTGATATGGATAAAAGGTTTATACCTCAACTCTGAATTGGTTTAATTTGTATTAAACATATCAGTGGATTTAGGAATGTTATATATATGATATACGAAAAATAACTTATGATATGTTTTTTTATGAATAAAAATTACAAAACTTATAAAATAAAATACCACTATACACTATATAAATAAAGTTGCATTTGACGTATTGAAATTAAAAATATTGTTTAGCTAATGTCGATTATGTAAATATAACTTATTAGTTGCTTCAACACGTACAAGACACCATTTAGGTGATCTATCATGTTGATTTTTTTATATTACGTTTCATCTTTTTAGAATGTAAGTTTACTTTTTATTAATTTTATAATTTATAATATTTGATATACGAAATTGACGCCTAGTTTGATTAGGTCCCAAAGCTCTTAAACATATATAATGTGTTGTTTGTTGACGAAACTTATAAGAGGCATAAGTTGACCATCTCGTCCAGGACATGAGAAAAGTCAGGACCAGTCCTCATTCAATAATCAGTGACATGTAATAAATTTTAAAAGTACAAAAGCGTGTATAGCCAATCCAAGTCCTAGTCAGGTTCGCACAAGCCAACAATCCCGTGGTTAAACTAACTATAACATGAACTAAATCTGTTATGGGTTCCTCATAAACGTACATCTCAGTCTCAATGTAAAACACCATTTGAACTTTTCTAGTAAGGAAAGTCTTGCCACATTCATTCTTATAGACCACAAAGTTTTTAAAAAAGTGTTTGCATGCACTACAGTCCCTTTTTTCCACATCATATCTGTCCTATGAAAAGGGTTATGCATGACATAAAACAGAAAAGGCTCGGATCACTCAAAATAAAATTCTATTTGCTAGCATTTTATTCTACACATTATATATCATTTGTCGATTTCTTCACACTTATAAATGTGTACAAATTTTATACATTAATAAATGCGAAAAAATTTAAAAGATTCACACTAAAAAATGTGGAAAAATAATGTTCACACTAAAAAATGTGTATAACTCTTATTTTGTATGGACTTTTAAATATAGAAATCAATTCTACGACGTGATTTCTACGCACTTTCATTTCTTTTCTCAATAAGGAAAATGAGAAGAAATTGAATGCGTATAATTGATCTCTACACTTAAAAATGCGTATAATTGATCTCTACACTTAAAAATGTGTACAAAATAAATATTTTATACACTTTTTGATGTGAATATTTTTTTTCACATTTTTCCTACGAAACTTTTAAATTTGACCGCATTTATTGATGTATATAATTTGTACACATTAATAAGTGCGAAGAAATTGACAAATTATATGCACTTTTAAATAGTGCATATAATAAAATATGTATAAATAACAAGTTTTTTGTAGTGGATTCTTAATGATTGATGCATGGCTTGGCTCTTTCACATGCCTTGTGATGTGGTGAATCTTATCCTTGTGATGTTTGTTATAAAACCAAGCAAACTAGAACCCTTTCCATTGAGTGACCACAAGTCAAGTCACTTGGGTGAATTGGTTCATCTGGATTTGTGGGGTCATTATAAAGTAACAAGCAAGGAAGGGTTTAGATACTTCTTAACAATTGTTGATGATTTCTCTAGAGCTGTGTGGTTGTATATGCTTGAAACTAAGAATGAGGTGTTTAACTACATCCTTGATTTTTATAATTTGATTAAAAATCAATTTTCTAAAACTGTTAAAGTCTTTAGAAGTGACAATGGCACGGAGTTTGTTAATAATAGACTGGCTGAGTTTTTTTTTTAAACAAAATGGTATTATTTATCAAACAAGTTGTGCATATACTCCACAACAAAATGGCATAGCTGAGAGGAAACATAGAGATCTGTTAAATGTGTCCAGATCCCATATGTTTCAGGGGGGCGTTCATCTTAATATGTGGCCTGACTGTGTGCTAACTGCTACCTATCTCATTAACAGGACTCCCTCTTCTGTGCTAAATGGTAAATATCCCTATGAGTGTGTTTATGGTCATAAACCTAACCTTTCCCACCTTAGGAGTTTTGGATGTCTTGCTTATGCTAGTGTGTTAAACAACTCTGATAAGTTTAGTAGTAGGTCTCTTAAATGTGTTTTTATTGGCTATTCTAGTTCTAAGAAAGGCTATAAGATGTTTAGTCTTGATCAGAAGTGTATGCTGTTTTCTAGGGATGTAAAATTCTATGAAAATGTGTTTCTGTTAAGTCTCAATAAGATCTCAAACAATGGCTAATCAATCACAAATAAGTATTTAGACGTTAATTATTATTAATCGATTGATTACTCAGTTTCTATTATTATTATTGCGGAATATATAATAACAACGAATGAAAATAACACACAGTTATATTTCTTAGAAAGGTGCAAGGTTTACAATGGTCAAGCTCACTATTTATACACAATAATAGTGAGCTTGATAAGGATAAATCTTAGAAAATCTTCTTCAAAGATAGAAGATTTTATCTAACAGAATTACCTAAAGTTACGCCTTACGTTTTTCATTATGGAGCTGACTAGTCAGCTCCACAATGCCTTAGCTTATTCTAGTCACTCAGACTCATAGTCACTCAGACTCAGAGTCACTCAGACTCAGAGTCACTCAGACTCAACAACTAAGACTTTAATAAACAGATTTATTACCTTGGGTTAAATCGTTGATTTTCCCAACAATCTCCCCCTATCTGTTTAGATTAAAGTCTTTTACAAATTATGCATAAAAAATAAACACAAACTAAAACTGTTTACAGAAAATTGTTTGTGAACAAAAAGACCTATAACACACATTACTTCCTCTTCTTGACAGATCTTTTCTTCTTCAAAGAAGTCTCCCATGGCATAGGCTTGCCCACTTCTTGTGCCCATTTCAGCCTCTCAGTTTTCCAAGCGAGCAGTTTCTCCATTTCAGCATCAGATTTATGGAAGAGCATTTGATACTCTTTCTTGATCAGATCCACCTTATCCATCAAAGTCCCTATTTCTTCAATTCTTCGAAGGTTATTAAATAACCAACTAATCAGCTTCATTCGGAAGGGAAGACATTGCTCAGACTCACATTCGCCAAGCAGGGCAATGCAATGATAGATGGAGGTCATGTTCAATCTGTCTTTGGCTTGAAAACATTCTTCTCCCCCACAATCAACATAACACAAGCCCTCATGATTTTCTGTTTTCACATAGGTTCTATCTTGAAATGTAACAGTTTTGGGGACAGGATGCATGTGACTTGTTTCCAGACCCAGAGATTTAGCACCTGCTCTCACCCTGTGGATAGTGCAAAATGCCCTATAATCATCATCCGACATCAGCTTCAACATATGAGCTATATTGATGTTAGAAACAGCTTCTCTTTTGATATCCATTCTGTGAGCAATGTTAGTTATTCCTGTGCGCAGACTGGCAATCTCTTTCCATTCCTCCAAACCCAGTGTGTGCATTCTATGTAACCCGATTCTGAAAGATCCTCCTTTATGATAGCATGTCAGCATGAGGTCAGATCCACCAGTATTAGTACACTCCAGGTTATAGATTTTATTCTTATGCTTTCTCAGAGTGAAGTTTGTCTCTATAAAGTTAAGTCTGGCTTCTTCTCTAAGCACCTGTTTGGCCATTAATTTGTCAGCCTCTACCCTCATTTGTTCCTCTTCAATAGCCAAATCCTCTTCTTCCTTCATCTCAGCTTCAAACTCTTCAGCTGCTTTCATTGATTGATCTTGTGGATTTTCATCAAATTTCTCCATATACAGCCCTTTGACATACTCTTTGTATTGCTCCACAGTCATTCCAGAGTTATGAGCATATCTCTGAAGCTTAGCCAGTCTCTCAGCTTCATCTCTTCTTTTCTGTATTTCAATTACTAACTCAGACTGTACATTTGGGAGCTTTACCATCTCACTCTCCTCATCAGTTTGTTGGTCAGTATCACTATCTGCTCCAACCTTCCCTTTTCCCTTTGTATCCTCTTTCTCAGACTCACTGCTTGAAATGTCACTGTAATCAGTCTCATAGAATACTTCTGACTGACCAGTTTTCAGATTGAATCTGGTGGTCTTGTAGTAGTTCTTCTCCCCTTCATCCCTCTTTCTTTTTAAATCTTGCTTGGGGAGATCAGACTCATCAGTTGGTGTATTTGTTTTCTCCCCCTGAGTCTGAGCACCCTCAGCAACCTGCTTCCCTTTTCTCATCATGCTGATCTCAGAACTCAGCTTCAAAACCATTCCCTTTAAATCCTGCATCTCCTCAGCATTTTGTCTTTTCATGGCTTGCAAGTCAGTCTGCATTGCACTCAGCTTGACATCAAACTGAGTGGACATGTCCTGAATAGCTTGTAACAGCACAGGGACAGTCAGGGCAACCTCAGACTGAGGGATTGTAGTAACAGGTGGTGTTGAAACAGATGACATAGCTTCACTCCCTCCCTGTGTTTTAGGAGAATGATCATGAGCCATAGAAAAGGAAGTCTGTACCTCACTCAGTTTGGGGAGTGAGGCATTGACGACTTGTGCATAAGAGTGTAAGGGATTTGATGGTACCTGATCGTGAACTAGCACAGAGCTAGTGAAAATAGCCTTTGGAACTGGCTTTGAAACTGAAGGGGGTGGTCCCATACTAAGTACAGGGATATCCAGGAGTGGAATATCTTCTTCAATGCTTACCACATGTGTCAGTGTGGCAGCAGAAATGTGGGACTCCAAGCTGACTACACTAGGTAGGCTTTGGGTAGTCTGGGTAGTCAGATTCACCTCCTGCTCTAGCACAGGAAAAGTAAACGGATCTACAGCACTGGAGGGGAGTTCAGAACTCTCAGCCTCATGGAAAAGTGAGTCCATTAGTGCTCGGTTTATAGTGGGGCTTGATGTGAGTGCTTTCTCAAACGAACTTGGTGAGTTCGAAAGGTTGGTCGCTTGACTTGCTAATACATCAAGTTTGAGAGTGGACTGCTCAGACTGAGAGGGGATACTCTCAGACTGAGGAGGTGAAAGATTGAATTGCATACCTGAGTCAGCCTCATCTTGCCCTACCCCACCCATCTCTACCTCAACATCTGCTGCATGGATAGTTCCCTCAATTGCCCCGTCAATTCTATCAGGTTGAGCCTCTAAGTCTGAGGAGTCAGACTCAGTGAGTTCAAGATCAAAAAATGGATTATCAATCCATTGAAGCATAACGGGGGTTAACCCTGCTTCATCCTCAGTAATGTGAATGTAAGTAAAATTTTTTGGAGTCAGCCTGGGTAGATCACATGAATAAAATGTTTGTTCAAGCTGATCATAAAGTTCTTTTCCCATGGCTTCCTCAAAACTGAGTGAAAGGACACGAATGAAAGGAACATCATTCGGTCGTTTTGATTTTAGGGCAAGGGAGAGAATCTCATCAAAATAGAGTTGTGAGAAGGAGATTCTTCGACCCGTGACCATGGAATGAAACAGATGGGTTTCAAATTCATTCATCTGATCCAAACTGCCTGATTTACCCCCCAAACACCTCGTGATCATGGAAAATAAGAATTTCCATTTTCCAGTAAAAAATTTGTATTGAATAACCCCTTGAATTTCAGGCTGACCAATCAGAGGGAAAGCCTCAGCTCGAGCTTGCTGCTTGGTCCGTCTGACCTGAAAACCTCCTTCACCTGCTTCACTAAGCGTAGGAAGCATTAACGCTGCACGAATTGTCTCTTCAGTAATAGTGATCGTATTTCTCCCATCATTATACGTGCCAGTGAGGGCGGTCTTTTCATCGTTGGCAGTGCAGGTATACCACCATTCACACAGTACCGGTGGATACATTGTGTTTGCACAAAAGAAGGCTCCATAGAGGGGATGTGCTTTCATGTATTGAATCAGTTGTTCAAATCCCCTGTTTCGGCGATTGGCGGGAATATCATCAGTTGCCACCCTGTTGTTGTCTTTGATTTGTACTCTATTTTGAATCATACGAGCTGTAACATGAAGAACCATATTTGCATTCGCCATTGATAAGAAAATCAAGCAGAAGATTAGAGAATAACAATTAGGTTAGGATTTGAAATTCAGTTGAATATAAACTGTAAGAGCGAAAATTAAGGAACTAAGTTAGGAAACGTTCAATTTAGTCCATGTAGGTTTGTCCTATTGACACTTTTGACCCTTGACTGTACATTGACGCAAAAAAAATTAAAAAACTTTAGAAAAGAAAAACAAAAAAACATTCAAACAAAAGAAAAAATTTCAAAAGATATTTACTAAAATTAAAAAAATAAAAAAATTTCAAAAGATATTTACTTAAATTACACTCAGTCTGCGCACCTGGTCAGACTGAGATATCTGGAGCTGACTTTCAAGTCAGACTGAAAATGCACAAGCTGACTAAGAGGTCGGCTTGAGATTTTATGATTTTGTCAGATTAAGGATTTAACATGCCTAGTTCTCCTAACAGATAGAAAAACCTGTCCTCACTCAGAGGTTTCGTGAATATGTCTGCCAATTGTTCATTAGTAGCTACAAACTCCCGTCTGACCTTTCCTTTCTCCACACAGTCTCGAATGAAATGATGTCGTATTTCAATGTGTTTGGTCCTGGAGTGGAAAACAGGATTCTCAGTGATTTGAATGGCACTCTTGTTGTCACACATGATTGGAGTGTTTTGAATCTTGATTTCAAGATCAGCCAATTGGTGTTGCATCCATAGTAATTGTGCACAGCAACTCCCTGCAGCCACATACTCAGCTTCAGCTGTGGAAGTTGCAACTGAGTTTTGCTTCTTACTTGACCAGTTGACTAGCTTTCCTCCCAGAAGCTGACATCCTCCTGATGTGCTTTTCCTGTCTAATCTACATCCTGCATAATCTGCATCTGTGTAACCAATTAACTCAAAACCAGAATCTTTAGGATACCATAAACCAAGATTTGGTGTACCCTTAAGATATCTGAAAATTCGTTTGACAGCTTTAAGATGGGATTCTTTGGGGTCAGCTTGATAACGTGCACATAGACATGTAGAAAACATTATATCAGGTCTACTAGCAGTTAAATAAAGCAAAGACCCAATCATACCTCTGTAAG
Source organism: Senecio squalidus (assembly GCA_910822075.1). Classification (NCBI taxonomy): domain Eukaryota; kingdom Viridiplantae; phylum Streptophyta; class Magnoliopsida; order Asterales; family Asteraceae; genus Senecio; species Senecio squalidus. The sequence continues at coordinate 42,511,471 of CAJVGC010000508.1, read as the reverse complement.
TAGCTTGACAGACTGACTTGCCAGATGAATCTTTGTGCAACTTATCAGAAGTACTCATTGGGGTTTTCATTTCAGAACATGTTTCAAAACCAAATTTCTTTACCAAATCATGAACATATTTACTTTGATTTATGAAAATTCCATCTTTCTTTTGTTCGACTTGTAAACCAAGGAAGAAAGTAAGTTCTCCCATCATGCTCATTCTATATTCACTACACATGAGTTTTGAAAACCAAGTACACAACTTTTCATTTGTGGATCCAAATATAATGTCATCAACATATATTTGTACCAAAATCACATGACCATTTTCCTTTTTGATGAACAATGTTTTATCAATTGATCCTCTTTTAAAATTGTTTTTAAGAAGAAAATCAGACAAGGTATCATACCAAGCTCTAGGAGCTTGTTTGAGACCATATAAGGCTTTGTTTAATTTAAAAACATGATCAGGAAAGTTAGGATCGACAAAACCTGGAGGCTGCTTGACATAGACTTCCTCCTGTAGATCACCATTCAGAAATGCACTTTTCACATCCATTTGATACACCAAGAAATCTTTAAATGCGGCATATGCTAAGAATAGGCGAATTGCTTCAATTCTGGCTACTGGAGCAAATGTTTCATCATAATCAATGCCTTCCTCCTGTTTGTATCCTTGAGCCACCAATCGAGCTTTATTCCTGATCACTACCCCATCTTTGTCATATTTATTTCGAAAGATCCATTTAAGTCCAATAATGGTCTTAAACAGGGGACGCGGAACCTTTGTCCAAACATTGTTCCTTATGAATTCTCCAAGCTCCTCTTGCATACCATCAACCCAGTCTTCATCTAGTAAGGCTTCCTCAACCTTCTTTGGTTCCATCAGACTCAAGAAATTTGTGTAGAAGCAAAAATTTGTTGTGGCCTTCTTTCTTCTTGTTGTGACACCTTCAGTTAATGAACCAATAACTGACGAGATAGGATGTCCTCTGACAGTCTTGATGTTGCCTGGAACATTGTCAGAAACTTCGTCTGCTTGAGTCTGAGTATCATCAGGCTGAGTAGTTTGGAGCTGAGTTTGGTCAGACTGAAGAGTGTCAGGCTGAGTTTCATCAGTTTCATTTGACTCTTTATTGTCAATCTGAGGGACATTCTGAACAGGTGTTTCATCAGGTTCACTTTCAGATTCATGATTTTGATGATTAGTTGCAGCATTATGATCTTCAATCTGAGAGTCAGCTTCAAATGTGGTTACAAGCAATTCATCACAAAGTTGATTGATAGTAGCTATGTCAGTCTGTGATGATGATTCATCTTTGTCAGACTGAGTAGTGTCATCAAAAGTGACATTAATGCTTTCTTCTACCACCTTCCTTCTTTCATTGTAGACTCTTAATGCTTTGGCTATGCTTGAGTATCCAACGAACAGTCCTTCATCAGCTTTAGGAGACATGTTGCACAACAAGTCTCTTTGATTTAGGATATAGCATCTACTTCCAAAGATATGGAAATAATGAATGGAAGGGACCTTGTTATGGTACAATTCATAAGCTGTCTTTCCATGTCTCTTCACGATGATGGATCTATTTTGTGTGAAGCAGGCAGTGTTCACAGCTTCAGCCCAGAATTTTATCTTCATGTTTCCATAGCACAGCATTGTTCTGGCAGCCTCAATTAGAGTTCTGTTTCTTCTCTCTGCAACTCCATTTTGTTGAGGGGTTCGAACTGAGGCAAAGTTTTGAACTATGCCTAATTGATCACAGAAGTCTGTTAAGACTGAGTTTTTGAACTCAGTTCCATGGTCACTTCTCATTTGACGAACAAGAGTGTTTTTCTGGCGCTGTTCTCTTTTGATCAGACTGATGATCTCTTCAGCTGCATCACTTTTAGCCCTTAAGAAGATAACCCAAGTAAACCTAGTAAATTCATCAACAATTACAAGGGTGTATTTCTTTCCTCCTTGACTCTCGATTCCAATTGGACCAAACAAATCCATATGTAGCATAAATAAAGGTTCATCAATTGAATGCAACATTTTGGATGGGAATTGAGTCTTTGTTTGCTTTCCAAGCACACAAGCTGAGCAAACTTTGTCTTTGGTGTAGGTCAGTTCAGGGAGACCTCTAACCAATTTACTTTTTGACAAAGCATTTATATTTTTGAAGTTTAGATGGGATAATCTTCGATGCCATAGCCAATTAAGTTCTTCTTTGGTTTCTGTGAACAAACATGTCTCAGCTTCATCATTGGCCGTACTCAGATCCAGACAAAATACATCTCTTTCTCTCTTGGCGAGTAGTAATGGTTTTCCCTTGGCACTGTAGATGATTCCAGCTTGTTTCCTGAATCTGACTTCATGGTCTTCATCAGTAATTTGACTCACACTGAGTAAGTTATGTTGTAATCCTTCCACATATGCGACTCTCTTGAAAGTGACAGCTCCAGCATGAATCTTTCCATATTCACGTGTCATTGATACCCCGTTGTCACCATATCTCACTTGAGGCCCATCTTTTTCTTTATAATCTTGTAGAAAAGACTTCATTCCAGTCATGTGCCTTGACGCTCCACTATCTAGATACCATTTTGTAGAGTCCTGCACATGAAATAAAAGATATTAGTTCCTTTTGGGCACCCACTTTAGAGTGGATCCATGAACTGAAGCAGGTTTAAGTTCAGGTTCAATCTTGCAGTCAGTTTTGGAGCTGGTATAGTTCCATTTATTTATTTCCTTCATGCAGTTAACAGAATAATGACCTATGACACCACAGTATTTACATGGAGTATCTTTGAGACTGACTCGAGATGGGACTGACTTAGTCTTAATTGGTTTCATAGATGTTGTCTTTAATGGAGAAATGTTTCTTTGCTTTTGAGGTGAAACTGACTTTGATGAAACTGACCTGGACTTTGATGAAACTGACTTATGTGAAGCTGACCAATGTTTTGGTGAGACTGACTTTTGAAAAATATTTTTCTGTGGTCTAGACTGAGTCAGTTGTTTACAAAACACAGCTTCATGCCCTTTTTCACCACAATTGTAGCAAATTCTCTTAGGAGGAGTCTTGGGCCTGACGTGATTGGGTGATTTGTTCCTGACTAGAGTTTTTACTATGTTAGTCAGTTCCAACAATTGATTCCCCAGTTTATCAATAGTTTTTGTTTCATGACTTTTGTTCAGACTCTTGGGACTGACTGGGTGCTGAATCTTAGATTTACTCACAGCCTTGGGCAATCTATTAGTTGGATGCACGGAATCTTTTTCAGCATGCACATTTTGTTCAGTTTCAGACAAATTAACACATTCAGACTGAGAAGAAGATGAAGAATCACTTTTATTAGAAACTTTGGAAATTACAGGTTTTACAAAAGCATTTGACATCATTATTTTTTCTCCTTTCATATATGTGAAAGTATTTGGAAGAATTTCTGGTTTGAAAACAATTTTTTCTCTTTCAGCTTTTTCAGCTTCTTCTTCTTCTTCAGTCATATGCTTCTTCAGACTGAAGTCCTCACCCAACACAGCTTGAACTTGTTTGGGTACCTGTCTGCTCAAACAATCTTCATTTTTCAAGGATGATATGCACCATGATTTACAAATTCTTTTATAGTGCTCAGTTTCTTCTCTAAGTTTATAGTTTTCTTTTGCAAGATCACTATAGGCTTCAATCTGAGCATTTAAAAGAACTCTATAACTTTCTAGTTCAATTATTTTATCATCTTTAATTTTCAAATTATTTTCAAGATCTTTGATTTTTTGTTTGAATTCAGATTGTTCTTCTAAAGTGGTGGTCAAGTCAACAAAAATATACTCAAACATTTGAAGTTTTTGTTCATTTGTATAAGTGTCAAAATTGTGTACCTTATAAAGTTTTGACTTGTTCCAGTCTGAGTTGCAACTCAGTCTCTCAGCTTCCTTCAGATCCTTCTCGAACTGAGAAGCAGATTTCTCAGCTTCAGTCACTTCTTCTGTAAATGCCATCAAGCATTTATCTACCACTTCCTCATCCTCATCAGAAGACAGTTCCTCATCTAGCCATTCTTCAGCAAAGAATGCCTTTTGCTCAGTTTGAGGCTTCTGTGTATTTGAACTGTTGCCTTTCTTGTACTTAAGATACTTCTTTCGATATCTTTGGGCCCTCTCAGCAACCTCGTCCATGTGTTCAGTCTGAGCATTCTTTACTTTACAGTCAGCAGCCATGTGACCATATTCATTGCATTTAAAGCATTTTACCTTCTTCAGATCGAAAGGTTTCTTTCCTTTGTAGCCTGTCTTCTGTTCAAGTTTCATAGTTAACAGAGCAAGCTGACTTTTCAGTTTCTTGACCTCAGATTCATCGTCAGATTCTGAGTCTGAGTGTGACTCAGACTCAGATGAGTCAGCTTTAGAATAAATTTCTTTATTCCTTTTGCTGGTTGCAACTAATGCAGCTTCTGGGTCTCTTGTGGTCCTTCTTGTGTTAATCTTTTTCCTCTCTTGAGCTTCTTCAAAGTTCAGCAACAATCCAAAAAGACCAGGCAGCTTGTAGGTGGACAATTTTTCACTAACCACAAGAGATGTAATGACAGATTCAAATTTGTTGGGCAAGATGTCAACAAACTTTTTGCATATTTCATCATCTTCTTTCATCATTCCTAGGGCGGAAAGATTATTCAACAGTACTTGAAATCTTGTATGCACGTCAGCTAAGGTTTCTTTGTCTTTTACATAGAAATTTTCATAATTCCTAATTAGACTGTTCAACCTTTGTTCTCTTACTATTGGGACTCCTTCATAAGATACTATTAACGTATCCATTATTTCCTTAGCAGTTCTGCATCCAGCAATCTTGGAGAATATTTGTTCAGATACAGCATTACCTAGAATACTTCTTGCTCTTGGATCCAGATTGAAGAGTAACTTATCAACATCTGTCCACTGTGATTTAGGAGTTTGAACCCACCTTGCACGTTGGACAACTTTGTCTCCTTCCATGACCTCGTCAATGTTCTTTCCAGGAATGATTGGTCCTTCCTGTACAGTCCTCAACATTTCTTCATGGATTCCAGATAGATGCCACTCAGCTTTAAGTTTCCAGTGAGCAAAGTTGTGACCACTGAAAATAGGAATACCTTTTCCAGCCATGGCAGGTGTATTTGAAGATGATGACATTGTTTTTGAGAATTTATATATTGATCGTTTAATATTTATAAATTTATTAAAATTTAAATCTTATTTGCTCTGATACCAGTTGTTAGGTCTCAATAAGATCTCAAACAATGGCTAATCAATCACAAATAAGTATTTAGACGTTAACTATTATTAATCGATTGATTACTCAGTTTCTATTATTATTATAGCGGAATATATAATAACAACGAATGAAAATAACACACAGTTATATTTCTTAGAAAAGTGCACCGATTACAATGTTCAAGCTCACTATTTATACACAATAATAGTGAGCTTGATAAGTATGAATCTTAGAAAATCTTCAAAAAAGATTGAAGATTTTATCTAACTAACATACCTAAATTAAAGCACTACGTCTCTTTATGAAGCTGAGTAGTCAGCTCCATAATGCCTTAGTTGATTTTAGTCACTCAGACTCAGAGTTACTCAGACTCAAATCACTCAGACTAAAACTTTAATAAACAGATTTATTAACTTGGGTTAAATCGTTGATTTTCCCAACAAACTTGATATTTACCGAATCTGTTTAAAAGTGTTTTGAATGGATTATAACTCGTGTTAAAGTAACTTATTAACATATAATCTTTATATTGTATTTTATGAGTTAAATAAATATTGTATATAACGTTGTAAGCGGGAAAGTGTATAAAATTTTGGATTTAATTTTTATAGCAAGGAAGCGCTGCCAAAATTTCGTTAGACCAGAATATAACAATTTAAAAATAAGCATTTCGTTGACTAACGCTTATATAACTTAATAAATTATAATACTTACTCGAGAACTTGGTATGTTTTAGGATTTCTTTGATTCCGACGCACTCCGACAACATTTTCGCACACTTTTAGACCTTCGCAATCCGTGAGTTACATCCCCACTATTTCTACTATTTTTATAATTATTGGGGGAAACATGAGAATCAAATCTTTTTATGAACTTATATGCATATGTCTTTTAAACGCGACGATCGTCATCTCTATTGACTCTTGATAGGAATATTAGCCTCGCGTAAGTGCCTACTCTCAGTTTTACATAAAATTAGTGCCCGGTTTTCATTACACACTATTAGCTTTGTTAAGCCGTTTAGTATATGGGTATCGATACCTAGGGAAGGACCTTCCCTTACTTAGGTGGCAGCCTAGGTACATATTACTAGTTTAATTCCTCCTCGTAGATAGTGCGGGAAAAGGGCCTCACGGTCGGTTTATCGGTTTCGTGTGAACACTTACAGCTATATTATGTCAAGAGGTCGCTATTTATTATACAATCAATATTTTCTTTATACGCATATCTTTGCACGTATATATATATAGAGATATACGAAGCCGAAAACCATATCTTTGCACGTATATATATAGAGATATACGGAGCCGAAAACCATACCTTGCAGGTATATATAGATATATATACGGGGCCGAAAATCATATCTTTACAAGTATACATATATATACTTAGTCAAAAACTATTTTTAGTCGAGGACTAGAAAACTGTATCCCACTCACTACTTTTTGTAGTTGACACTTTTTCTCATGTTTTCAGGAAACGCATCTTTTTGGTCTCGGGTCAGGCAAGTCACGTAATCAAGAATCGGGAAGACCATATTTGTTACTTCGGGATATTTCATGAAGTCTTTACATATGTATTTTGTTTTTAATGAAATGCTAAAATACTTGTTTATCTTTGAACTTGTAAACACTTTATGATTTTAATGACTTGAAACATTATATCTCGTGTAATGATATCTTTGCTCTTCACATCTCGTGTTTCCGCTTTAGCGGGGTGTGACAGAAAATATCTTTAACAAACTTTCCCGCCATTTAATACTTTTGAAAGAAAACTTCCATTGTTGAATTCGTTGTGTTTAATGTTTCTTATTGCAATAGCTTAATCATTAACTTGTAATTCCGCCACCTGTTAGTGAATCTAGACATAGAGTGTTTGCTTTGGAGATTGAT
>CAJVGC010000508.1:42342658-42504260 GCA_910822075.1 Senecio squalidus | reverse complement strand
ATATATATATATACGCATATTACACACAGTTATAGATATAAGTACTTGTTTCTGCAACCGTATATCTGAAGAAATGAACACAATGTAGATGTATTTGAATTTTAGGTCAAATTGATGAACAAATGTTACGATTAATTACTCGAAATATTCTGTCTGTATTAGAAAGAGTATTATTATACATACAGACTTGTATATGTATAGGTATTTGCATCTGTGTGTATGTTTCTGTAAGTAAATGTGAAGAAGTTGACACAATGTAGATGTATTGGAAATTGAAGGAAAACAGATGATCAATTTTTATGACCGATAAATGGAGCGATATTGAATATTGGTTATAAGTTTGTAGTTTTTGCTTCTCGAGAAGATATTTTATAATGAAAAAGTTCAGGTGTGGTGGCTCAGGTGTGGTGGCTTCGTTGTTAGTGTGTGTGTGTGTGTGTGTGTGTGAGAAGGGGTGTGTGAAGGGGTGTTTGTGTAAGCTTATTTTCTTAGGGTTTATTTTATTTTGGGGAAGAAGACTGCGAAATGACGAAAATACCCCTCACGTGTTTAACACGTGAGGGAAGGCTAACGGTGGAAATTAACGGACATCCAAATTAGGGACGAAATCCGTAATTACTCTAAACTTTGGGACATACCATGCAACTTTTTAAACTTAGGGACAATAACCGTAATTTCATATAAACCTTAGGGACGATCTATGTAATTTACTCTAGATTTTATAATCCTTTTTGATTCTAAATGTTTTTTACGTACCCCAATTGTCAAAATTTGTATTTTATACTACCTTTTTTTTTGACATTTTTCCCTATTTTTTTTTAACATAATCCCTTATTCATGAATAGTGTGTGTGGTTATATTCTTACTCGTCCATGCAAAGTGTTACTCTCTCGTGATTTATTTTATCGCCATTTTGTATTGGTGAGGAGGATGTTTCACTTATCTTGTTGGAGTGCCTATAATGATGAGGCTCTTAAAAAATGTGTTTACTATATGGCTTACTTAAAAAAATAACTGAACTTTTAATTTCAGTATTAATTATAAGATATATTGAGTAGTGAGGATGTTATTAGTGATTGGTGATGTTATTGGTTCAAGCTTCCATTCCACTTCTTTGGAAGCAACTTGTCGATTTAACACCCATATTCTGTATATGAGCATAAAGATATCATATATGAACGTACTTTCATTACAACTTATTTTTATTTTTGTTTCTTAAGTCATACTTAAATGATAATATATGATTCCTTTAAATTATGAAACAAAATTTTGTACTTAATTGATACTACAGTTTTGTCTTTTCAGTGATCTTTTGCAAAGCTATCCATATTGAGTTGAACTTTCTAAAATGACGCCAATGGTAAATGATTATAGAGTATTTTTTTTTTATTTTTTTTTTTAATGGTAGTGACTCATTTTGTCTTCTTTAACTATCACCAAATTCTTAAGTTTAGTATATTTTATAGAATCACTTCTGATTAGAGGTAGCAAGATGGATGAGTTAGACATGGTAAGTAACAAGTTTACGTTGAAAATGGGTCATGTTTTAGTACTGGCTGACTTGACCCACGAGCACTTCTTTCATCCATATTTTGAATTGATATATAGAAAAAAAATATTTGAATTATAATTGAAAGTCAAGGTTTTTACAACAATTTAAAATATTAAATAAAATATGTTAGAAGGTTTATGCTTACAAAAAGACTTTAGACAACTTGCTACCTATTTCATCCATTCTCCCTTTAGCTATGTTATTTATTTGACTTATTACTCTATATATTAAATCTGGTGGATGCCTATGGTTTCGTGCCCTTAGTGGGCTTTTACCCGGTTTTCTTGGGTTTTTGCTTAGTCCAGCCCAGTACCCTGCATAGTTAGTCCAGTCCAGTATCACAAATTCATAAACGGTTAGTCGGTTAAGTGCGCCTCCTCCACCTGTACAACAGGTGTCCTACCCTCCTCCACCTCTACAACACGTGTCTTGCCCTCCTCCACCTCTTATCATCGTGAATCGTTGTTAACCTGTGGATAGTAGAAAATCCAGTAGTTAGGGCGGCTCGTGGGAGGTATTGGCGACACCATCGTCTCTATATCAGATCCTCCGGCGAATTGTCCCCGTAACCCTAATTTCAATAAAAAAAAATTGAGGAAGAAACAACGTAGCAAAGATCGTATGTATATCACCAAGATTGTCAGTTTCTCGAAGAGCTTATTTCATTTTCGTTTGTTCTATTAGGTTCAAGAGGTGGTTTTTTGCAAGTCTTGACTTTTTTGATTCTTCATTAATTTAGGTTTCATTCATCTTTCGGAAGCCAGAAGTTTCAGATATTGTGATCTTTAAGGCCCCTCCCATTCTTCAGGTGAAATTTAAGTTTTTTGGATTATATTTTTCGAATATTTTATAAAGGTTCCGTGTTTTTGTTGTTCACTCATTGTAATCGACTATCATCATGCAGGAAATTAGATACAGTTCGGGGGATGTTTTTATTAAAAGAATTGTAGCAAAAGCTGGAGATTCTGTTGAGGTAACACATCCTCCCTTTTAAAGAGACTTGTAGTTCTTGTCTTGATGCCTGACATGCTAATCTGTTTTCTTAAAATAAAGGTCTGAGGAGGTAAACTACTGGTAAATGGTGTTGCTAAAGATGAAGAATTCATTTTAGAGCCACCTTAATTCGTTTACATATTTATGTTTAGTTTTTTTTATATATTTGTTCATATAATTAATAGTTATATCTTTCTTAATCTGCAGCAATCAAGCAGCGTATGGAAAAAGACGTGGACGAAGTTGGAAAAATTGCTCGCTTTATCAAAGCAAAGATTGAGGAACTCGATAAAGAGGTTAGAATTTGGATTCTGAATATGTTATTTTTTAGCTCGACTCTTGCAATTACTTGACCAATAACTTCTCTATCAAACAGAACTTAGCCAACAGACAGAAGAGGTTATGTGCATTACCTACCTTTTGGGTAATGCAAGAATCACAAGAGAGGGCGGAATTGCTTGGAAGAGCAGTATGTAAATTTGTTTATTTGGTTTTATATATTTTTTATTGTAACTGTTTCTTTTTGTTTTAACTTTGGTTCAAAATGGCGAATCATCTCATGTTTTGGGGAGAGTCTGCAACTGGAAAAGCGATTCTGGCTAAATACTCTGAACAAAGGGAGCGTTTAAAGGTTTATCCACTTTAATATTCCCTGTATTAAATTTAAATGCACTTAATTCTTCCTTGCATTATCTTGGTTTTGCTGACGGTGATGAGAATGATTTTAACGAACTCTGTCTAGAATCGTGGGAGATTACCATCGTTGCCTTGCTGAGTTTAAGACTGGTGCTGAATGGAAAGAAGCCGCTGAGAACATTCTAACTGCCTGTAAATCTGCTGAGGTTTACTTTTTTCCTTCAGTAATATACACAACATCTATTAATATGATCATGATTACATAAAATTTAAACACAAATGATTTGCAGGATATTGCAAACAGTGAGCTTGTCCTAACACACCCAACTCGCCTTGGATTGGCTCTCAACTTCTCTGTCTTTTACTATGAGATTTTGAACTCTCCCGACCGAGCCTGTAGCCTTGCCAAACAGGTATGAGCTTTAAAACTGTAGCTCTGATATGCAGGTATATAGTAACGTCCCTCTAGAGGTAGGAATTTTGACCCATTTATGTATAAATGGGTCGACTGGGTTATGGTTATATCTAATGGGTCAAAATAGCAATAAAAGGAAATGGGTTGAATTGGTAGAAAGTTAGCTTGTGCTACAACATGTTTTAGTTTTCTAAGAAAATAAATGAATTGTCTGCGTTTTAATTGTTTGCAGGGTTTTGAGGTTATAGAGGTCATTGTCGATGTTCAGAATTGTCTGCAGGTACATCTGTTTTCTGTAGTGTTTTAGTGGGCATTGACTATTTCACTTTCGTTTTCTTAAACATGTTACACTTTCACATTGTAGGCCTTTGTTGGGGTTCTCGTTATTGCTTTCCGCGGTACTCAAGAGACCAGGTATGTGGTGGTTCCTGAAATCAAGACCGATTCTTTTTATTGGTTATGCAGTGACGAATCTACGGCTAGGCATAGTTTAATCTTTAGGGGATTGATTCCAGTTATGTGTTGAGAAAAATTATATGACTATCCTATGCTGGTATCCAAAGTGACGAACAAAATTTAAAACCATTTGAATTACTCGGGGAAAATGGAAGTTCCCAAAGTAAAACTCGCTACTCACATGTTGATGAACCTACTCGAGTTTCGTTGGAACGAACATCAGTAGCCACCGAAACCGGAGGACGGAATACAGCAGGCCAAACATTTGGATGAAAAAGCTTTTCATCTACCTGTTCGACCTCCGGTATTCCACTCTCCAGCTTTGGCGGTTGCTAATCTTCCTTCCAACCAACCTCCAGTAACTTCATCAATATGTGAGGACGGAGTCTTACTTTGGAAATTTCCATTTTCCCCGAGCAATTCAAATGGTTTTAAACAACGTGGATCACTTTCAATCTCCTTAGCATTTCGGATACAGGTAATTACTGCACTCCTTCTTGAATCAATGGTATTTTTTATGATCTCTGTTCAATTGAGTTTAACTAATACTATTTTCTCCTTTTATGCTGGTATCCAAAATGACGAACAAAATTCAAAACCATACGGAAACAGGTGGTGGATTTAGAGAATCAGGTTGCGGAGATCAAACAAAAATGTGCAGAAGTCGTTGCAAATTTATGTGGAAATGGTATTGAACGATTCCCGGAATAAGCAACACACGCAACACAAAGGAGGCAGCAGCCCTACTTTTGTAATAGACTAGCACTTATAAAACGAAAAATAACAGTCTATGTACTAACACCTACTGTCAACGCTTTGTAATACACTACGTAGATGCATATAATCAGCACGTACGTGCACATTTTGTAAAGAACGTCAAACAACGTCTTCCCCGAACTCGTGCACCGCACGAGATTCACCTAGTTTTAAGTAAAAACCAATCCAAATCAACCTGTTCATCTTCCATTTTAGAATACGCTCAAAAAGATTTAACATTACCATATTTTAACTTGCTAGATCATATTAATTTATTTCATCATTGTTACATTTTTCATGTTTTATTTAAATTAGCTTATTGCTACAACTCGAAAAAGGTTCTACCTATTTAAAAAAAAATGCATAAAATCATAGAATGAAGGTATGTTGAAACAACCCTAATTATAAATTTGCGTTTCTTTTTTTCATTGTGCAAAGTATAAGAATTAAAATTATGTTTTCATTTTGGAGGAAGTATAAAGACGAGTCACCTACTTACGAGGAAAAGAAAACCAAAGTACGTGAAACATCGCACAAGTTAAAATATGTTTGTGTCCAAGCTTTTAAGTATTGTGTTTTGAAAGCACAAATTAAAAGATAGTTGTGTGTCATTATTATCAAGGTATAAATTGGTGTTTCTTATGTTCTTTACATTTTGTTACTTTACATAGATAAAACTACATCCTACATTTTTTTTATTTTTTTTATTACTAGTATAAAACCCGCGCGATGCAGCGGCGAAAAAAATTTATATTCGACAAAATTATGGTAACGATTTATGGTAGTTTCTCATTTGTTTCAAGATAGGTAATAGTTATGGTTTGTGTCGTTTGGCCACTAGAAGCATAAAAACAGTTATATGGTAAGAGTTTCTTATTCGGTTTTTCGAACCAAAAAATGAATTATGTGGTAACCGTTTATGGTGGTGCGCCCCTTCGGGCCATCGTTTTATTTATTTATATGAAGTAACGATTTTTGTTAGAGTCTCACTTCACGATTAATATTTTGAGTGTAATAGTTTATGATCTGGTCTATTGAGGATCAACATTCTCTCCATATATATTTTTACATACATGTGGTGATGTAGTAAACTCATTTGATTGTTTTAGAAAATTGTTCTTGTTTGATCATTCGAACTATAAAATACTATTTATATATTTTGTCTAATAGTTTTTGTTTAAAACGTGTTCTATTAAAGAAAACATTTATTCGATCCAAACTCGAACTTCCCCGTTAAAAATTAGTGGTAATATACAGCCGAAATAATCATAATCATATTGTATTTAATAGTTTCTGACTCTAGTGTTGCGACTATATTTTAGGTATAATAGTTTTTAGTGGCCTTTTGACTCATATATTTTTGTAGTAAAAAACTTTAGGTCATCCATCCCCTTCGGGCTATAAACACATTTATTCGGTAATGGTTTCAAATCAAGATCTTTGGACATAACAAGTTATTATATGAGATGCTTAATAAAAAAAAAATTAATTCACATTTTACATATAAAATTTAGATTTAAGAAATTATTTGTGTTGAAAGTTTTTAAAAAAATTATTAGTCAAAGTAATTGTAATTTAATTTAGTTGATGGTGAAAAATGAAAAGTAAGGAAAGTGAGTTGAAAAAAAAGAAAGTTAGTTGACAAATTAAATTTTATTTTAAATGGTAAGTAAGGGATATGATAGTATTTTTCATTTTAAAATTCAACTTTAAGAATTTAAGATCAAATATTTTATAAATAGTTAGATTTCTTTTTGGAGAAGGAACTTTCTATAATTTGATTGTAAATATAGTAAAAAACAGTGATTCCTATGTGTTTTAAATTTTAATTGTTTGGTTTATTATTATTTTTTTTATTCTTTTTCACTAATTTGAAAATATATATGGGCGTGGTGTCTGTGAACAAGCAAACAAAATTAGATTGTGATGCATCGTGAGTAACCTAAAAAAGTGTTATCTAGATCATTTGGTTGAAAAATCAACACTTATTTGGGGCTTATAAGAAATTAGCGGTTTACTATTATGTAATTTGGAAATTCTTACTAATATTATATAATCAACGTCTCATAATCATATATTTGTTAAAGTATTTACTAAGGTCAATCGCGTAATACGCAGGGATCTAACCTACTATTCTATTAAACACGTCATTCATATATACGGTATCAAGTGATCAAGATGTGGTATTAATGAGTGCGAGTGAAGCTTACGAGTGAACTATGGCTAAAGGGGTTTGCTTGATCACTAATACGCATTGGGAAGGACAGTAAGCTTCAAAAAGTCTCCTGACCAGCAACTGCGACGCAACCGTCACTAACTGCGACGCAGAAGGAGGAAATCTCAGCAACTATGACGCAGTCAGCCAGTTTTCACAGCTACGAAAGATCTAGAATGACACCCGTTCCGACGCAATGGTTGTTTACTGCGACGCAATATCTGAATTCGGCCAAAACCCGAATTTTTATGTTTCCTTTTTCGTATTTTAGGTTTGTTTTGTTTACCCTACATATAGGAACGTATTTTTATTTTTTAGAACACAACTTTTATTATTATTCAAGGTTATTCCTTTTTCTTTTATATTAATGTTTCAATTATCAATTGTTTCATTATTAGATCGAGTTATCTAGTTTTTATTCGATAACAAATCAATAGGTCTTGATTGTGTTATTATAATTCAGTTTTAGATCGCATTATCTAAGATTGAGTTTGACTAATGAAGTAATAGGTCTTGCTTGATTGTCACCGTTGGTTGAATTATAAGTCTATATCAATAACATACTATCTTTTATTAGTTTTCCGCTGCGTATTCGTATCATAAGTGGTATCAGAGCCCTAGTTGGCTCTTGATTTTGTTCGTGTTCTTCATTGTTGGGTATAAAAAAAAGTATAAAAACGACTTTTCAAGGATGAATTGGGATGATCCGGAGTTTTTAAGAAGTCTCCGAGATCTCGAGAATCCACGATCAAGAGGGTGTTGAACGACAACCAAGACGAGGTGATCAAGAAGAATTCAAGATTAACTAATTATCGGAATTCACGGGAGGTACGAATCCGGAAGGATACCTTGAATGGGAAAGAAAAATCGAATGCGTGTTTGATTTCAAGGAGTTAAAAGATGAAAAGCATTGCCAATACGCAATTCTTCGTTTGGGGAAAAGTGCTTCATTATGGTATGAAGGTGTGAAGAACAAGAGAGTTCGTGATGGAAGAGGAAAAATCAATTCTTGGGATTCCTTAAAAAGGAAACTCCGAAAAGGGTATATTCCAACCTCACATCGTGTAGCTACTTATCGAAAGATTGCGGAACTCAGGAAAGGGAAGATGAGTGTTGGAGAATACATCGATGAATTTGAAAAAATTTCATTAATGGGAGAGATAGAGGAGATTGAGGAGCAAAAGATGTCAAGATTCTTGCAGGGTTTAAATAACAATATAGCCAACGTTGTTGATTTATATCCATATGCGGATTATGATACTTTATGTAACTTAAGTTTGAAGTTGGAAGCTCAAGGAAAAACGAAGTATGGGAGTAATTCAAGTACCGATTTTTCTAAAGTTTAACCAGTGGGAAAATTGGATTTTTCTGAAAATCTTGCCGTTGAAACTACCATGGTGGGTAATACGGTTAGTTCTTCTTCTACATCTACTCCTAAAACATCTAGTGCACCACGGGAAAACTATCTATCCAAGACTCTTTTTTATAAAGGTCAAGGTTTTGGACATATGCAAAATACATATCCAAACAAAAGGGTTGTGACTTTAAGGGAAGCCGTGAGAATCAAGATGATTTGCTCGAGGAGGAGAATTCATGGAATGAAAGGCCGGTGTTTGATAAATATGGAGATAAGGAAGAAGTGGAAAGTTATGAAGCTCCTATGTAGAAACGACGTTAGTTCTTAAATCGTTACAAACAAAAGTGGTGACTACCGATTTTGATCAACGAGATCAATTATTTCACACTAAGTGTCAAGTCAAAGACAAGTGGTGTAGCTTAGTTAATCGATGGGGGTAGTTGTACTAACGTGGCTTCAAGTGAGATGGTGAGCAAGTTAGGATTGGAAACCGTGGAGCATCCTAGGCTGTATGCACTTCATTGGCTTGATGATGGAAGCAAGGTCAAAGTTTCCAAGCAAGTTCGTGTCGGTTTACCTTTAGGATCTTACATTGACCAGGTGTTATGTGATGTTATACCTATGGACGTGTGTCATGTATTATTGGGTCATCCATGGAAATTTGATCGTAATGCCATGCATAGAGGGAAGAGCAACGAGTATGAATTGAAGAGTGGAGGCAGGACTATTGTTTTAAAGCTCAGGTCTTCTCAAGAGTAAGTTCGATAAATACTAAAACAAATAAAAAGTCAACTCTCACTTTATTAGTTAATGAAAGGGATGTGGGGCATGAGGTTGAAACGGAAGAGAAGTCAAATTTTATTGGATGCTAAGGAGAGTCTAGACACGGGTTGGAGTGAAAGGGTAACCGTTCGAGTGGCTAAATTATTTAAAGATTGGTTTAACCTTTCTACTATTACCGAAACAGTTACTTTATTTATTTTACCATTACCAAGTTTCATGCAAACGTTTGAGGTTGAACTTAAGGCAAGTGGCTTAGATTTTGGGGAGTTATTGGATAATAATCAATCTGAAGGGTTCAAGTTAGACGTTTATTTGGTGGAGCTTAAGAAGATGAAGATTAAAGTATGTGGTTCATGTTAAATAGCTTACGGTGTTTAAAAGGAAAACCAAGTCCTCGTCATCGTGATTGTTCGGAGTGATATTCTTTTTAACCCTGGTGGAATTATACTTTAATTGTTGGTGATTTCTCTCTTCGTGGTATTCCGAAATTGAGGTCAATTTCTTTTAAATGAGAAGGGGATGATACAGTTTCAAGTGACCAAGACTTGGTATTAATGAGTGGGAGTGAAACTTACGAAGGAACTACGCCTAAAGGGGTTTGCTTGATCACTAATACACATTCGGAAGGACAACAAGCTTCAAAAAGTCTCTTGACCAGCAACAACGACGCGGCCGTCACTAACTGCGTCGCAGAAGGAGGAAATCTCAGCAACTTCGACGCGAACGTGACTAACTGCGACGCAGTAGGAGGAAATCTCAGCAATTGTGACGCAATGGCTAAGGACTGCGACGCAATCAGGCAGTTTTCAGCTACGAAAGATATAGAATGACACCTGTTGCGACACAATGGTTGTTTACTGCGACGCAGTATCTGAATTTGGCCAAAAACCAAATTTTATGTTTCTTTTTCCGTATTTTAGGTTTCTTTTGTTTACCCTATATATAGGGACGTATTTTTATTTTTTAGAACACAACTTTTATTATTATTCAAGGTTATTCCTTTTTCTTTGATATTGATGTTCCAATTATCAATTGTTTCATTATTAGATCGAGTTATCTAGTTTTGATTCGATAACAAATCAATAGGTCTTGATTATGTTATCATAATTCAGTTTTAGATCGCATTATTCAGGACTGAATTTGACTACTCAAGTTATAGGTCTTGCTTGATTGTCACCGTTGGTTGATTTATAGGTCTAGATCAATCAATATACTATCTTTTGTTAGTTTTTCACTGCGTATTCGTATCATAAGTGGTATCATAGCCCTAGTTGGCTCTTGATTTTGTTCGTGTTCTTCGTTTTTGGGATAAAAAAAAAAATATAAAAACGATTTTTCAAAGATGAATTGGAATGATCCGGAGTTTTTAAGAAGTCTTCGAGATGCTTTAATCCACGTACAAGAGGGTGTTCAACGACGACCAAGACGAGGTGATCAAGAAGAATTCAAGATTAACGAATTGTCGAAATTCACGGGAGGTACGAATCCGGAAGTATACCTTGAATGGTAAAGAAAAATCGAACGCGTGTTTAATTTCAAGGAGTTAAACGATGAAAAGCGTTGCAAATACGCAATTCTTCGTTTGGGGAAAAGTGCTTCATTATATAGGGACATATTTTTATTGTTTAGAACACAGTTTTGGATTATTATTCAAGGTTATTACTTTTTTCTTTGATATTGATGTTTCAATTATTAATTGTTTCATTATTAGATCAAGTTATCTAGTTTTGATTCGATAACAAATCAATAGGTCACTACAAGAAAAACTACTTTTAGTGACGAAAGTTTAGTGACGACTTTTAATTTGGTCACTATTTAGACAAATTTATATTTATATTTAATAAGGGTGACGAAATTATTGGTCACTAATTTGGTTTAGTAAAAATAAGTGACGAAATTTTTTGGTCACCAAAATATGTAAAATAATTGCACTTCAAATCGTAAAATTATAACCTAATAATCTGTAAACCAATTATTTTCGTACAACACCTATTCACAAACCTCGGGAAATTAGTTAGTTTAATCCCTCTTATTTTTTGACTTATGAGCTTATTACATTCATTTCGACTAATTCCTGATAAGTCTATTTTTTCGGCTTATGAACTTATTATCGTTTATTGTGAGACATATTATACAATAATAAGTTTGTAAACAAGTCAAAGTAAGTCGACGGCCAAAAAATATAAACACCATATAGTTACAAACAAGTCTAGCTTATAGTTACAAACAAGTCTAGGTTTTACTAAGCCAACTCGAGCTCGATTTGTTTGATCCGAGTCGTGTTAGTTCACTTATCGAGCCTTATCTTAGCCGTTAGTATTTCCCCGCCTCTATCCATTTTTAAAATTTCAAATCATGATGCCAACTGCTCCAGAAACGAAAGCGATCGAAGGCGAAGGCTCATCGGAGACGGAATACACCGATGTGGAGGTTTTATCAGAGTCAATTGATGCATCTGTAATGTTTCATCTCGTAATCGATATCCTAGGGTTTGTTCTCTTCATGCATCAGCAGATTCCTTCGTAAGCTTCATTTCAAATCTCAAAGGATTATACTGTGTGTGTTGTTTGTTTGTACCTTGTGCTTTTCAACTT
This sequence comes from Senecio squalidus, assembly GCA_910822075.1. Taxonomy (NCBI): domain Eukaryota; kingdom Viridiplantae; phylum Streptophyta; class Magnoliopsida; order Asterales; family Asteraceae; genus Senecio; species Senecio squalidus. The sequence continues at coordinate 42,492,503 of CAJVGC010000508.1, read as the reverse complement.
GTACGATGTGGTGTAGGAATCGGTTTTAGTGGTGTACAGATCATTTTCCTCAAGTTAGATTTATATTTTGTGGTTGAATGAATTAGTTAATTGATTTATAGACAGCTGAAACTGAAGTTATGTTTATTTTTTGTATGTCATGCTTTTGATTTTGTACGTTGGGGTGTACGAATCAGTCGTAGTGTTGTATGAATTGCCTTCGTAAAGTTAGGTTAAAAAGTCGAGAAAAAGTTGTATATATCTTTAAGTTATACGTTAATAATTCAATGAAGATTATTTGTTTTAGTAAAATGTTAGGTAGTGAGTTTATCGATCAGCTGTTGAAAATGTTTTGTATATGATTTTCGACTGTTAACTGAGCTTTTTAGTTTGAGGGCATTGAGCTAGAGGTCTGTATTATACTATTATAGATTGCAGCTCGATTAATGTTATTGCATCAAATTGTTCAAACGTGTGAGATAAAATGATGACGTTTCCTGTTTTGATTTTTAAGAATGACTGCCATATTTATTCCATTTTCTTATTTCTTATCAAACCTGTTACTGTTTCTGTTTTGTATGTTAGAAATGATGTGGCCCGAAAAATGTACCTCTATAGTCTATAATACCTTTTATGAAATTAGAAGTGAATATTTGTGTATGAGGTATATCACGAATTTTGTTATGAATACGATCAATATTTCCTGTCAAACCTCTAATGCGCTGTTTTTTATGCTTGAAATGGTGAACTTCTATACGATTTATGATCTTAGAAAGTAATTAATTATATAGAGTCTTAATTGTGTGGCATAAACTCTCTTTTAATTTTTTTTTCTGAAGAATGACTACTGCATTTGCTATAAATACGATTCTTATTTCCTCTTAAACCTGTAATGCTATTGTTTTGTAAATAATAGGAAACCTCTATTTCATTTTCTTTCACAGGATCTTACAAGATATCAGTATCGAGTTTGATTCATTGAATACAGAGTATAAAGATTTGGTGTGTAAGCTTGTCCTATATAGTTCTTGATTTCTATGATTTCATTTTGGAAAAGTGTTGAGATTTTCATTTGCAGGATGTAGTTCTGTCACAAACTGCAATGAAACCGTCTGAACGTAGAGTTCAAATGGGAAGAAAGAGAGAAGTGAAACATGGCATAAGAAGATTTGAAAAGCTGATGAAAACTATTGCTAATACCCAAACTGCCCTCCAACTCGTCTGCAGTGAAATCCCACACGTTCAATCTGTCATTTTGATACTTGGAGCTAGTCCAGTTCGACCTAGAAATGTATACGAGCTGTGCTTTTTACATGGGAAGGATGTTTTATCTGATGCTTGTGATTTTGCGAAAACTAAAGTGGCAGAAGGGATTTCAAGAAAGGTATTAGATGTTCTCTCTGCTCCATGTAATCTTTTAATGCGGGTCAAAACAGGTTGCATCGTTGGGTCGACCCATAACATTTTTGAAAGGGGGACATTTATTTTATGATGGAATTTTAGGCATTTGAATACACGTAGGATAACTATTTAACCCATATCCAATTTTAGCTAAATCTTTTAGCTTAACCCATTTGACCCATAAATTTGCAACAGGCTATCAGGACATTAATATCCAAGGGTGCTGGATCTGATTCTTATGCAGGTATTCTTTTATCAGCTAAAAATTTGCATCATAAACGAGTTTTATGGAAATTGGGTGAGTTAAAAACTATTTGACACTTTTTTGTAACTTTTTAGGCCCATCAAAGCTGTTCCTGTTGGTCAAAGCTCGATCTTCGTTCAATATGCCCCTGCATTTTCTTCCCAAGCGTGATTTCAGATACAACAAAAAGGTAAATTTTCACCAAAAAAGGCAGGCTGATCACTTTTTTGATAAGCATGGTTTTAAACTTGATCGTATTCTGAATTTGCAGATAGTTCCGATGAGATTGCGAATCAAGTGTAGAAACCACGATCGAGAAATGCATGCTCTTAATTGTGATCCGCAATCTGCAGACCGTAGCAATATGTTGGATTCTAATTCTACTTCAAATGAATATATCTGGTAACATACTTATTTGAAATATATGGTTTTTAGTATTTTTTTTTGCCACGTAAGCAAAAATACATTATAAACTGAGAAAATTCAAATATTTGTTATAGTGAGAATATGGCTAATTAGTGTTATATAAAAGCCCTTTATTTTCCGTCTTCCATTATAGGTTTCAGTGTCGACATGTTATCAAAGGTTTGGCTTGCAAGACGACGCCAGAAGAATAGTGTATGGTAAATTAACAGAAGTATTAAAGCCGTCCCGCTTTAAGAAATCTGACACAACAGATCAGAAACTAGTAATTTGGTTTCAACACAGTCGGAAACAACGAAAACTTGATGAATTGTTTGAAATTGAAGATTGATCGGCCGAGTTTCTTGGAATCTAAATTGTAGCATCATAGTTGCTTATATTTTAGGAAAAATAGTTTGAATTGTAGAGACTTAAAAATCTGTAAAACAATGCCTGAGTATGTACAGACTCATAACATAAATGGTTGACGAAATTCATCTATTGTGGTAAAAGTATCTTATACATACCCTGATACCCGAATGAACAAATGTAGTGTTTGAGCATTTACATGTGCAGATTATGATTAAGTCGATCGATACAATAATATTAGAGAAGTAATAATTTTAGCACAACTTCTTTTTCGTAGCTAAAAATCAATTATATAAAATGCATCTACGTCTTCAAAATGAACAAATGTAGTGTTTGAGCATTTACATGTGCAGATGGAATTACCCGTTGTTGATGGCTACGTGGAAAGTTGCATCTTCCCTAGCTGCCGGGTGTGCTGCAGTACTTAAGCCATCAGAATTGGCATCTGTGTAAGTCCTTATTGATCCCTACTTTCTGAATTCTTGTGTTTTCGATTTTTATTTTTCTAACATTTTCTATTCAATTCCAGCACTTGTTTGGAATTAGGTGAAGTATGCAGGGAGGTTGGGCTCCCCGCTGGTATTCTCAATATTTTGACTGGATTAGGTCATGAAGCGGGTGCTGCTTTGGCTGCGCATCCTGATGTTGATAAGGTATTGTTTGCATTGATTCTATACTTGACTCCTCATCTTTTGGTTCAACATAGATGTTGCAATTTCGACCGATTTACTTATGAAAGGGTTGATTTGGAGTTTTTCTTTATTATCTCAAACGGGTCAAGTTAACAAATTTAGCCAAAATTATATCGTTCTTATGCTATGTTTGCTTGACAGCCTGTTACGCTTGAGCTTGGTGGAAAGAGTCCAATAGTCGTGTTCGATGATGTGGACATTGATAAAGGTTTGTTTTCTACAATATTAGTTTTGATTATCTTTATGATACACATATGTTTTAAACCATGCCGTTAGTCTTGATTCCCGTTTTTTTGCCTTCTGCTTAAATAGCCGTCGAGTGGGCACTTTTTGGTTGCTTCTGGACAAATGGGCAAATCTGCAGTGCAACTTCTCGCCTTATATTGCATGTAAGTATGTCGTGGTGACACGTCAAAAAGATGTGAAGATATTCATACTCTTTGGCTTAATATTTAATTGATTTTGATTAATATCAATGTTTCAGGAAAGTATTGCTAAAGAGTTTTTAGACAAACTTGTAAAGTGGGCTAAAAACATCAAGATTTCTGACCCGTTGGAGGAAGGTTGTAGGCTTGGAGCTGTTGTTAGTAGTGCACAGGTAATAAATAATTTATTACGTTTATAATTTAATCTTAGAGAAAAACAGTTCGTTACAAGGGCAATGAATTGACCAATCTCAAAATTATGTAATAGTATGAGAAGGTGCTGAAGTTTTATGAAATCTTCTTAATTTGCATCATAAAAGTTTCTCTTTATAGAGGGAGGAACATGAAGATTCTGCTATCATTGTGGACCATGGCGTATTAATACTAGTCATTTTCCCTTTCGTACATTGCGGGCAGTAACATAACAGTTTCATAACAATGTGGACCATGGCGTATCAACAAGATTCAAAGATTGTATGTTATAAGAAAGATGATGTTTTTAGTCTTCATTCATGTTAGATGTTATATTTCTTTAATAATAACATGGTAGAGAAACGGATACAATTGTTGATATGTTATGGCATTGAATACATTCTCTTTTATGTTTGGATTAAATTGCGTTATTATAACAAGTCAAGAATTTTAGTTTCCGTTTTGGTAAAAGGAAAAGGTGCCAAGAACCCGGGTATAATGTGGTTGTTGGAGACTTGTGGATGGTGACGACTTTTTCGTCACCAATCAACATAAATAGTGACGACCATCTGGTCTCTAACAGATCGGTGACGAGGGTACTTGGTCACCCATTGTTTGAAGTTGTATTTACCATCGTCCAATCAGTGACGACTTTTTTCGTCACTATTTGGTGACGAAACTGGTTGTGGTCACCAATTGTAATTAGTGACGGACCTTTAGTGACGACTGGTGACCACTTTTATTTGGTCACTAATCACTTTTGGTGACGAAATTAATGCTTTTTGTGACGAAACCCTCTTGTCACTAAAAGCACTTTTTCTTGTAGTGGGTCTTGATTGTGTTATCATAATTCAGTTTTAGATCGCGTTATCTAGGATTGAATTTGACTAACCAAGTAATAGGTTTTGCTTGATTGTCACCGTTGGTTTATTTATAGGTCTAGATCAATCAACATACTATCTTTTGTTAGTTTTCCGCTGCGTATTCGTATCAAATTCTCACGCTCGAGGTTGATCCGGAGAAGCCATTCCCTCCCCCCGTGAGACTAACAAGTTTATTTCTCATAAGAAAATCAATTAAAAGACGATGAAGGACGAGTATGTCTAAGCGCTTCGAAGACGGTCACATGTGCGTTAAAGCTCTAAGAGATTTTCCATCGGTCCGGAGCTCTTGGATGAGGAAAATTACTTCAACAAAGTTTGCCAACCGATTATTTGCATTTTGTAACCCAAACCCAAACACCCATGTTTTATATGTTAGCAATAGTTTTCCAGAAAACCAAATTATCGCATTCAACAGGGCCGACCTTGGAGGGTGGCAAAGCGACCACCCGAGGCATCACCATCGATAGGCATCAATTTATAGATCGAGATTTTCTAACACTAGACGCATTTATCACTAATTTTACATCTAACAGAAAGTCCTCAACCCTTTATATATTATACTAGTTATGGGAGTCAAAATTTAGGAAAATAAATCATGGTTTTTGAGGTGGGGAACAATATTTGCAGGAGGAGAGAGGTCGAAGATGGATTCAATTTCATGTTTTTTATTTTTTGCCATGTAATTTAAAAAATTTCATGTTGACCCCTTAACTTTCAAATATTGTCTATTCTAGAATAAACGTAACTACTTATAAAAGTTTATTATTAATTTATATTAGAGTTAATTACATGGGTCGTCCCTATGGTTTGCACTATTTGCACCGCTCGTCCAAATAACTTTTTTATTACACCACTCGTCCCTAAGTTTGAATTTTGTTGTCCGGATAGTCCCTATTTTGGATGTCCCGTTAAATCCACCGTTAGTGGGACTCATGTGCTATGCACATGAGGGGTATATGTGTAATTTTACTATTATTTTAATTTCTCAAATATCCACTTATCTTTTCTTCCTTTCACATATGAACAAACAAACCCTAATTTATCATCTCCAAATCAAAAACTAAAATTTATCAAATCAAATCAAAAACCCAAATTTATCAAATCCAAATCAAAAACACAAATTGAAATCAAAAACCCAAATTAAAATCAAAAACCCAAATTGAAATCGATATTGAAAAAAATCAAATCAGATCACAAAAATTACAAATTGAAATCACAAAAATCCTTCACCAGATTCAACACCAAAAACCAGTACGAATTGAAATCACAAATTGCCCACTGTCACATCAGCAAAACTACCAGCAAGGTCACGACATCATAAGAGATTATCATATTACCAAAAGAGATGTCCGGTTTTACCTACCAGGAATGTAAAAACGTCAGAAGATATGTCAGAGGGTGAGAAAGAAGATGCAGTAAGTGATGTTTCAGTTCATGGTGATAATCACAAAGGTCGTTTGCCTAGAATTAGCTCTACGGATGCAATGGAAGCGTGGGCTAATCAACAGAAGGATTTTTGTGATTTCAATTCGTAATGGTTTTTGGTGTTGAATTTGATGAAGGATTTTTGTGATTTCAATTTGAAATTTTTGTGATCTGATTTGATGTTTTTCAATATCGATTTCAATTTGGGTTTTTGATTTTAATTTGGGTTTTTGATTTCAACTTGTGTTTTTGATTTGGATTTGATAAATTTGGGTTTTTGATTTGATTTGATAAATTTTAGTTTTTGATTTGGATTTGTTAAATTAGGGTTTGTTTGTTAGTGTGAAAGGAAGAAAAGGTAGATGGATGTTTGAGAAATTAAAAAAAATAGTAAAATGACACATATACCCTCATGTGCATAGCATATGAGTCCCACTAACGGTTGATTTAACGGGACATCCAAAATAGGGACTATCCGGGCAACAAAATTCAAACTTAGGGACGAGTGGTGTAATAAAAAAGTTATAGGAACGAGCGGTGCAAATAGTGCAAACCATAGGGACGATCCATGTAATTAACTCTTTATATTATATTAACAGTTACAAACTATATTTAAATTCTTTAAAAGTTTTATAGTTTTTTGAGAAAGAAAATCTCTAAGTATATATCTAATCTTTATGTTTATATTAAATATATAATATATATTGATGATGAAAAAATTAGCTAAATTATTTTAGTGTTAAAATGTCTATTTCTTTATTATGGTACATAATGAAAATCCATAGTGTGATATGGATAAAAGGTTTATCTCAACTCTGAATTGGGTTAATTGATATTAAAACATCATTGAATTTAGGGATGTTATATGATACACAAAAAATAACTTATAAAATGTTATTTTATAAATAAAAATTACAAAACTTATAAAAAAATACCGCTACATACTATATAAATAAAGTAATATTTTGACGTATTGAAATTAAAAATATTGTTTAGCTGATGTTGATTATGTAAATATAACTTATTAGTTGCTTCAATGCATACAAGATTATGTAAATATAACTTATTAGTTGCTTCAATGCATACAAGACACCATTTAGGTGATCTATCATGTTTGAGTTTTTTATTTTACGTTTCATCTTTTTAGATTGTAAGTTTACTTTTTATTAATTTTATAATTTATAATATTTGATATACGAAATTGACGCCTAATTTGATTAGGTCCCAAAGCCCTTAAACATATACAATGTGTTGTTTGTTGACGAAACTTATTAGAGGCATAAGTTGACCCTCTTGCCAAGGACATCAGAAAAGTCAGGACCTGCCCTGACATTCAATAATCAGGGACATGTAATAAATTTTAAAAGTACTAAAGCGTGTATAGCCAATCCAAGTCCTAGTCAGGTTCGCACAAACCAGCAATCCCGTGGTTAAACTAACTATAACATGAACTAAGTCTGTTATGGCTTCCTCTTAAACGTACATCTCACTCTCAATGTAAAACACCATTTGAACTTTTCTAGTAAGGAAAGTCTTGCCATGTTCATTGTTATAGACCACAAAGTTAAAAAAAAAAAGTGTTTGCATGCACTACGATCCCTTTTTTCTACATTATATCTGTCGTATGAAAAGGGTTATGTATGACATAAAACAGAAAAGGCTCGGATCACTAAAAAAAATATCTATTTCTTGGCATTTTATTCTATGCCCTTTTTTCAAAATGTATAGGATTTGTCAATTTCTTCGCACTCATAAATGTGTACAAATTTTATAGATTAATAAATTCGAAGAAATTTAAAAGATTCATACTAAAAAATATGGAAAATTAATGTTCACACTAAAAAGTGTGTATAACTCTTATTTCGTACGCACTTTTAAATATAGAGATCAATTCTACGCACGTAATTTCTACGCACTTTCATTTCTTTTCCCAATAAGGAAAATGCGAAGAAATCGAATGCGTATAATTGATCTCTACACTTAAAAATGGGTACAAAATAAGTATTTTATACACCCTTTAATGTGAATATTTTTTTTCACATTTTTTACTATGAAACTTTTAAATTTGATCGCATTTATTGATGCATACAATTTGTACACGATGTGGGTTTAAATAGGAACCATAACAACCATTTTTTAACCACTAATTTAAAACACACTTTAAATTAATAATTAACTTTAAATTGACATATCTAGACTATAACTAGGTTTTAGGAAAAACTAATTACACCATCAAAACAACCATTTAATTCTCTTTGCAACGAGCACCCACTTGATATACTTTTGACGACTTTTTTTTCCCGGTATATACACTAGTGTATATACTAAATATACACTGGTGTATATAGTAATTCGCCAAAAACACATTTTAACTATATATCCACTAGTGAATACATATGTATACACAAGTGAATACATATGTATACACAAGTGAATACATATGTATACACAAGTGAATACACTTCTATTCACCGGTGTATTAAGTAGTTTGTTAGGTACATTCTAACCATATATTCACCACTAGATACATACGTATACACAAGTGTATAAGATGGTATTTATCAGTGTATATACACAGTTTTTGAAAAAATCAAAATTTGTAGTATATACACCAGTATCGTCAAAATTTAAAAAGTTTATATTTTTCTTAAAAAGAATTAAACACTCGTTTTAACGGTATATTTTTTATTTCGTAAAAGTTTATAGTTTAAAAGATATTTACTTTTGAAAATGAGGTGGGTTTTGTTAAATGATTGGAAAAAAAAATGGTTCCTAAATATTTAGGTGATTCTGATTTGAAACCAACTCATTTGTACATATTAATAAGTGCGAAGAAATTGACAAATTATATGCATTTTTAAATAGTGCGTAGAATAAAATACGTATAAATAATAAATTTTTTGTAGTGGATTCTTAATTAGTGATGCATCACATGCCTCGTTTTTCCTCACTCGAGTTGACATGGCTGGTTGCGACTTGCAACCCGTACTATACCCATGTTGACATGAAGTCGAAGCTTCTACCCATGGATTTTCATGTCTCGCTGATCCTAAACTATATCATACAATGCTGGTGCAGTGGAATGTCTGACCCTCACAAGGATATTAGATTTTTTTTAGGCAGGCCATATCATGTTCAAATTTCTACACATTACGGCATAGAAGATATACAACACCACTTGTAAGGAAGCTATCATAGCCACGTCATATATTGAAGATTATTGCCGTTTATTTAACTGATTAACAAGTACTTTACAACAGAATCACAAATAATACATACATTAAGCAATTGGATGTTTGGAGCACTAATAACAAGTACTTATTTTCAAAAGATAAAAATCAATAAACAAACAATATCTACATTGTTTATCCATCATATATACTTACAGACTCAAACTATGTTTTCCAACAACGGATAATCAGTGTATCCTTCAACAGGATGAGACGTGTAGAACGTCGCCCTATTGTACTTATTAAGGGGAGCATTTAACTCAAATCGTTTTGGCAAATCTGGATTTGCCAAAAACAAACGACCATAAGCAACAAGGTCAGTCCGGTTTTCAGACACAGCTTTATTACCTTCTTCCTTATCATACAATCCAGCACAAATAAAAGTCCCTTTAAATGCTTTTCTCATTGGCACAAGACTATGATGACATTCGATTTTTCCATCAGCGGATTCCATCCTTGGTTCCACCATATGACAGTAAAGAATCTTATAAGCATTCAATGTTTCAGCCATGTAGAGAGCTAAAGCTGTCGGATTTGAGTCACTTGAGTGCATGTAATTTAAGAATGGAGATAATCTTATTCCAACTCTATCTGCCCCTATCTCGTTTGCAACAGCCTCCACTATTTCAAAAGCGAATCTGCAACGATTTTCTAGAGAGCCGCCATATCGGTCTGTCCTGTCATTTATTTCGTCTTTCATAAATTGGTCGATAAGATAACCATGAGCCCCATGGATCTCAACTCCATCAAAACCTGTACGTTTTACAAAAATCGCCGGCTTATTAAAATTACCAACCATGAAAATGTACCACAGTCCCATATAATCTCATTAAAATTTAATATATTTAATTTTATACTTTATAACATCTACATCAAAGGTCTTGCTGTTTTTCTATAAAAAACTAGGGTAATTCTTACCGGCTTCAATTGCATTTTTTGCAGCAACTCTAAAATCATTAACAACAAGAGGGATTTCTTCCGTAGTTAGCTTCCTTGGAGGTGTAGATTTTGCATCAGTAATGCCATTACTACCTTCTAACCCTTTGTCTGTGGAAGATATCGGGGCTTCCCCGTTTGGCTGAAGGACTGTTGTTAAATCAATAAAGAAATTACGGTCATGCAATCAAAGTTAATATCTATACTGCAAATAATTTTTTGTCGTGTGTTTGTTCATTTTAATGTAAGAGAAGATAAATCAAAAACTAATTACTAATAATTTGTTAATTACGAAAGAGTGAATAAACAAAGAGTATATGTATACCGCTACTTGAAACCCTTCCGACATGCCAAAGTTGACAGAAAAATATTCCACCTTTGGCATGAACAGCCTCAACAATAGGTTTCCAGGCATGGATTTGTTCCTTGGTCCATATACCTGGTGTATCGGGATACCTTTAACATGAACAAACACATGTTTTTGAAATTGTTTCACGATTTGTCAAACACACAATAAAAATCTTGTACATGATAAAATTCATTTCATAATAAGTAATAATGATATGAAAATGTACCCTTGAGCAGTATCTGAAACGCCAGTGGCTTCAGAAATAAGAAGGCCTCCGTTAGTTGTTCGTTGTGAATAGTACAAGACAGCATGTGGTTGAGGAACATTTCCGTAAGATCTTTGTCTTGTTAGAGGCGCCAAAACAACTCTATATAAATAAGATATACAACATATATAAGCCGACATCAGGTCTTTTAAACTATGTTTATGAAAATCGTAACACATGGTATACCGTAGTAAAGAGTACCTATGAGAAAGCTGAAAATGTCCGAACTTATAAGGGGTAAGAAGAGGGATTCGCATTTGTTTATCTCTTTCTTTATCGTATTCCATTTTCTATAACGAGTCGTAGATTAACAGGAAGAAAAAAAAAAGATATATGATTTTATTATAATATTTGATCTGATTTGTAAGTTTTCCTTGTGGAAATGGGTTCATTTATATAGATGTTGAATGACGAATTGTCTAAAAAGCAGCCCATCAAGACTTTTTAGTTTTGATTATTCCTTTATTTTTACGTCATCACTCACATCATAACTAACGAAACTAGAACATTTTCTTCCATATGCCATTTGTTGGTTCATGACCTTGGCTGATAAACCCCAGACGTACTCAGTAATATTGGAATGATTGCACGCCATTTGGTATATACTTGGTCAATCGTTCATTCGTTCCATATTCGAAATCTATTTAGCTCAATCTGCGAGAAAATATATATATGTATGTGGTTCCAAACACCATCTAATTAAGAGTTTACTTTTTCGCTCTATCTGGATGTGTAGAGCCAAACTTCTACCGAAAAGCCATAAGGGTAATAAAATTTGTTATTTTGGTAAATTGAATAATCACCTATCACTTACACTTTACAAAAATAATCACATGATTCGCGACGAATTTCTCGTGCCACTTTATCGTCGCGAGAAGTACATAAAACAAAATCAGACCAATAAAAATCAGACACGTCGTAGCGAAAATGAATATTGACGCGAGAAATGAATAGTGTCGCGACAACGTGTCGAAATTTTATTGGTATGATTAAAATATGTGTACTTTTGCGACGAGTTAGTTTGGCTTGGCAGAAATGGCTGGGCGACGTGCATGAACAGCGGTATTAATAAATTTAGAAAAGTTTTTAAGGCAAATTTAGGCTATTCTGGATTAGATTTTTCCGAGCCAATTGGGTTGGCAGTGAACAGTTATGTGAAGAAAATCGAAACTTTTGGCCATATTTAAATTTTCCAACAAGATACTCAAGTGACATTTGGCGGCGTGTGGTTCACTGGCAATCTGTCTGGTCACCGGATTTCACAGGTCTAGTGGATTTTTCGGTACGAACCATTTAGCCGTGTTGGCGATGCTTGATACTCTAGAATTAAGTGCATATAAAGTATTTTATTACACACTTATATCATATGTACTGTAATTTTATACCACCAAATAAAATGATTGTAGTTTATAAAAATATAACCTGTATGCACCGACAATCCCTTTATTTCAATTCATGTAATGTCTGTCGTTCGAGTATGCAAGGCATGACCCGTCTAGAGTGGCATCAGAATTTTGCTACTATATATCTCATTAGCTGGTTTTGTAAGCAGTCGAAGAGACAAATCAGTTCTAAGTTTATCTATCGTTGTACCAACAATATTATATTGATGACATTATTCTACATCACTCGAGTTGACATGGCTGGTTGCAACAGTGCAAAACTCATGTCCACATGAATTCCCATCGATTTTCATGTCTCGCAGATCCTAAACTCTATCATACGCATGCTCCTGCACTAACATATCGCATACAATATTCAACCAAAGTCCATTCATTAATTATGAATAAATCACGCGGTTTTTTGATTATTATAGGTATGTAGTATAGGTATACAACACGAGTCATATTGTCAGACAATACATGGCAGTGGAAAACAGGATCACATACGAATAATTAAATCGGTTTAAGTTATACCTTTAAGCCTTGAATTATTTGTATGAAAACAGTAGATCTAAGTGTAAGATCTATCTTTGGTTACGTACACGACACCGTCTTTATCGATATGCTTGTATGCTAGTACTTGACTCGATCTAGTCAACGATCTTGACTTCCTTTCCTTTGCTTGAATCAACGAAACAAAAACCCGTTTCTTTGGGTTGTTCGGCCGAAACCAAGAGGAAGAGGTAGAGAGATTTTTGATGTAGTATTGTTTTAACCTAATCAACGTTAATTTATAGATAGTCAAAACTTAATCTCCAAATTAACCATTAACTTACAAAAACAATCTCTATAATTATTTAATTATTAACTTTTAACACTTAACTAATAATTAATAACTTAAAGGCAAATAAGCAATATGATGTTTGCGCTTCCAACGGCTCACACATTTACGAACACAGTACATGAAGTATTGATAATTACGGACAAGCTATAGTAGCCGCTGCATGGAACATTTTCGTCATCAACTTAAATGATTTTTATAACATGTCTTTACGAAAAAATCACCCAAAATACATTCATCAAGGTTGCATTTTTATGTTTGAAGAACTAATAACAAGTACTTATTCTCAAAAGATAAAAACCATAAAACAAACAATACCTACATATTGTTTGCCCTTATAGATGCTAACAGACTTAAACTATGGTTTCCAGAAGCGGATAATCAGTGTATCCTTCAACAGGATGAGACGTATAGAACGTCGCCCTATTGTATTTGTTAAGAGGTGCGTTTAACTCAAATCGTTTTGGCAAATCTGGATTTGCCAAAAACAAACGACCATAAGCAACAAGATCAGTCCGGTTTTCAGACACAGCTTTGTTACCTTCTTCCCTATCATACCCTCCTACACAAATAAAAGTTCCTTTAAAAGCTTTTCTCATTGGCACAAGACTATGACGACATTCGATATTCTCATCTACAGATTCCATCCTTGGTTCCACCATATGGCAGTAAAGTATCTTATAAGCATTCAACGTTTCAGCCATGTAAAGCGCTAAAGCTGTGGGATTCGAGTCACCTGATTGCATCTGGTTATAGAATGGAGACAATCTGATTCCAACTTTGCCTGCTCCTATCTCGTTAGCAACAGCTTCCACTACTTCAAGAGCGAATCTGCAACGGTTTTCTAGAGATCCACCATATCGGTCTGTCCTGTCATTTATTTCGTCTTTCATAAATTGCTCAATAAGATAACCATGAGCCCCACTGATCTCAACTCCATCAAAACCTGATACCATATTCACATTAATTTATGCTTAGATTCCAATAAAAAAAATGTTGCGATCCAATCTAATCTCACGGAAAATTTATATATTTAAGTTTAAACTTTATAACATCTACATCAAAAGGTCCTAATGTAAACTTGCTTTATGCTTAACAAATAAAAACAGGACAAGGAGTTGATAACTCTTACCGGCTTCAATTGCATTTTTTGCAGCGACTCTAAAATCGTTAACAATGAGAGAAATCTCATCTGTACGCAGCTTCCGTGGAGGTGTACATTTTGCACCATTAATGTTATTATCTCCTTGTACCTCTTTGTCAGAGGAAGATATCGGGGCTTGCCCGTTTGGCTGAAATACTGTTGTTAAATCAATAAAGAAATTACGCTCATGCAAAAGCAAACATAACAACATCGATCTTGATATCAAGAGATAAAAAGAGTATATACCGGTACTTGAAACCCTTCCAACATGCCATATTTGACAGAAAAAGATTCCACCTTTCGCATGAACAGCATCAACAATAGGTTTCCACGCCTCTATTTGTTCTTTCGTCCATATGCCAGGTGTATCCGTAAACCTGGTACAAAAACAAACACATGGTTTACGAGATTGTTTCACTATTAAACGAACATAAGGTTTCCACGCTTATATATGTACACAATGAGAAAATGTACCCTTGAGCAGTATCGGAAACCCCAGTGGCTTCACTAATAAGAAGGCCTCCGTTAGTTGCTCGTTGTGAATAGTACACGATAGCATGTGGTTGAGGAACATTTCCGTAAGATCTTTGTCTTGTTAGAGGCGCCAAAACAACTCTATATAAGATATAAAACGTAAATGAGCAACAATTATATCAATTTATAAAAATAACATAAACATAACCCCGTAACTACGTTTATGAAAATAGTAACACATTGTAGACAGAAAAATTACCTATGAGAAAGGTTAAAATATGGTAAAAATATGGGTCGTTCACTAAATACGAAAAACGATATTTGGCCGATTAGGGGTGGTCGAACACCCACCAGCCACCCGATTCACTCCGCCCCTGATTATCGGATCATTTATTGCCCATTCATTGTTTTTTAAAGTGTGTCTTATAGACTCATTGTAGAAAAATCTTATTTAAAATTATGATTTTTATTTGAGAAGTAAAAAAAATTAACCAAATAAAAGACCATAAAAAACGAAATTAAAGGATGATATTGCATCAACTAAAGTCACAAAGAGAACAAAGAGATGTCACTTGGACTGCAAATCCACTTAGATTTGGGTATCTATATGCAATCATTGGAGTGAAAAATTTTGCACGTAAGGCAAGAATACGGAATATCATGAATTAACTTATTCCTCCATTTCCATATTGCCCAAACCATCACAAAACAAACACTATGAAACACTTTTTTCATTAGCTTATTATATATTATCCATGAAACTAGTATTCCCTGGAGCAATAAAAGATAACGAATCCAATGTTTTAGCCAGACATCTTGCAACAGTTACAAAGGGAATGTAACTAATTTAGCGGGAATATAAATTAGTGTTAATATATACAAAATATATTTAATATAAAAATTAATTAAATTAAAAGTTAGGAAGATAAATTAATAAAATACTTAGGAAATTGTTTACATATAAATAAAAATGGAAAAGTAGTTTTTGTAAAACATTAAAATATTTAATGATTACCACGAGAAGTTGAATCCGTACTTCCTTGCATTCTAATAAACGAGGTTTATGCTAACTCCAAATATATAGCGAAATGTACGTAGAATATAATCAGGAGAATTTAACTAACTAATTAGTAATCACTTAGCCCGCCACATCACCTATTTCTTTGAAGAAAGAAGAGTTTCTTTATTTTTTTCAACGGTTTATATGAACTACTAATTTCAATCGACTTAATGTACAATGTTGAAAATTATATGAAAAGACACTTGATTTTCTTAAGTACCAAAAGACTCAATATGAATCCTCAATTTCTTTTAAATTCAATGCCTTCGATTTGAATTAAAACTCACTTTCAAATTATATTTTAAAATTAATTTATCTCTTCAACAACTTTTATACTTTGAGTGTTTGGATAGGTATCGGAATCTTATAATGTCTAACTATGTTCATAGGTCAAGGGGTTTTCTTAAGAAAACTTACAAAACCATAAGTTATTTGATAAACAAGCCTTCAACTACACGGAGCATTTTATATAAGGAGTGATAATTATTATGTTTATAAGGGATTCTTTTTAATCTAATTTTAGTTAATATATAAAACCAATGTCACATAGAACGGACCGGTACGGGAACGCGGATCGGGAACTGGGTCCGATAGGTCCTTAAAATTTGGTACGAAGGGGGTAGGCTTATTTTGGTACGATTCTGGTACGATGTACCAATCAATATGGTACAATGTACCGGATTTTTCTTAAAAGTCTGGTATGATGATTTTATAATTGATAGTTGATAGAAACTGATAGACATACTTATAATTTTCCTATTTATTTATTATTCCAACAGTTGGATAATCAATAGGTTCTTGAATCTAGCAATTGGGCGTGGGAAAACGTGATTTACAGAACCCGATATACTGGGAACTATGATTTTGTGTATTGAAAGCGCGTTCCAAACTCAATTTGGTACGAATTAGGGAACGATTTAGAACGTTGGATTTCCAGTTCCAAAACACGATCCCGAGCGTATCGTACCGCGTCCTGGAACGAACGATTTGGTACGGAAAATGTGTGCATACCAGCGATTTATGTGACACTGTATAAAACCTCCATCACCTTTCTCTCGTCGACCACCCTCTCTCTCGTCGATCACCCTCCACCGTCGGACCCCTCTCTCTCGGTATGCCGATATATAAGGAGCTTAGTGCCACTGACACGAGTACTAAGGGGAAAGGTTTATTTTTCAAATAGTGACGTTGAAGACAAATATACTTTGTCATTTGAATCAAGATCTGTAAAACCAACTCATTGTGGAAAAACGACCTTTGGAAGTTGTTTTGACAAATTCGGTAAATCAAACTAGTAGCACGATATCGCTTGTTAAGATTGGAAGTGGATTTTGTTCTACACCTTTTTCTCAAATTGTAAGGCAATGCAACTTTAAAGAAGGGGATGTTGTTGGTTTCGCTCTTGAAGGTGTCGACATCCAATGAAAACTGTATATTTCATTTGGTTTGAATCCATAAGTACGAGAAGATCAAAGTTCAGTGCAACGGACATGATCAACATCACAACGACTAGCCTTGTTAAAAAAATATGCTTATATTGATGTAAGCATGCTAATATTTGAAAATAATAAATGTTTAAAAACATGTGTTTGTTATCATGAGGGTTATGTTGTCGTAGTAATATGGTTGCACCAGAATTATTTATAATGTTATCGATGTATCAAAACATATGGATTCTTTTAAGGTCATACGAATAGCAAATGCCTTCTCAAGTCTTCACATGATTGTTGGACTATTAAGAAGCTCGTATTGTGGTTACCGTTTCAAACGTTCTTTATTCTGCTTCCATATCCTGGACTACGAGCAATTTAAAATTCGACCACATCATATCTTATTGATGAACAAGCTTCAGTTATATTTCGTTTGCTATAATTAAGTAAGACAAACACGTTAATTACATAGTTGTCTTATTTTTTGTAAGGCCGGTTTTGCTGCTGGGAAAAGTTGTTAATTGCAGAATGGGCGGTACAAAACATCTAGGAAACAAAACCTCCTAGATTAATACCTATCGGGGAGCGGTGGGTGACTATTTACAACCAAAACTTGGGCCAAAAAACTCTTAACTGAAATTCCGCTAGACTAATTTCAACTTTCTGCTCATTAGTCAAAGTTTTCACTTTTGATATATACCCTTCCCAACGCAACTGTTTATAGGCTATGTATTATTCCCATTCCTTGACCATATCCCCTCGAAATATAGCTGCACATTTCTCCTCTAAGTTCTTTGCACCAATGAGTATCATAATTCCATTCCTTGGTCAAAGAATGTTGGGGCATGTACCATTATTACCTATCTTGACCCGTAACCCACCCTACCCGTTTTGCTCCCCTTAGGTGCATGAATCCAAAACATATAGTGTGCATTGATTGTTATTTTAGGCTTGCTTGATTATCTATAGAACCGAATTCTCAATTTTCTATTCCCTTCAAGACCCCGGGAAAAACCTGCTTCTCAGGCACGTGGAAAGAAAGCAATGCGGGAAGACGAGGGTGTCCAGTCACATGAGCATGTAGTAAGTTTTCTTGAGTTATTTTGCTATATTACATGATTTTTTGGTTCTACATAGTTACTTTTTCATTGATGTAGTTGTGGTCAATTCTGTATCAGTAGTTTTTTCCATCGATGGGTCTTACATTAATGGGATTCAGATGACTTATAAAATTACATAATGTAGAAATAACAGATGACACGTTCTATAACTTAAACTGGTTTTAACCCGAACAAGTTCTTAACACACCACTCTTACCTATTTAAGCACCTATTGACAGGTAGTAGAACCTGACCGAAACACTATTTTAGAGTTTCTTACCATACAGAAAGAATAAGAGAAAACCAGGCAATGGCAACCATGTTATAAAATAACTTTGTTACAATAACACGTTTCACCTATCAGAATAAAACTAAACAAATCACTCGTAGAATCCAAAGAACACCTCCCCCAGCTGCACATATAAATTTTTAACCAAGTAGGGTTTACACATTCAGTTCCAGGCATATTGAACTTCAAAACTAACATGTTAACCAAAAATCCTCACAAAATAAAATAAAATTGACAAAGTGTATGAACTACTTATACACGAATTTTACAACTTACAATCTGTAAAATGCCTAAGTATCTAATATCATGGGGTCATCGGCAGATAATAACGGAAGAAGCCATTTAAAGAAGCCAAGTTTGGTTTCTCTTTTTGATCTCTGTGATGAGTATTCCACAACCATATTCCACAAGTCACCGACATTCCATCTATGGGAAATAATCCACTTTGTTACCTGTTGAGTATCCAACAAACCTTGTCATTGCTACAGAAGTAAAGAGGGGAGGAGGAGAGGTGGGTCAAAAGTCAAAACGAATTTCATAGATATAGATTTTTTTATTACGGACCGTTATGGGTTGGGTTGACCCGTAAACACTTTTTGTCAATCTTTTTATACAGAATTCTAAGATTTAACAATAGACTTGGATGACTTTCAAGTCTCGCCCCGTTTGACCAGTTCCAACATACTAAATGGGTCAAAATTTCCACCTCCTGGTAGGGGTATAAAAAACACTAAAATTGTAAAATCATCAGTTTGTGCAAAATAAGGTTTCTAGGAACCGGATGGCTTAATAAATGAGATTATTAAGAAAAAAAAAAAGGAATATCGACAAAACTATGATCTTAAAATGAAAATGATTAATGCAATTCTGGGGAGCAGCGAAAATAACGCATAAATCTTCCTTGTAGAGGTGGCATATGTCCACACATATATTCAGGAATAGGCCGCTTTGGATTATGTTTTATTGGGTAAAAAATAAAATAAAAATAGTTCAAAGGAAATGGTTCAAAAAGGTTGAAAGTCGCCCAAATTGTAAATCTGATTATGAAATCGAGCTTAGTCGGTTGCAATACTTTCTAATCCAACAAGACTATGAAGAATTAAAGACCATGTAATAGAAATGAAAAACAGCTATTATCTAAATGCAATAGTATGAGGGGTACTTTATCAAGTTACGTAGAAAGAGCTACCTGGTCCAGTGCGTGTAATGCCTCCAAGCCAAATGTGTAATATACCATGAAAGGCCTCAATGCCTGCATGGAATTGCAAAGTACCATTAGAGTGTGCAGGTATGAAAAAGGAAGTACCAATAAGAACATAATCATCACTGTCCATGGAATGATCAACGATATAAAAATCCAAAAATTCACTATCAAAATGATTTTCTAATTAAGAAAAAAAAGGAAGATAAGTCAAATATTTAGACTTCGAAAATTAGAAATCCACATTAATTCATGCTAAGTGTAGCCAGTTGGATTTCCAATGAATAAACACTCACGCTATTAAATACGAAGTAAGTTGCAGGCAATATCAAACATCCAATCAGAATTACGGAGTAATAAAAATAGAGTAAACTTTAGGGTAGGGGTTTATGTAATTAACTCATAAAAATAAGTCACGAAAGATTGCAGACAGAGTCCAAATATTCAATTGCACATATTTGACAGGCCAGATGGATTGGGTAACATGTCAAAGCAGGTTTGAGTCGGAACTAGACATGAAAGGTCACGTTGACACAAAACAGTTCGTGTCCAAACCTTCTTATTTATATGTATAGATAAACAGTGTTAAATAAGATTACTATATTATTGTAATAATAATCTAATATTGTGCCTAAAATGATTTAGGTGGTTCATGCCTAAGAAGTACACGAGCAGAATTCTTTTAAGGTATATCTTTAATATTACCTATATGACGCGTTAGAAATAAAACTGGACCCGAATCGACCCATTCAAAAGTAAACGGAACTGCCACCTCTATTTGGCAGTTCTATTACCAGCACTTCAAAAGACAAAAGGTTCCAACAAAAATGCTTTAGAAGAGAGAATTACCTGAGAAGCGGCAAGCCATTGTATTATGGCCTTCAGTTCGGGGTCTCCCCCAAATGCACCACAACCCCAATTTCCAGTACTAATCCCTACTTCATCTTGATAACCTACCGACTCGCTATTTTCCTGTTCAATTTTGATATCATATTGTTACTGATAATATCTTCATCAATCAGACAAGAAAGATTAACGAAAATGGTTTTTAAAGAGTTCTTTATATCCACATGTATGATAATTAAAATGATTAGAGAGATATAGAAATCAATTAAAGGTAGAAAAATCTCACACCAAAACATTATCAGAGTTGTTATCGAGGCTTTTAAGATCTTGATCAAGATAAGCTTCTGAAAACTGGTCATCCTTGAATAATATCTGACACCGTTGAGACTTGCACGGATCAGAAAAGCCACAGAATGCCTTGTTAATCTCCCTAATTAAAACAATTTGTATTCATAACCATTTAGCAGATATCCACAGTAATACACAAATTGAATAATGGAAAAATTATATCAGCGTAACAAATATATATAATCCCAGGATTCAACATATTAAAACAATCGCATCCTGGGTAAAGAGTATTAAGATTACAAAAACAATTTCACAAGAATTGATGCACATAACAAAATTAAAATAAGTATACCTCACAAGCAATTCATGTCCATATTGTCTTTTTCCAGGCTTGACTAAAGCGTCGATTGCAATTATTCTGGTTTTACGTCTTCCTATGACATCAGCATCTTTCGTATCCAAGAAGTCACCAGTAAACCGGAAAGAAGAAGCATAACTATATTAAAAAAAAAAAAAACAGAAGTATTATTGTACAATCAAGCATCTGAGGAATTATTTTGGACCAATCTGGAAAAAAAAAAAAGTGAGGATGATAGTTATACACCATTTAAAAGAGCAAAAAACAGTACCCATCCCAGCAATTTTTAAACTGAAAGAGCAGCCAGATCAAACTTACCCCGTATATTTGGAAAATCTTTCAGCACCAACAACCTCTATAGCCTCATTATCTTCCATACAAGGCAAGAAAAGTACTCCGGCTATTAATTCCGGGTTGATCATGAAACGAATCTCTTCCTAAGAAATATAATCACAAGAATATAAGGTTATAAGAATTCTTTTGCAAAAAATGAAGAAGATTAACAAACAATGTACAGAGAGATGGAAACAAAACTGTTTAGATGAATAAAATCAAATATGGTGCATCATAAATAACTGAAGATCCTAACAGGGAGAAAATTTACAAATAGATGTGCTGTAATCTTCTGCAGTAACTGGACATACCGGATGGTATAGCTTAAAACTAAATGCTAAAATCTGAAAAACAGAATACCGATGGCTACTGATGAGTGATGACATCCTAAAAAAGGAAGTAACCGATCACCAAGATTTGACTCTATAAACGATTTATTATATTCTACATAAATAGTATAAAATAAGCCACTGAAGCAGAAAAAGGGCGACAGATAGTGAAATCTTAACAAACGACCCATCAATCACTTCTCTACCAAGAAGCCACCCAAACATTTTACTGTATAATATAATGAATCACTTTTTAACACTCATTAAGGACAAGAACACTTCAAACACGTAGCAACTACTAGTACTCTAGAGTAAGAGGAATACGAAATAAGCAAACCTGAACACAGCCTCTAGTTAGAGCACCACCACCAAAGTACTTATTTGCAAAATCCGCTTCAAGAGCTTCCTTAGAATGATCTTCTATTAAGCCCGAACTGCAAACCTACAAGGACAGAATAATGCTATTAACTACAGTCTCTTCCATGAAATACAAACAGAGCCAATTTCAATACTTATATACCCTCCAACCACCCAGAATACCAAGAAAAAATTAGAATCGAGATAAAAACATATGTTACACACGTCTAGTGATAAAAAGTAGGAGCATTTCACTTAAGGGGAACAACATGATTTGCGTATAAATATGTCATAACTGCATGAGCTATTAACACGATAAACAAGAAAAAAATAGAAGAAAAAAATGTACCACCACTATCAGACAAATTCTAGATAAAGTGTATAACAATCATGAAAGTGTTTCTAATATTCCTGTCAAATGCAGATTCCTCTGGAAAGCAGATTTGAATACAATGCACTATTGACTCAATATAGATTTGGGATAGAAGTCATGTTGTAAGTTAAGTACTTCACATATATGAGATATTGGATTATACCTCAAACGGGCACAGGGAGACCACGGATTTACTCCAAGATTCAGCCTTTGGGTAGGGAATGTAGTTATGAGTTTGATCGGCCGCAAGGACTTTCCTCTCAAATGAAACATTGCCTACTGGCTTACTTGAACAAATTCTCTCAAAATAATGAATGATACATTTTATTTTGTTCTCCTGTTTTTCGTTGTATTGATCGTATAGAATCCTGAAAACATGCAGAAATGGGAAGGCATTAACCGACATTGCACAAACAAAAAGTTGATCATGGAAGTGAAATAACTATCTGATAGACCGATAGCTACAGAAGGGTCATACATGCACAAAATTAATGTGGTTTAGGAAAAATGAGAAAACACATACGCAAATAAATGATCAAAATTGATCACTTTTAGATGGTTGTCACGTCTACTACTGTTTGGAAACAAACAAAAGAAAGAGCATGCAAGAAGGGCGCCGATCAGTTCCTGATTCATAAGTTATAACATAAAAACTGTTATTAAAAAATCACATACCTCATGCAACTTATTATTTGACAAAGTATTGATGCTCAAAAAGAAAACTAAATTCAGGAAACACGGCTACTTTTTTTTTTCTCATTATGCATTGTGGATGTATGCATTCCATAACAAAAATGCTTAATATAAGAATGAAACAATTTATGAATAAAGTAAATGGTGATGACTCAATTTCCTCTCTACCCCATCTTTTTTTGTTTAACCAGGTTTATATTTTGGACTATGATATCTTCCGCTGAGTGCGAATAAGCTTATGCATTGAGTGTTTCATTTGTAGTAGGGCTTAAATAGTGTACTTCTGTACCTGGCTAATTAAAACTATACCAGCCTCTTGCGACTTTAACAAACGAAGACCAGTTTTGAGTCCATCCCTACCACCAACACAACTAATAGAATCTGCACTCTTGTAATGATCTTCTAGCATCATCGGGAAACTCAGCAGTAAATCTGCCAAAGCTGGAAGTATCTCTCCAAACCATTTACTAGCTTCAGCACGTGATATCAGCTGTTCAAGAAAATTCCAAACTCCTAAATGTCAAGTAATTGAAATAACACAAAAATAAAAGCGAGAATCGACATTATTACAAGGTCAAAATAATTAATATTACAGGATGCATATTGTTTTGTATTAATTTAACAAAGCAATAATAAGACAACTTACTTAGAGAAACTACAATTAGCAACAAAACTTAAATCAAATTTTGTTCATGAGAAAAACTAGGCTTTTGATTTACAATGACTTACATCAAAATTAGTATCGAACAGCTTAGATTATATGAAATCCACTTCTACTTTATATATAATATAATACTCCGTATTAAATAGATAGATAGATAGATACATAGCAATGTATACATCAATATCGGTATAACTCGATTTCGTAATACACAACAACAAAGCTGGTAACGAAATTGTAATAGAAAATAATTAGG
Organism: Senecio squalidus; assembly: GCA_910822075.1. Classification (NCBI taxonomy): domain Eukaryota; kingdom Viridiplantae; phylum Streptophyta; class Magnoliopsida; order Asterales; family Asteraceae; genus Senecio; species Senecio squalidus. The sequence continues at coordinate 42,468,295 of CAJVGC010000508.1, read as the reverse complement.
TTTCAAATTACAATAACATACATAATATTTTTTATTAATTTCCACATAAAACTATCTTACTTAGCAAAACACATCGGCAACAGTTAGCAACAAACTCGAATCAAATTTTCATACACGAGTATAACTAGGCTTTTGTTTTACAATAACTTACATCAAAATTAGTATTAAACAGCTTACATTATAACTCTTAATTTTAAAATGTCTAACTACTTCTACTTCATATATAACATTGTATATTATATATATAGATATATTGCAATGTATGTATCGATTTCCGGTATATACTGATTTTGGAATATATACCAACAAACAAAGCTAGTATTGAACAGCTTAGATTATAACTCTTAATTTTAAAATGTCTTAATATAAAATCTGCTTCTACTTAATATCATATAATTTTGTAAATATATTATATATAGATAGATATATTGCAATGTATGTATCGGTTGTCCGTATATATCGATTTCGGAATATACAACAACAACAACAACAAAGCTAGTAACGAAACGGTATCTTACGTCATCGAAGAATAAGGAGAAACCGTCAGCGGTGGAAAAAGCTAGGTCATCGGCGGAGAGATTAAGCGATTGACGGAGATCGGAGATTGCGAGGAAGAGAACCTCGCCGGAGTCAACGTTGCTGTGCTCGGGACCTTTGGAGAGTGCTTTAAGTGCTTCAACTACTTGAGATGGCCAGAATAGCGCCGATGATCGGAGAAGTAAGGGGAGGAATTCTAGAATTGAGTTTAGGTCCTCACGGTTCTCCATTTTCTTTCTTCCAAACCAGTACACTCAACGTCTAACCGTCTTTTTGAGACTGTTTGGGATATTAAGCATGTCTATGGTTTCGGAGTTGGGGTGAGAGTGTAAAGGAACCGTATTGGTTCGAAACGAGACTGGTTTGGTTCGATTTGGTTTTAGCATAAAATCAAAATCAAATATAAAATTTTAGTTTTTATAGTTTTGGAATGGGTAGGTTAGGTACGGTTTTATATCGATTTTGATGTTTGCTTTTGGATCAAATTTGGTTTATAACTCAGTTTATTATAGATTTTAGAGTTAATTACATAATTGGTCCCTGTGTTTGTTCCAAAACAACGGGTCCAGTCCCTGGGTCGCAATTCCTTCGGACCCAGTCCCTGGACCCTATCTTTGGTTGCACGTTTGGTCCCTCCCACTAACAATCGTTAAAAAATCCCGTTAAATACCCCATGTGACTGGCACATGATGGGTAAAAAAGACATTTTGCCTTTATTTTCCCCTTCTTCCCCAAATCATCTCCAATCCCCAAATCAAAAACCCTAATTCAACAAAACACGATCTTGATATGAAAAGTGGGAAAAAGATTCAAGCTTGGGTAGATTATGATGCATAGCTACTACATGCTTATCGTTTGGCAACTTTCTAAGGAAACTAACAAATACCCAAATCAAATTTCATAGCAAAGATTGATAAAAATTAACAAAAACAAATTAAAAACCAAACCTTTGATGTTCTTTAAACCTCAGGTAGAAAGAGTAATGGAAAAAGAAATATGTTTTTTTTTAAATTACACTTCTTCAAATATTCAAATTAATCGAATATTTTCAATTAATTGGGTTAATCCGATTAATCGAATTGAGGGTATTAAATTTGAAGTGTTTTTGCAATTATTGGAAGAAGGGTTTGAGAAACGGGGATGGAATACGTTCTTCAAAATTACTGTAATTAATCTTCGAATTAATAGAAATTAATTGGGTTTATCCAGTTAATCGATTTGAGGGAGTTGAATTTGAAGTGTTTCTGCAAAGATTTGAATAAGGGTTCGTGGGATTGAATGACGTATTGAAGAATCTGGTCACAATTATTAAAATGTTATGGGTCCGTATGTTTATTTATTAAAGTCTCAAATGATTAGCCATCAGTTAACAAGTTGAATTAGGGTTTTTGATTTGGGGATTGGAGATGATTTGGGGAAGAAGGGGAAAATAAAGGCAAAATGTCTTTTTTTACCCATCATGTGCCAGTCACATGGGGTATTTAACGGGATTTTTTAACGATTGTTAGTGGGAGGGACCAAACGTGCAACCAAAGATAGGGTCCAAGGACTGGGTCCGAAGGAATTGCGACCCAGGGACTGGACCCGTTGTTTTGGAACAAACACAGGGACCAATTATGTAATTAACTCTAGATTTTATCAAGTTCGACTTAATAAACAATATTTTATGTTTCTACTTTTTTTACAATCATGTATAATTTTACTGAATACGTTAAAACTAACTAGGTCGGAATATTTTACTATATTACCTATAACAATTTTGACATAAAAAAAAAAAACAAATAACATCATAATAATTACAATAAAATAATTATATATTTTTTTAAAGCCAATTTAGTGATTCAGTGCCGCCATAGTGACATATCCACTTGAACAATATGCAACCCACAAACCTTACACCAAATTTAGTTATGTTTTAATATTTACCAAATGAGGAAACCCCATAGTAAGGCTCGAATCCGAGACCTCCCCTACAAGCGAACAACCTCCTACCAAATTTAGTTATCTCCTAAATGGTTTGTTCGGTTTTTCGGGTTGGTTTTTGGAGTAAAACCTAAACCGACCCGAATATTTCAATTTTCATAAATAAAAACCGAACCATCGGTCTTTGCTTTGGTTCGGTTTTTTTGGTCTTGATTCGATGTTCCGGTGTTTATGCTCACACTTAGTTGCATATAAAATTCCAAATAAAACCGGTACACATAAAATTGAATATCAAAAATTTGGAAACGTGATACCGAATATCGTACATTTTGATTAACGTGTTATAGTTTAGTACTGGTTAACCATATATAATAAGGATTTGTTGAAAATAAAGAACCTAATGCTTAATTGGTATTGATCGATACCTGTATCAATTCAGCCTTTTGATATTTTTGTTCATCACTAGTTTCAACTTTAAGTTTCGTTTAGTTAGAGGCGAAAATCTATAGTTCAAATGAAAAGGGAAAGAAAAAGGTATTAACCATAAGTTTCGCTTTAGCCCATCAATAACACAGTTTGCGAAATAATTGTGCACAAATATAATGAAAATATTATTACTCAAAGGTCCCCAAAGGGTTTATACACATTTGCACTCGGAAAGAAAGATACACACGAAAACAGGAATAAATAATAATGTACATTCCATTGAAATCATCTACGCTTTTTTGGGTTTTCTTTTTCATGGTCTTGCAATCATATTTTAACACTAAGAATGCAGTACAAAAACATAAACACACTAAATAATTATAAGCAGAGCAGCGGATCATCTGCCTTTGCAAGAACCTGATAAAACTGGCACAAGCGTTGAAGACGATGATTACTCAATTGTTCTTTCTACAGCTCGTTTTTTACCATTAGTCTCATGTTCCATCTTTTACAAGTTGCACATTACCTCAACGTTTCATTTCTGCAAATAATCGGAATTTCAAACAAAATGTCAATGTAAAGAATCATCTGCATGTGCAGATATATGACGCTGGCATTAATAACATGGGAGATATAAATTCCATCAGTGGTAAATAACAACATTGAAGCTCAAATTTTGATTTTTAACTGGCACAACAAAATGATTGCGGGAAAGATCTCCACCAGTTCATTTTATTAGTGGTTAAAAACAATAGAAATGCAACAACCATCTTATCCGAAATTAGTTGGGTAGGCTAAAATGAAACCAAACGGAAGAACGAGAACGACAAGCTGGTCAGTTTCTGTAGTACAAATTTTCAGCCATAGTCACCTTAAGACCTTAAGTACATGTTACAAAGTATCATGTCTGCGAGTTTTCAGGAATTAACTCGACTCCTGGAAAAGCATGCAGAAACCAGCGATCATCTAAATAACAGTTATAATAACAGTTAAGAAGTGTATACTGGTAATCTCTTTGAAGGCATCTGCAGGTTTAATGACTTAAGAAGGGTACTAACTTTGCACGTCCTAATGACATGGTACTTATTTATAATACAAAGTATATATTCTCAATCTCAAAAGAAAATTAGGTTAACTATGCGACAACTAGTTAGAAATGCTAAAAAAAATCATCTCTACAGCAGTCACGAGTCATCGAATTTGTGACATGTAAAAAAAACTCAACGCCAGGTGGTTAACGTAACAGGGTTCGACCAATAGCATGTCATTAATTATTGTTTAGTGTGTCGACATTACCCTTGCGATAGACGTGTTCGATATTTAAAAGCTACTACTGGAAGTTCAAGTATTAAGATCAAATAGGGTTCAACTCGAAACATTGATAAATGAATGGAATAGCTCTTAATATGTTAAAATAATTACAATTCGCCTATGTTTTGCCAACTTTTTGAAACATTAATGGGTCAAGGCACATGTGCTTTTCTCTTGGGCCCGGTTACTACAATTAAATTTCGTATTGCGAGTGAAACTACTCAAGAGTATACATGTAAACAGATTGACATTTACTCCATGTGTGACCAACATATTCGCTTTTTCAAGCCAGCGGTTGTATCTGTGTTCGTTTTTTTGGTTTTTGTTTTGAGTGTCCTAGACCAAACCAAACATCACGCTATGTGCATATGTATAAAAAAATCATACTATATTATACTTGAGCAAATAAAGCACCGATTCCCAAATTGATAGACCAAACCCTATAACAACCAATTCCCAATATTGAATGCCTTCAATCGAATTCTGTCTGACCTCAGAAAAACTTGGATCGGTTCGGCTTTAGGTTTTGGTTCAACAAATCTCAGACTGAACAACCTGACCTAGATATAAATATGTTGGAAGTAGTATGGAACCATTTTTCAGCATAAACGCATGCATAGCCCAAGTGGTATATCCAGATAGTTATATTTTCCCGTGGATGTACATTTTACATGTCATGTATGTTTATGGGCTTCTACATTCACACTCATTAAGCAGGCATCAGTAATGGTGATCTTTCAACAAAAAACCAGCATCAGTATATTTATATTACCAGATGGCAGAGTGGAGAGATGTCACACCCTTAGTTTATATTTCACTTTTTCTTAATCGCGGTTTTACACTTTTACTAGTGAAATTTCAGGTAATCGACTGTTAACACTCAACAGTTAACACGGTCCACTAAGCAAGAGTGATGTAAGGCATATAGGTTAAAAGAGTTAAAGTGTCACAAGTACGTTAGTATAAATAAGAGATTTAAAAGACAGTACCTCTTGTAGAATGTTTGTCATTCGTCATTTTCCCATTCACCCTCGTTCTTGGTCGTCTCTTTTCTTCCATCATTTCCTGCATCACTTTCACTAGCAGTTTCCCATTCAGAATCATCAGTCCCTTGCCCATAACCATCACCCACATCGGCCTCACAATCAATACCCCCATGTTTAATAGCAGCTTCTCTAAACAACCAAGCCGCACGCATCTGCTTTTTAACCAACCGTTCTGCATAATCAGGCACTTTATTCTGTCTAGAAGACAAATCAGGATCTGTTGATTGAGAGCACTCATTTATGAACAATATAGCATCTAACAAGCTCTCTTTAGCTAAACCAAGCATATCGTAAGCTTGCGCTCTTCTCCATAAGCTTTTAGCATGTCGATTAACCGGATTATGAAGACAAAGCGCACGGGTAGCGTCACTTATTGCGCCCAATGGTTGTTGCAATAAAAGATAACACTGGGCACGATTGCTGTACAACACGACTCGCTCTTTCTTAGATCTTACTGGGCACAATGCTAATGCCTCCGAGTACTTTGATGCAGCTCCAGAGATATTTCCTGATGAAAATAGGGAATTACCTTCGAGTTTTACTACCAATGCTGCAGCTTGTTTAATATGGAGATCCTCTTTAGGCATACTTTTTTCCCATTTGAATCGCTCTCTGGAATGTAATATTTCCTCAACGTCTTCTTTTGTCCGGTTACTGACAGAATTGCGAGCTGTTCCGTGTGATTGAATGCATTCTTGAAGAACATTGAGAATCGAATCTCCAAGCTTTTTATGATCCCCAAGAGTTGAGATCTCCGCTAAGTCCAGAACTGCAGGTGCTGCCTTTTCTATAACCTAAGTAAACATATCATTGAAGTTTGCATTAGAACATTAATAACGAGTTAAAAAATAAAACTTATTCAAGGAACTCGTACAGAGTATAGAATATTACCTTATGGAATGTGTTAGGGTCTTGAAGCAACCATAGAAGACAATCAATCGCCATATACTGCCAGTCATCTGATGAGCGTGCAATATTACATAATGCTTCGATTACACCAGGACAGCTACTAACAGGTCCTCTTCCAAACTTATGATGACAGATTGTTCTGAACAAGCCGATACCCGCTGGTGAATTTTCATTAACAAGTCCACCCCACATACCAGGAAGCTTTACAAGAAATTCTGGTTTGCATATTATAGAAAGGAACTCAGGTTTAAACGCAAAACAATTTATAAGTTGAAGAGACCAGCATTGTAATTGACTAGCCCATTCTTCAGCTTTCCTCGATTCCATCTCTACACCGCCCATGCCACGTGTAAGAAGATCACAATGGTAACTAAGTCTTCTATCAGCATACTGATAGAAGTGAGAGTAAACGATTTCAAGAGAACTCATTGCTAATTGGATACAAAGCTCAAGAATCTCTCCGTGACTTGCTACAGCAGGGAAAGTGCTTGCGTATGTAGCCAAGTGCCCTAGAGCTCGCACAGCAACTCTCTGTTCAACCCAAGTTAACCTACCTCGTAAAAGTTCAACTAAAGGTGGGATTACCCCAGCATTCACAGCTGTTTCAGCAAAATCCTCCATGTTCATGGTGTAGGATCCAATTATATGAGCGGCGTAGTAAGGAATGTAGATATTTTGATCATGAGACAACCAACGACGATTCTTCAAGCCCTTCCAGATGAGTGCGGCCATACATTCAAATATACCCAACTCAATGAACTCCGGGTCGTTAGGATGTGCCATAGCCGTATTCCAAAGGCCACTTATGGGGAGGACTTGACCATCATCGTCTTGTGAAGGAAGCTCTCGGAAAAATTTCATGATGCTAGATCTCCGCTTGTTTGGATTCCCTTCTTTCATGACACAGAAGAAGCATCCAGGGTACGGGCAGTCTGCGATATGTTTGTCCATGCTCAAAGAGTTGATTGTTTATAATTATAGAACCATAAAGCCAATTCCTGATAAGCCTCCAAGCGTACACTGCATTAGGACGATGTCAGAATATAACGATTAACAGATCTATTAGCTATTATAACTTAATATGCAAAGCAGCAATGAAAAGAAGTGCACAATGTGGCGAAACAAGAGTTTTTCGATGCCTCTCTCTAAACGGGTAAACACATTTTATGCTTTTAGTAAACCCGCAGAGTTGGTCCTTAAGAAAGAGTTACAGACATAGTTAATCAAAAGCAAGATACATTAAAACGTTACGATGAAACCATCTAGACCTTAATAATGTGTAGCATAACAGAATTAATAATTACGAAGCTCGGATATTTAAATTTGAAATAAATCAACAAAATTAGAGTGAGAATAAACATCTCAAACCTGCAATTATATCAAAAGCAATTACTAAATTCAAAATGTAATCAAAAGTGATATCAGTATAGTACCATCAGTTGACGTTATAACGGCGGCAAAATTGACGGTGACGGTGACGGTAGCCGCCGATCACGGAGGAGTGGATTTAGTAAGTGTGAGAGTGATTTGGGGAATTTCAGACACGATTGCAGATTTGTAAGGGTTCTTCTTGACTTGTTTCAAAAAAAGGCAATTACCGAAAAATACGTTATCAAATAATTTTATGTAATAATTGTATCAATTTATTGCACCATAAATAGTTAGGGCAAAAACCATTATAAGTGTAATAAAGTTTGAGTTTATAAAATTTGAAATTCAAAACTTAGACTCGAATTTGATTTTTGTCTTTATTTTTGAACTTGACCTAAGTTTAATTAATTAATTGAGAAATTCTTTAAGCTTAATCGGGACTTAACTTAATTAATCAAGGTTATTAGTCATCTAGGTATCTTTGTGTGAATCAATAGTTTTGAGGTTGTCTTAACTCAACTCGGTTAAATAGTACAGCAAATAAATTCATAAATATTAATAAATGAAAAGATAAAACTATTAGATATTGCAATCTCAATAAGTCTTGCGAGATTTATGTATTACGTATATTTATATTTATGTTCGAGCTTGACTTGAAATGTATACTACTAACTCAACTTGTTTTACATGTGTCAATTTCTAGCTTAATTTGGTTTAAATTGTAGCTCGGAAATTGTATTGTCCCGATTACAACATTCCGAAAATTGTATTTTTAGATTTGTGTTATAGTTGGTTTACTTAATATAGGGATTTGAGACAATCTCGGTTTACTTAATATAGGGATTTGAGACAATCTCTCAATGATACACCAATGCATTATGAACGAAAAAAATAATATAAATGGAATCGAACTTGCGATTTCATGAATCACGACCACGAACTATCTGACCCAACCACAAACCTTAAACATGCGACTGGAACCGCACGAACCATAACCACGGCCCTCTAATCATACAAATTCATCGTAAACAAACACTTGATCTTCAAACCATTGATCTTGAACTTGAAGTCATAAGTAGTTGTTTTGATGGGTAGAACCGAAAGGACAAACTCTTAAAAGTTAAAGCCAAAACGTGAAAGACACTACTATCATTAAATCAACCCAAGATGTAACCTACAATAAAAGGCAAACGATTAGTAGAATGCATGGAAAAGACATTTAAACATGAAAACTTAAACCTCCGTGTGAGATAAATACTCATTTTGAGAAACACAATATGATATTTACTAAGAAACTAGAGGGGACTCGTGCGTTGCATGAGTCCGGGGCGAAACGAAATTTGTGATCGTGTTGATGGGATTATTTGATTCGCAAAGTATATTTTTCATGTTGACGGGATTATTTGATTCGCAAAGTATAAATACTAATCTAAAAAAAAAAAAAAAAAAAAAAAAAATATGAAAGTCCAACACAGTGAAAGCCCAAACCAAGCAAATTAATCGGTACAAAAAAAGTAAGGAAAAGTAAGGAAATGAGAGGTTTGCAGGATTCGAACCCTGGTCTGCTAGCAATACAGGCAGCACCTAAACCACTCCAGCAACAACCTGTTTTGTAAACAAAATGAAAACAATTGTATTTAAAGACAATATTTTAATTATAATAATAATAAAATCCACAATTTCATAGGCATTGATGGGTTTTAATTAAAGGATTAATTCATACATAGTCGACACATGAGTTCTTTTAACTAAGTATAAACTCATCATACTAGTCTACGCCGACTAAATAGATCAAATATTGTCATACCATATTTACATTTAGGATTCTTACTAACTATATATTTACTAAAATTATTGTATCAATTATAATATAGAAATACGTTCATCGAAATATGTGCCTTTAAAGTGTTTGTAAAGTCTAGAACTCTTCAAACTAACACCGCCATCATATTGCGTTTCTCATAGGAAGTGTTTGGTAGATGACCATCGACAGGGCCAGCCCTAGGAGTGGTAAAGTGGGCGACCGTACAAGGCATTACGATCGAAGGGGACATCATTTTACGAATCGGGATTTTCAATATTAGACTCATTTATAAGTGACTTTTAGAACAAAAAACCCCTTAAACCTATATATATTGTATACCAGTTAGGGAAGTAAAATCTAAGAAATAAAATATGGTTTTATTTTAATGGCTAAAAGGAGTTGCACATAGAGGAGAAAAGGAGTTGCAAGTAAAGGTGAAAGATGAATGCATTAATATGCAATGTTTTGAAAATCGGGTCAATGATCGACCCGGCCTAGCCACCGGATCACTGGGTCACCGGGCCAACCGGTTGAATCGGCGGGTCAACCCGGTCTCTGCAAATGTCCAAAATTTTCAATATCCCCTGTCAAAAGTGCAAAACACTAACCTTTGCTGCATAAAAACATCAAAGAAACATGTTTATCTAATCAAGAAATAAGAGATTACAACTTTTTACTTCAAAAGATTACAAGTTTCATACTCTATACTTGATAAGGCATAACTCCTACTGAGATTACAAGATTTATGCTTCAAAAGACTATACCCAAGCATAAATCTTACGAGATTATAAGTTTTAAACTTCAAATGGCATAAATCTTACGAGATTATAACCTTTTAACTTTCAAAAATAGTATAAAAAACAAAACCCGGCGGGTGTTAGCGAACCGGGTTGACCCGGGTGTCTAAAAACCCGTCGGTTCGACCGGTTCTCAGTTTCCTTAAAACCCGGGTTGTTTTGACCCGTTTTTTTGGCCGAAAGCGGTCCAACCGGTTCAACCGGCCGGGTCGAACCGGGTTTCAAAACACTGTTAATATGTTTTTTTTTCTTTTCAATTTTTTTTCATTATGTTTTTTATTATAACCTTGTAGGTTTAAAACTTTAACTTAACCCCGAGTTAAGTAATTTTTATTTTAGAATTCCTTAACTTTTTATTATATATACGTGTAGTAAACAATATATTTTTTTGAAAAAATATTATATACTGTTTTAAACAAATGTATAGCAAGTTTTACAAATATATTGCATTGCTCATATTTTTGAAAACTAGTTTTATCTATATAAAATTTTCAATATCTAATATCCGATGTGCGAATGAGCTATCTAATTGTGGTGAACTATAGTTTACTTGATGGGTAGCTACGAATACCTTAATCTTGTCGAAATTCGTGTTTTTTTCTTTCGGATTCTTATCAGTTTTGGTCAAAGATACGCCATTGACGTTTAGTTTAATTAGGTCCAAACCCTTTAAAAAAACAATATAGTTATTGTTGAAGAAATTTATCAGAGTATAATTTGACCTTCTCGTCCAGGACATCAAAATAGTCAACCATTGATTTTGAAGTTGTAAAACGTTACTTATCCTAATTATCACTAATGTTTAGTTGAAATGGTTATCCTAAATTAAAGGTTTGCTTTCTCTTTTTCGGAACTCTAAAGAGTTTAACAAGCAATTATTCGATAGGTTTGTTCGCATATTTTATATGAACTTGAATTTTGAAGAGGAAAACATCATTGATTTTGTTGTTAAGATTATATATGTAAAGATAACTAGTTTGTATACCCACGAAAATGCGGAAAACTATATCAAAACTAATATCTGGAAAGCTACTAATGTGAATTGAATGATTTAGAGCGCTCACAGTTATAATACCGTTTTACTCGGTGTTAGAGCATACGCAACCATAACACCGAAAAGCTCGGTGTTATGGTCACGTCAGAATAACACAACCCATAACATAACACCAGAAATACCCGCGCCCCCCAGCCATAACTCGGAATTCTGGGACCTATCAGTTTTTTTATTTTTCATTTTTTCTTTTTACTCATACTATTTTAATACATTATTAATAATAAAAATACATAAATAATAAAAATAAACTTAGATTAACATTAAAAATTAAAAAAACGATACAATAATACTTAAAAATAGAATACGTTTACAATAAGTAAACCTAATTGTTACGTTCGGTCGCAAATTCAGAGCGTATTTCGGCCTTAATCATCTCGACTTCGGCCCAATCCTCTGGTTTCATATCATGTGTAGGCATACAGAGAAATTCCATTTTTCGAAAAACGGTGTTTGTCTTGGATCTCCATTGTTTTCGCGATCCTAAGCTCGCGAAGTTCTTTGACAACGTTGTCGTTAAACTCGTCCCGCTTTGAAGATACATCAGAGGACGAGGAGGACCGTGCAACTTTAGCTGCTCGTGGCTTCCTAAAGGTCGTGGAATTTCATCATGACCAAAGAGGTCCGGTTCTTCTTCGTTACCCTCGTCGTCGAGGTCTACCGCTTCGTCAACGGCTTTAGGATTTAGAAACTTTGGCGATTTATGCAAAACCTCCCACGCAACATGATGACGAAATGGCCGTCCGACCTCGGCTTCGTACATTGTTAACGCCGTTGTGTAAACCACTTTGTCATCCTCACCACTTGATCGATCCCGTTCGTCACGGTCATGACATGCTGTGAAAGACCGCAATTGGCTCATAACCCTCCATTTCCCACGTAGTTGCTTTTTTGTAAACGGTACCGCCAAACCTCCGTTGAAAATAGCAAGTACACGATACCAAAAAGTTACTTTGTTTTGTGATTTTCCTTTTCTCCTACACTCCGATACATGAACCCAATTCTCCGCCAAACGTCGTTCTTGGGATTGTGACCACTGAATCTTCGATGGTGGGGTTTCGACTTCCACAAACTTAGCTTTTTTCTTACCTTTATCTTTACTATTACTAGAGCTACTAGGTTCTGCTTGTTGTGGTTGGAACGATTGAGACGGTTGAAATGGTTGTGTTTGGGGTTGTTGGAATGATTATGTTTGTGGTTGGTGGAATGATTGTGTTTGTGGTTGATGGAATGATTGTGTTTGTGATGATTGTTGTTGTTGCCATTGCCAAAACTGAAATTGTTGCCATTCGTTCATGGCTTTTTGATGAGGTGGAGGTTGCATGTTGTTGTTTCCACCGACTAGTGAAGTGAAGCCACCGGGTTGTGTTTGGAAATTTGCGAAGCCCGGGGAGGAAGGAGAGTTGGAATCGGTTAGCGAATAATCGTTGTGTTGGACATTTTTGTGGTGTTTATTTGAATTTTAGAGAGAAAGAAGATGATTTTGTGTATGTTTTTGTAGTTAAGGTTGGGTATTTATAGAATTGGTTGAATGGTTTGAAGAAAAAAAAAATAACGGCTAGTAACGGCTATATTTTTAATTTTTTTTTTAATTAAGTTTACGGTAACAAAAAAAAAAAATATTAAATATAACGCGCGTTACACACGTAACGTCGTCGGCCAGCCATGGCCATAACGCGGGTTATAACGCCATGGTTGGCTATGCTCTTATGGTCACGTCAACATAACTCAGCCAATAACATAACACCAGATACCCCCCGCCATAACTCAGAATTTTGTGACCCCACCAACTTTTTTATTTTTCATTTTTTTTCTTTTTATCATATTATTTTTAATAAATTATTAATAATAAAAATACATTAATAATAAAAATAAACTTAGATTAATATTAACAAAAAAAACGATACAATAATACTTAAAAAAAATACGCTTACAATAATTAAAAACAAACTACTTATTTCGACCTAAACCTAAATGTTACGTTCGATAGCAAATTCGGCTCGTATTTCGGCCTTAATCCTCTCGACTTCGGCCCGATATTCTGGTTCCATATCATTTGTAGGCATGCGAAGAAATTCCATTTTCCGAAAATGGCGTTTGTGCTCGATCTCCTTTGTTTTAGCGATCCTAAGCTCGCGAAAGTTCTTTGACAACACCGTCGTTAAACTCGTCATGTTTTGAAGATACATCAGAGGACGAGGAGGGTCGTGCAACTTTAGGTGTTCGTGTCTTTCCTAAGGGTCTTAGGAGTTCATCATGACCAAAGAGTTCCAGTTCTTCTTCGTTACTGTCTTCGTTGAGGTCTACCGCTTCGTCAACGGCTTTAGGATTTAGAAACCTTGGAGATTTATGCAAAACCTCCCACACACTATGATGACGAAATGGGCGTCCGATCTCGGCTTCGTACATTGTTAACACCACTGTGTAAACCGCTTTGTCATCCCCACCACTTGATCGATCTTGTTTGGCACGATCATGGCATGCTATGAAAAGACCGCAAAGATTTTGTCATAGTCGTCCATTTCCCCGTAAGTTGGTTTTTTGTGAATGGTTCCGCCAAGCCTTCGTTGAAATGACCAAGTATACAATACCAAAAAGTTGGTCCGTTTTGTGAGTTTCCTTTTCTCCCGCACTCAGATACATGAACCCAATTCTCCGACAAACGTCGTTCTTGCGCTTGTGACCATTGAATCTTCGATGGTGGGGCTTCAACTTCCACGACCGTTATTTTTCTTACCTTTACCTTTTCTCTTACGAAAGCTGCTAGGTTCTTCTTGTGGTGGTTGGAACTATTGTGACGCTTAGAATGATTGTGAAGGTTGGAATGATTGTGACGGTTGGAATGATTGTGCTTGTGGTGGTTGGAATGATTGTGATTGTGATGATTGTTGTTGTTGCCATTGTCAAAACTTCAATTGTTGCCATTCATTCATGGCTTGTTGATGGGGTGGAGGTTGCATGTTGGTGTTTTCGGAGAGTAGTCAAGTTAAGCCACCGAGTTGTGTTTGAAAATTTGCTAAACCCGGGGAGGAAGGCGAGTTGGATCCGGATGGCGAATAATCGTTGCGTTGCGACATTTTTGTGGTCTTTATTTGAACTTTAGAGAGAAAGAAGATGACTTGGTGTATGTTTTTGTAGTTAAGTTTGAGTATTTATGGAATAGGTTGAAGATTTTGAAAAAAAAAAAAAAAAAAATTAAAACCAACCGATATTAAACGGCTACTTTTTAAACTTTTTTTTATTCAATTTACCGTTAGAAAACAAAGAAAAAAAATTAAATTAAATTGGATAACGCGCGTTGCGTATGTAACGCGGACGCCATGACGCGACCGACCAACCATGGCACCGCCATGGGGGAGTTTAACGCGGGGTTTTAATGCCCCGCGAGCCCTCTTATGTCGTCAAATTTATCTCATTTTGTTTATACACACTTTGCTTGAAATTGACATTTACATCTCTTTAAATGTTTTGAAAAGCTTTAAAGGCTACGTTTAATACTTTTCTTTCTTTGGGGTTATTGCAAAATTATTCGGTAGTCTATTTCAAAATTCAACCATTCAAATGCTTCAAATTAATAAAGATGAATTTAATTGAGTGGATAATATTATAATTGTATTGTTCCTAAATAAAGTGATATTTGTATATTTTGGATTCTCGGTATATAATGTTATGGAATAACTATTCTTAAATTACATTTTGAAGAGAGTATCTAACGATTTAGTGAGTCACAACACAGACTTACGGTTACCATCAAAATCAGTGAAGAACCTATAGGAAAAACACATAATAGCAGGTATTAATTAGCAAATATAACTTGATGGGGATGCAAATGTTAGAGCCATAATTAACTCATTATTGGTAGGAGGTTGTCCCATTGGTAGGAGGTTGTCCTCCCCTAGGTGAATATTATGAAGATGTCACTGTTGCCCCAAATCACTTACAATGTCGTTCTAAAAAAATAAAAATAACTCATATTACTCTTGCTTAAAATAATGGAAGGGATTATCATAAAGATAATCATCATGAATGCTTGTACTTGGTTTAAATAATGTCTAGTCCCCTCCTACTTAGCAAAACTTCCAAGAGGTAACTTACATAATAAAAGGAAATAAACGATGTCATGGGATGAGACGCTCACCTTAACTTCTTCCTGTGTAAGAAATACAAAAACCCAAATGTTTACGCTTGTTTTGATATAATGAAAGAAGTAAATAAGGAATGCAAGCACTTTCGTTTGCTCTATTCACGATGAATCAACTATAAATAACTTCACTTTGTCCGTTAAAAAAACATGAGTCGGTCTCCGTCGCCCATTTTATGTGCTATATAACCTACATATTATCCCTTGTTTTGTTTACAGAAATTACAGTGGACTTATGTCTATATAGAATCATGGTTAAAGAAACTTCCCATACCTTATGACCAAAGTAGTGGCCAGCTGGATCACTCGAGGACATTTTCATCATCGATACCTAAGATCATCACTACAGTTGGAACAGATAAAAAAAATGCGAATAAATATGATTGTAGTAAATAAATAGGAAGAGTAAATTACATACAATCTGATTTAACAGAAGCATGTTGCCATCAAACTAAGGAGTCTTCCTTGACCCTTTTTACGACTGAAATAATAAACATGAATGAGCAAATGAATACCTTTTGACATGATACAACGAAGCCAAAATGATGATACTTTAGGGGCATGATAAACCACTCTCATTAAATAATCAAACGATTACTCATAGTAAGAAGCTAATGACAAGATTACTAAAAAGATTTATCCTACTAATTATAATTAGTAAAGACAAATGTAATGATGCAATAATAGTTATAAAAGAAAGTATAATATATACTTACAGTTACAGGTTTTGCCAACAACTACATCACCAATTCGACAACCATATAATCTCTTTTAGTGTTAAAATAGTGTTAGTCGAGCATAAATTAATCATCTTAAATGCATTTAGAAAACTTACATTATATAAAACACTTTGTGTGCCTGAGGAAAATCAAATGAAGAAGGATTTTTGTAACGAACCTGGACTATTTGAATTGCTTTCACAATCATCTCGAAATGATTTATGTTTTAAGATAGAGAGAGGGAGAGAAAAAAGATGTATATGAGAGGAAGAAGATGAAGAATCGCTAATGATAATAAGATTCTAAAATTACTAATATGTATTAGAGAAACATATATTTTCAAAGTAGCGTATTGAAGAAGAAGAAGAAATTTTTTTTGAGTAAATTACACCGTTGGTCCCTATATTTGAACCCAAATCACTAGTTCGAGGTTTTTTTTGAAATAATTATGCCATTAGTACCCATTGTTGCAAACCAGGTCACGTGCCCTCCACACGAGGGCATTAAAGTCTTTAACCACCCTCACTCACCTTATTAACACCAACAGTCATCTTTATTCTTCAAAACCTTCCGCTTCAATAAACTTTTTCCCCAATCTTGCAAACCCTAGAATGTTTCTTTCTAAATTCTCCAAAATTGTATAATTAATATTGCGAAAAAGAGATGTCCGGTGAAGGACCAAGTTACGGTAAGGCTCAACTACGTTAATTTACAATGACCTTCTGATCTTCTAAATTTATACCATTATAATAATCGTAACTGATCTTGTGTTATTTTTTTTAAATGTAGATGGAAAACCTACTATGTGTTCATTAAGGCTCAACTACGGCAGAATGTTTACAGATTTTCCTGGAAGGTCATACATTGGAGGTACTACTCAAATCATTGATAATGTTGATATGGATGAGTTTTCAGTAATTGAGTTGGATGCGGTTATGATACAATTAGGGTATGTTGATGGGTTACCAAAATTCTACTACTTTCTTAAACCTGGAAGGGATTTAGATACAAGACTTGCAGCTTTAGGGAATGATTTAGATACACTATATATGGCTGACTTTGTTGTAGAACATAAGCCTATTGACATCTATGTTGAATATGGAATGAGCAGTGTTGAGGCATATTTCTTACCTACAAATCCAAGTAGTGTTGTGTTAGAGGAAATTGAGGAACCTATAAGGGAAAAAAGGAGTACCCCATGTGCTAGGACCCTTTTTTGGAGTGGAATGATGAAATTGAGGAACCTGTAAGTCAAGTAATTGAACCAAATCTAAGTAGTGTTGAACCAAATGCAAGTGAACTTACTATTGATGTGAACGCTAGTGAACATATAGATGGACCTACTGTTGATGTGAATGCTAGTGAACATATAATTGAACCTACTGTTGATGTGAATGCTAGTGAACATATAGATGAAGCAGTTATTGAAAATGATATCATAGTTGATGTTGTCAATATGCATGATGAACCTGATATTGAAGTTACTTTTGTTTGAGATTGCTAAGAGTGTAGGATATGGGAGTAACTTTCAAATTGAGGAAAACACAGTCATCCAAGATGACTTAGATGTACTGGATAATGAAGAATTTGAGAGTGATTCAGGTTCAGAGGGTGATATTGATCATATTAGGAAAAGAAAGTTAAAACAGTTGAGAAAAGATAAGAACAAAGTTGATGCTAGTATGTACAAACACTTCTTTTATGTAGGTCAAGAATTTGGTAGTTCTACCAAGGTCAAAAAAAGGATTAAGTTGCATTCAATTGAGACAAGAAGAGAGTTGCATTTAATCAGAAATGATAAACATAGAGTGAGAGCTATATGCAGGGGTAAAACACCCATTTTTGGTCCTTCTTGTCAAACAGATAAATTTGGGCCCAAAAGTCAAAAAGAGAAAACTTGGCCAAATGAGAAAAGTGGGTCACATGACAAATGTTTGAATAATGCAAGTGGGGGACAAGATAAGGTTGGTAGTAGCAAGAATATATCAGTAAATGTTCAAGAGATTCTCTGCCCTTGGATGGTGTATATTCATAAAGTCAAAAAGACATGTACTTGGGTGGTTTGAACACATAAAGAGGAACATCATTGTCTACAATCTACAGAAATCAAAGCATGCACATATGATTTTCTCTCCAAACAGATTGTAGATCAAATCAAAGGGAATCCTGATATACCAATTAGAGCAGTTAAAGATCAACTTGAAAAGCAGTTTGAGTTAGGTGTGTCTTTTATGAAAGCTTTCAGGGCAAAGAGTCAAGCAGATAAACAAATGAGAGGTGATTACAAGCTCCAATACACAATGTTGAGAGATTACATCTTGGAGTTACAAACCACCAATCCTGGAGCAACTGTTAGGGTAGAAGTCCAAAGTGGTACTAATCCTCATTCTGCAACTAGAATATTCAAAAGGATATATGTGTGTTTGGGGTCATTAAAACAGGGGTTCAAAGCTTTTCAAAGAGACTTTGTTGGTGTTGATGGTTCTTTCATGAGGGGTCCCTTCCCTGGGCAGATCTTGTCAGCTGTTGGTATAGATGGGAACAATGGAATCTATCCATTTGCTTATTCAATTGTGGAAGCTGAAAACCTCAGTTCATGGACATGGTTTTTGGAGTGTCTTGGTGAAGATTTGGGATTGAGCAGGAACTCCTATTTCACTTTCATAAGTGACAGACAAAAGGTACCATCTCAGCTTTAATATGTTGTGTCGATTTATGAAATTACTAATATAATGTATATGTGTATTGTAGGGTGTTCTCCCAGCTTTGGCAAAGGTTTTTCCAAGAGCAAAACATAGATTCTGTCTCCTACATATTCACGGCAACATGAAAAGGACATGGAATGGAAAAGCTTTTAAAGACCATCTTTGGAGATGTGCTACTACCACAACTGTTCAACATTTCAACAAAGCCATGGATAAATTCAAGGCATATAATCCAGTTGTACATCAATGGTTGTCTAAGATCCTACCAAGTCATTGGTCCAGGTCACACTTTTCAGGTTAGTACACAAGTATGCTATTATTGTTAATATGCTAAGTTTGTTGTTATTGTTTTAGACCAAACTCACACTGATATATTGCTAAACAATATGTGTGGGGTTTTTAATGGTAAACTATTGGTGGTAGAGATAAGCCCATCATCACTTGTTTAGAATATATTAGAGAGTATTGTAAGCTAAGAATAGTGAATGTCACATCTGCCATTGAGAAGTGCATAGGGCCTTTAACACCAACTGCAACTACTTTGCTTGGAAACATTAAAAAAGAGACTGTTAAGTACACTGTTTTGTTTAATGGGGATCATAAGAACCAAGTATGTGGACCTTGGAATGACCAGTGTGCTGTTGATTCCCAAAATAGGACATATACTTGTAGGAGGTGGGAGATTACTGGTTTACCATGCAAGCATGTTGTTGCTGTGAATTGGAATATGATGATCAACAAAGTGAAAACTGGAGTTATTAAATCTTGGGCTCATCCTTGCTACTGGTTGGAGACATGGAAACAGGTTTACAGCTACAAAGTTCAACCAATCAATGGAAGCAACATGTGGTTTAAGTCTACAGTCCCAACAACACTCAAACATCCTTACCATCACAAACAAGTAGGTAGGACAAAGAAGAAAAGGTGAAGGGGGCCTGATGAGAATGAACCTATTGTGAAGGATGGCAAGTTTTCAAGGGCTTGGAGGAGTGTAATGTGTTCAAACTGTGGTAATATTGGACACAACAAAAAATCATGTCTTGGGCAAGGTTGGACTCAAGCTACTGCAGATGGGACTCAAGGTACTGTAGGTGGGAGTCAAGGTGGGACTCAAGCTACTGCAGATGGGACTCAAGGTGCAAGTGGAAGTAGGAATGAAGCTAGTGGGAGTCAAGTTGCTGGAAGTCAAACACCAAAGTGGACTATAGGGATGATAAGAGCAGTTGTTTCACCAAAATGAAGGTAGTCGTAGTTTGTAATGGTTTGAACTTGGTCTTTTGGTAATTTGTACTGAATTTGAATAACTTGGTATTTTGGTAGTTTGTAATGGTTTTAATTTGGTACTTTGTAATGGTTCAATATGTAATGGTTAACCACTATGGTACTTATGTAATTTGTGTTTTGGTCATTTGGAGTTTGTTAGAGCAAGGATTGACAGGCTCAGTAACTTGGGTGTTTGGGTTTCAACCCCTTGACCTCCTGCTTAGCAGTGCGAACCTATCAAGCTCTTGGCGAGCCTAAGGTGGTCAAGTGGCTGGTTGGAGAAAGATGATCGGAATATGTTTACTGCGGGAAGTGTATAGGTATTCCGGTCAAGAGATATTGTGTGCAAGTATGAGAGTGGAGAAGATGGCCTCCAAAACCTGAAGTGTGGAGTATTTATACCCAACACTACCAGGCATCAACAACGTACGGCAATGATGACCATTTATGGCTCATCAATAGGATTCCAACGGGTATTAACGTCTATAACATTATATAACTTTATTAATGCTCCGACGGTTACACTCAAGGATTAGGCTTGAGTGTCTAACCGGTAGAATGTCAGGAATATGATACTATGAGATGAATCCCAAGGCATTAGTGTTGGTTTGGAGGAATACGGTACTTATTAGATACAAGGTATAAGTATTGGCTCTGGAGTGCCGGGCCAAAAGCATGAGTGACAGCCTAGGCGTAAGTGCTACCAAGGTGACGGACATCGGACCACGAGTGCCGGACGCCGGGATACTGATGTGTAAAATCTAGTCTTAAATTTAACCTACTATTTCACGTAATTACACACTTATAGGCAGTGTACCTATTCATATGTAATATAGTTTAAAAGCAAGTAAAGGTTCGTTCGCAGGGACTAATTTGTTTTTAAGTTTCGAATTAATAATACTATATGTTTTTTGAGGTTTTTATTGTAACAAAATATTGATTAAAATTTCAAGTAATTAGTGAAAAGTGATTAATAAAAATCGAGTGAGAAAAAGTAATTAAAATTATCAAATATCGGAGAAAATACACTTGTTTGACACTTCACTTATTTTCCATTTAAGTTTACGAAATTGATTGATTATAAAACTTCTAAGATATAACAAAAGTCCTCTCGAATCTTTTATTAACTTTAAATACCTCTAATTATGTGACAACCGTCTTATTTCAGGTGAAAACCGCATTCTCTATCTTTGACTTAACTCGAATTGATCTTGTTATTACTTGTCTCGTAATCTCGAGTGTGTAGAATCGAACTCGGAATCACATAAATGAATCCTAATACCAAGTAAATACTTAGTGAACTTGTCTAAGTTCCTATTTTAAATGAACGGAAACTTTTAACAAACGAAACGCTTAACAACGGAACGAACGAAAAACGAAAAAGGCAAGTCTGCCACTCCAGCCGCGCCGCGGTCAGGCCACCGCGCCGCGGTGGAGCACGCAGACAACCACTTTTTGTAACTTTTAAAACTTAACCAAACGGACCCAAAACCCGAGCCCAACACTTTGGCTCGGGCTAAACTTGCTAAGGGCCCTCTTCAGGTCCAGTAAAGTCATTGTTGATACATATAACATAACACAAAATCATTTTTACAAACACACACACACATATCAAACACAAACACCCTTATGTTCTCTCTCTCTCTCACTTGAATTTTTAGACAAACACCCACTTAAATCCACTTCATTTACAGAAGTATTTCCACCCAAAACACAGATTTTAACCACACATAAACACCTATAAATCGTCATCAAGAAAGAAGGAAGAAAGGGATTTCATACATTTGGGTTAAAGGTGCATTTTCAAAGCTTTTGGGTCAAAATCTCCAAGGATTCTCTTCAAACACCTTCAAACCACTTTAAGCTCGGTAAAAACTCCTTCCAACATTCTGTTTTTATAAGTTTAACTCATTGCATGCATCATCCATCACCTAAAAATGAGTTTATATGAAAATATTTCACCTTTTATGAACAAAAACGGGATTTTTGGTAAATGCATGGTTAGATCTATACATTTTGGTTAAAAACACTATATAAACCATGAAACATTCATTATTTAGGTATATCCTTGGTTGCATGTCGAAATCCAACTTAAAAACATCATTTTCTTCAAAAACGAGCTTGACCAAGAACCTGTCACAGTGACCGCGGCGCAGTCGCTCCACCGCGGCGCGGTCAAGGTAAAACCTCTGACCGCGGCGCAGTCCTCCCACCGCGGCGCGGTCATACTGCTGACAGATTACTCAATAACCTAAGTTAAACCGTTTTCAATCGTAACTCTAAACGTGTTATCTAAACTTATGTTCGGAACTGGAATTTATGACCATAACCTGTAATGAGAGTAACTCACATATAAATGAACTAAATGAGCAAGTTTTATATTACATTGTGTTGGGAATAATATGAAATGTGTTCATTGAATTGGTTAAGCGGGAAAGTGTACAAATATTGGAATTAATGATTTTGGCGCGGAAGCGCTGCCCAATTTTCAACAGACCTAAACCCGACACTTAGCATATAAACACATAAACATTAACACTCATTAAATCTTGGTATTTCATTAGGATTCCCGTGAGTTCCGATCCGTCTCGATTACTCCTCGCGCACGTAGCTCATCTTCGCAAACCGTGAGTTACAACCCCACTTTATTTACTGTTTTCAAATAACTTTTGGGGGAAACAAGAGATCTAAATAAACATCTGAAACTGTTATGATCTTTGGTACAAATTGTGAAACTTATACTTATTTAGTTTTATGGCCGTTTGGCCTATGATAAACTAATGGTTTGCCACCCTTTATTCGGCTTAATGGTTCGCCACCTTTACTCGGCTTTTTGGTTCAAAACTATATTAAACTCATTTAATGCCACTCTCGGCACTCGTATGTACTTTGATTGATCGTATAACTATCGTGACTCTTGAGGGATATAACTAACCATAAGTGACTACTACTAGTTTAAAAATAACATCAGTGCCTAATTTTTCGTAACACACTATTAGCTTTGTTAAGCCGTTTAGTAATTATGGGTATCGATACTTAGGAAATAACCGTTCCTTGCTTAGGCGGCAGCTTAAGTACATATTACTCGATCAGAAATGACTCCCCGTAGTAGTCGGGGTAAGGGGCCTCACGGTTGGTTAATCGGTTTAGTGTGAACACTTAAGTTATATTATGCCAAGTAGTCGTTATACATGAATTCAATCATAAGTTTACTTATCTTGCGCGTATAGAGTTATACGACTTCCGCAACTACCTTTTACTCAACTGTTTTTGGTTCGAACTATTCTTTAAGTAATGTTCTACTTTTAGAAACTTCTAAGTATAGATATACTTAACTCAAAACCTTTTAGTCGAGGACTAGAAAACTGTAACTCACTCACTACTTTATTGTAGTTGACACTTTATCTCTTGTTTCAGGAAATCAAATGTAAGTCACGAAGTGCAATAGTTGGATGGGTCTGGAATGTCACGTGAAGTCAAGAATCGGGAGAAGACCTATTTTGAATATGTTTTGGGAATTTTATCAAACAATTTATTATGTTGTCTCGTTATGTACTTTTCAATGCTTGGTTATCTTTAAACCGTAAACTCTTATTTTATTCGTAATGACTTGAAACCGTATGTTTTTATTTATAACTCGTGTGATGATATCTTTGCTCTTCACATTCCGTGTTTCCGCTTTAGCGGGGTGTGACAAATTATACCGTTCCTCTCGAATACAGTTGTAATTATTAATAGTTAAGCGTTAAGTAACAAGCCTGTTTTTAGTGATTTAATCTTATAGAGTTTCTCTCGAATAACTCCTCTAAATACTAAGTCCTTCCGAATCTTAACAAATAGACTTACTCAATTAAGTTTAATTACCTAAGTTGTTATTACTAAGTCCTCTCGAATCCTAGTAATTTTAAACCGATTATAGACCGACCGATTATTTCATATAAATTATTTAACCTATCTAGATTCCTCTTGAATACCTAGAATGTTGATTAATTAAATTATATATAAACAACTTTATGACAATATGTTAAAACTTATGTAAATAAGGATTAGCGATTAAACACAAAAACATAAATAATCAATTACGCAAAAGTAAACTTCAAACAAGATCCGTTAATCAAACAAGCGTAAAAAGAGTTTAGCTACGCATTATTAAGTCTAAAACAACAAATAAAATAGTAGAAAACATCCCGGAAAATAAGTATTAAAAGGGAAGAAAAGCAAACTAAGAAATCTTCAAACGTGTCGTGACCGAATATTATGAATAAAGAATTCCTAGCTTCAATCCTTGCCTCCAAACGTAAACTCCAGCTCCAGAAACTTGAAAATATTAATTGATGATTTTTTTGGATGTTTTGGGGTTGTATTTATAGGCAAAAACTAGATAGAATTCGTGTTTGAGTCCAACTCCAAAACCTTTTAGATTGTGGATAATGATCGATTCAAATAGACGGTGGACTTTTCCTTGTCATGTTACAATTGGGTTTTCTTTTATTTCCTTTTTTCCACGTGGATGTCTCCATATCTGATCATGTCACCATTTCTCGTCTTTTGACCATTTTCATGTGTTTCCTTGGCCAAACATCCACTTTCTGATCATATTCAACTTGTCACTTGAATAAAACACTTTCACACAATTAAATGTAAAAATCTTATCCTATCCATCACGATTAAATATGAAAATGACCAAATATCGCATATAAATAGTTATATAAATATGCGATATCAAATCCCCCCAAACTTGCCTTTTTGCTTGCCCTCAAGCAACAACTGTTTTCAAAATAATTATCAAAACCAAAAATTAACATAACCAAATACCTCACGATTTTTATAGGAAGTAAAATCACTCAAACTCTCAAACTAATCTAAAAGGGTGTGTAAAGTATTTCTGTAGAATCGTTCAATTGCTCAGTCATGGTGAATAGTCTATCATAGGCTTGATAACGTATCAAATCTCCACCACTAGAGTCTAGGTACAACTAAACGGGGACTTTTATTCGGGTTATAATTTACAGGTCAAGACATGTGGATAAATATATAATGGAGTGTAAATGGGTTAAATAGAAACAATACAAAAAAACTTAGATTAAATCCGAACTAAATAAACCCTCTAACGAACTGGATTACTCAATTTTCTTCAACTTTTATTTTTTTCTCCGAATATACAATTTTCATATATAATACAAGACTCAAGATGTCACACCCCGCTAAAGCGGAAACACGGAATGTGAAGAGCAAAGATATCATCACATAAATACAACATAAACTGTTTAACAAAATTCCCCAAATGTTTATCAAAATAGGCCTTCTCCCGATTCATGACTTCACGTGACACGCCTGACCCATCCACAGTATGCACTTTGTATCTTACATTTGATTTCCTGAAACAAGAGATAAAGTGTCAACTACAATAAAGTAGTGAGTGAGTTACAGTTTTCTAGTCCTCGACTAAAAAGGTTTTGAGTTAAGTATATCTATACTTAGTAGTTTCTAAAAGTAGAACAAAACTTAAAGAATAGTTCGAACCAAAACAGTTGATGAAAAGATAGATGCGGAAGTCGTATAACTCTATACGCGCATAATAAGTAAACAGTGATTGAATTCATGTATAACGACTACTTGGCATAATAACTTAAGTGTTCACACTAAACCGATTAACCAACCGTGAGGCCCCTTACCCCGACTACTACGGGGAGTCATTTCTGATCGAGTAATATGTACTTAAGCTGCCGCCTAAGCAAGGAACGATTATTTCCTAAGTATCGATACCCATAATCACTAAACGGCTTAACAAAGCTAATAGTGTGTTACGAAAAATTAGGCACTGATGTTATTTTTAAACTAGTAGTAGTCACTTATGGTTAGTTATATCCCTCAAGAGTCACGGTAGTTATACGATCAATCAAAGTACATACGAGTGCCGAGAGTGGCATTAAATAAGTTTGATATAGTTTTGAACCAAAAGCCGAATAAAGGTGGCGAACCATTAAGCCGAGTAAAGGTGGCAAACCATTAGTTTATCATAGGCCAAACGGCCATAAAACTAAATAAGTATAAGTTTCACAAAAACGTTCAATAGAGTTCATAATTTTACAAAGTTCATAACAGTTCATTTAGATCTCTTGTTTCCCCCAAAAGATATTCGAAACCAGTAAATAAGTGGGGTTGTAACTCACGGTTTGCGAAGAAGAGCTAAGCGTGCGAGGAGTAATCGAGACGGACCGGAATCACCGAAATCCTAATGAAATACCAAGGTTTAATGAGTATTAATGTTTATGTGTTTATATGTTAAGTGTCGGGTTTAGGTCTATTGAAAATTGGGCAGCGCTTCCGCGCCAAAATCATTAATTCCAATATTTGTACACTTTCCCGCTTAACAATTTCAATGAACACATTTCATATTATTTCCAAGACAATGACATATAAAACTTGTTTATTTAGTTCATTTATATGTGAGTTACCCTTATAACAGGTTATGGTCATAATTTCCAGTTCTGAACATAAGTTTAGATAACACGTTTAGAGTTACGATTGAAAACGGGTTAAACTTGGGTTATTGGGTAATCTGTCAGCAGCATGACCGCGCCGCGGTGGGAGGACTGCGCCGCGGTCAACGGTTTTACCTTGACCGCGCCGCGGTGAAGCGACTGCGTCGCGGTCACTGTGACAGGTTCTTGGTCAAGCTCGTTTTTGAAGAAAATGATGTTTTTAAGTTGGATCTTGACATGCAACCAGATATAAGCTTAGAAAATTGATGTCTTATAGTTTATATAGTGTTTTTAACCACAAATTTAAAGATCTAACCATGCATTTACCAAAAATCCGTTTTTGTTCATAAATGACCCAAAATCTCCATACAATTTCATTTTTAGGTGTTAGATGATACATGCAATGAATATATATTGTAAAGACAGTAGATTAGAATGATTTATACCGAGAGTAAAGTGATTTGGAGATGGTTGGAGTGATCCCTTAGTGATTTTAACCCAAAAAGCTTGTAAAAATGAACTTTTGACCCAAGAAATGCTACACCCTTCTTCCTCCTTACTTGATGACGATTTGGATGTGTGATTACTGTGGTTAAAGTGTATGTTTTTGTTATGGAGACCTCTGGAAATGGAGGAGGATTGAGTAGGTGTTTGTTGGGAACTCAAGTTAGAGAGAAAGAGTGCTAGAGTGTTTGTTTGATGTGTGTGTGTGTTTGTGTTATGTTTAGGTGAGGTTATATGTATTCAAAAATAGCATAACTGGACATTTAGGCAGGCCTTGGGCTCAAAAAGGCTGGGGCAAATCGTTGTTTTATGTTTTTGGCCCGTTTGGATAAGTTTTAAGAGTTACAAAAAGTGGCTGTCTGCGTGCTCCACCGCGGCGCGGCTGGAGTGGCAGACTTGCCTTTTTCGTTTTTCGTTCGTTCCGTTGTTAAGCGTTTCGTTTGTTAAAAGTTTCCGTTCATTTAAAATAGGAACTTAGACAAGTTCACTAAGTGTTTACTTGGTATTAGGATTCATTTATGTGATTCCGAGTTCGATTCTACACACTCGAGTTACGAGACAAGTAATAACAAGATAAATTTGAGTTAAGTCAAAGATAGAGAATGCGGTTTTCACCTGAAATAAGACGGTTGTCACATTCTCCCCGGGTTGAAAAGAATTTCGTCCCGAAATTTAGTTCGCCTCATCGGAGGAAAGATCTTTGAACAGGTGTGGATACTTCTGACGAATCTGGTCTTCACGTTCCCATGTGAATTCGTGACCTCGTCGGGAATTCCACCGAACCTTGACAATAGGAATACGACTTTGCTTGAGTTGTTTGACCTCTCGGTCTACAACCTCAAGCGGTTCTTCAACGAAGTTAAGCTTGTTGTCGATCTGGACTTCGTCCAGTGGAATGACAATGGTCTCGTCCGATAAGCACTTTTTCAAGTGCGAGACGTGGAAGACATTGTGAACGTTGGAAAGAGCTTGTGGAAGTTGAAGTCGGTACGCCACTGGGCCGATACGCTCAATTACCTCAAAGGGGCCTGTGTACCTCGGGCTTAACTTGCCGCGCTTCCCGAAACGGACTACCCCTTTCCATGGCGATATTTTCAGAAGTACTCTATCGCCCACTTGGAACTCGAGGGGTTTCCTTCGGTTATCGGCATAGCTCTTCTGCCGAGTACGAGAGGTCTTCAGCCTTTCTCAAATGGTAGTGATTTTGTCAATGGTTTCCTGAACGATGTCGAGCCTTGTTAGTTGTCGATCGCCAGCTTCTAGCCAACAAAGCGGCGACCGGCACTTGCGTCCGTATAAGGCCTCGAATGGAGCACACTTGATGCTGGCATGGTAGCTGTTGTTATAGGAAAACTCGACTAAGGGCAAGTGAGCGTCCCAACTTCCTCCGAAGTCAACTACACACGCTCTCAGCATATCCTCAAGTGTCTGAATCGTCCTCTCACTCTGACCATCGGTCTGAGGGTGGTATGCTGTGCTGAGGTCTAGTCGTGTCCCGAGCGATTTCTGGAGCGCGTTCCAAAACCGGGACGTAAATCGACTATCTCTATCGGAGATAATGGAGAGAGGCGTTCCATGACGAGAGACAATCTCGTTAATGTAGATCTGTGCGAACTTCTCCATTGAATGGTTCTCTCTTACCGGCAGGAAGTGTGCGGATTTAGTCAATCGATCCACAATCACCCAGATTGTGTCATTCCCCCTTGCCGTACGTGGCAATTTAGTGATGAAATCCATGGAGATCTGCTCCCACTTCCACATGGGGATCTCCGGCTGTTGCAATAGCCCCGAAGGTTTCTGATATTCTACCTTGACCTTCGAGCAAGTAAGGCACTTAGCCACATACAAGGCTATGTCCTTCTTCATGCCCGGCCACCAATAGTATTCCCGTAGATCCTTATACAGCTTTTCGGATCCCGGATGAATAGAGTATCGAGATCGGTGGCCCTCGTCCAAGATGAGCTTGCGAAGGTCTTCAGCTCTAGGAATCCATGCTCGATTCTTGAAGTAATGGATTCCGTCCGGTTTAAGCTCAAATTCCTTTTCATGATTGTGCAGGGTTTCGCCCTTAAGGTTCTCAGGTTTCAATGCTTCCTGCTGAGCTTTAGAAATTTGCGATTGAAGGTTAGTTTGAATCTGAATTCCCAATGCTCTAACTCGAGATGGTTTTGCCCTTTCCTTACGACTCAGGGCGTCAGCTACTACGTTTTCTTTACCCGGGTGGTATTTGATCTCGCAATCGTAGTCGCTTAATAGTTCGATCCATCTGCGTTGTCTCATATTGAGCATTTTCTGTTCGAGGATATGTTGAAGGCTTTTGTGATCCGTGAACACCGTGCACTTAGTGCCGTACAAGTAATGCCTCCAAATTTTTAGCGCAAACACGACAGCTCCCAGCTCTAAGTCGTGTGTTGTATAATTCTGTTCGTGAACTTTCAGCTGTCTCGATGCGTATGCGATGACCTTTTCCTTTTGCATAAGGACACACCCAAGTCCTTGGTGAGACGCATCGCAAAACACTACAAAATTATCTGTACCCTCCGGTAGGGACAAAATCGGTGCATGGCACAGTTCATACTTTAGCTTCTGGAAGGATTCATCCTGTTGTTCTCCCCAGGTGAAGTCCTTATCCTTTTGAGTGAGTTCGGTCAGTGGTTTAGCGATTTTCGAGAAATTTTTAATGAATCTCCGGTAATAGCCCCCCAATCCTAAGAACTGTCGGATTTCGGTGGGAGTCGTGGGGGCTTGCCATTTCTCAATCGCTTCGATCTTTGCTGGATCGACATGAATTCCCTCTTGGTTGATCACATGGCCAAGGAAATGTACTTCTCGGAGCCAGAATTCGCACTTCGAGAATTTGGCGTATAGTTTCTGATCCTTAAGGAGTTCGAGGATGAGTTTCAGATGTTTCGCATGGTCCTCCTTGTTGCGTGAGTAGATGAGGATGTCATCAATGAATACGATTACGAATTTATCCAGATATGGTCGACACACCCTGTTCATCAGATCCATGAACACCGCTGGTGCGTTGGTCAGACCAAATGGCATGACGAGAAATTCGTAATGTCCGTATCGGGTTCGGAAAGCGGTTTTTGGGATGTCGTTCTCACTGACTCGAACCCGATGATAACCCGAGCGGAGGTCGATCTTAGAAAAGTAAGTTGCACCCTGCAACTGGTCGAACAGATCATCGATCCTCGGAAGTGGGTATCGGTTCTTGACGGTCAGTTTGTTCAGTTCTCGGTAATCGATGCACATTCGAAAGGATCCGTCTTTCTTTTTAACAAAGAGGATTGGGGCTCCCCAGGGGGACGAGCTCGGACGAATAAGACCGTGGTCCAAGAGTTCCTGTAGCTGCTTAGATAGCTCTTGCATTTCTGGGGGTGCTAGACGGTACGGTGTCTTGGCAACCGGTGCTGCGCCAGGAACTAGGTCTATTCGGAATTCCACTTGTCGGTGTGGAGGTAGCCCGGGTAGATCCTCAGGAAAGACTTCTGGATGATCCTTGACTACGGGGATATCTTGTACTCGGTTTTCTTTAGGCTTACGCTCGATGACATGCGCTAGGAATGCATCACAGTCCTTCTTGAGGTACTTGTGCATTTTAACGCTGGAGACGATGCGAAGTTGTTGGCCCGGTTTGTCGCCTTGCACGACAAGGGTTTCGCCGTCTGATAGAGGGATACGAATAAGTTTGTCGAAACAGACGATCTCGGCCCGGAACCGAGATAACCAGTCCATTCCGACTATGATGTCAAAGCTCTTCAGCTCAATTGGAATTAAATCAATGGGAAACGTTTTATCAGCTAGGCATATTGAACATCCTACGATTACATCCTTAGCCTCAAATTCCTGACCGTTGGCATACTCTATGGTGAAGCTATCCTTAAGAATCTTAGATCCTATATTAATGAAGGGTCTAAACTCTAAGGATACGAAGCTTCTTTCTGCTCCAGAATCGAACAATACAGATGCATAGTGGTTGTTTACAGAAAACGTATCGTTCACCGCATTCGGGTCCTGCCGAGCTTCTTCGGCTGTAAGTGCGAAAGCAGGTCCGCGACCCCGCCCTCCTTGATTTGGTTGGGCATTCTGAAGCTTGGGGCAGGCATTACGGAAGTGTTGATCGCTTCCACACTCGAAGCACACCGGCTTCTGACCCTGGACTACAGCTTTCTCTGAACAGTACTTGGAGAAGTGCCCCACCTTCTGGCACTTTGAACATACCGGGCAGTTCCCGTGGTGATGGAAGTTGCACTTATTGCACTTGGGGTTCGTCCCCGTGTAGCTTCGGTTCCCAGCTGGTGGTGGTGGTGGTGCAGCAGTCACCGCATAGTTGCGGGTGGTTTTCTGTTTCTTGTTGTTTCTCCGAGGGTTCTGATCTGCCTTCCTTTTCTCTCCTTCCTCCTTCTTGGAGGGTGCTGCAGCGGAGAGGAGGTCACTGGTGAGTCTGTATGCCAGAATGATTGCGCTCTGAAGGGTTTGGGGTTCAGCAGAGAGGACATTTCCCCGGATCTCGGGAACTAGACCAGAAACGTAACGGTCAATGCGGTTTTCCTCGGGGGTTACTAGTCTCGGAACCAGTCGAGCCAGTTCATGAAATCTGGTGGTGTACCCCTCGATGTCATTCCCGACCATCATGAGATTCCACAATTCCGCCTCAAGCTTCTTGATTTCTCCCTTAGGACAGTATTCAGCAATCAAAAGATTTTTGAATTGCTCCCAGGAGAGAGCATAGGCGGTGTCACACCCTCTGGTCCGAACCACATTGTTCCACCATGATAGAGCCTTCCCATGTAGTACGCATGAAGCGTACTCTACCTTGTCGGCCTCGGCACACTTGCTAATGTGCAAGACTGATTCGATGCTCTCGAACCAGGACACGAGTCCTACAGCTCCGGAGGTGCCGTGGAACTCTTTGGGCTTGCATGCCATGAAGCTTTTGTAAGTACAAGCGGGAGGGTTTTGGTGCTGGTGATGATTTTGGTTTTGGTTGTTGTTGTTGTTGTTCTGGTTCTGATTGTTGTTCTGATTCTGGTTGTTGTTCTGTTGTTGCTGTTGCTGTCGCTGGTGGTTGTTGACGTTGGCATTGATTCCCGCCGTGATCTGAGCGATCATGTTGGGCATCGCCGCATTCAACTGCTCAGCGATGATACTGGCGTTAGTCCGGGGTGCCATGGTTCTACAACAGACAACAGACAACAGATTCAGTTTAGATCGCACGATTAGAGTATGATAAGAATATAACTCAATGTACAAGACAACAATTCCGCAAGAGTAAAGTAATAGAACAGATAGAACACGCACGACAGGGATTCAAGAAATTCACACAACAAGGTATACACGCAAGAGATACAATCCAATGATAACTAAAGATTCACACGACAGTAGCACAAATAGATAATAAGGTAGAATTTCCATTCATTAATAATATAGAGTTGAATACAAGGTTCAAAATGTGAATGAAATACAAGTACAATACATATGGAAATAAAGTAGATATGGCTTTGAGTTGTGTACACTGGAAAATTACAACTCGAGCCTACAATACAATAAGTAAAAGAAAATAACTAACGGCGCTTCTCGAAAAGCATCTTGGTGATAACTACCGCCAAGAGGGTCCCCATAACCAAGCAAACTCCCACCAGACGTTGCACCGTCCGGGCAGTGGCCTGAGCCGTGGAGAGGTGTCGCAATGCCTGCTCCGACAATCGATGCGCGGCATCAGAGACCTCACAGAGGAGAAGCCCTTGTTGCTGGGCCTCCTCAGATAGTCCCCTTACCTCGCGGTGAAGGTGCAAGAATGCGGCAGGAGGGGGTAGCTGTTGGGTAGGCGGCAGCCTTTTCCTGGCTGCTTCAGCGTCGCGGGCACGCTGCATTTCCTCGCGCTCGAGCTGACGCTCCCACGAGTAGTGGTCAAGCATGGAGGTGCGCGGTGCCTCGGGAGGTGGATGACCGAACGGGAGGTGTGAAGGTGTGGGTCTGGATGATCCGGCCTGCTGTGCGGCCATCCTGTCAGGTAGTCGACCTGGAAGGACGACCTGCTTGCGTGCCGTCATAACGACACGAGGTCCACGCCGTTGGGGCGGTGCCTCAACGGGTGCCGGTGGTGCAACTGGTAGCACGGTCCTCGGGCTGGAGGTACCCATGCTGCTGGAGTATGCCATCGAACTCTCCTCAGTCGGGTCAGTCGTCTGGTGACGCTGACTCTCGGATACTGCGGGATCCTCAGATGCTCCGGGGGAAGACGCTAGTCGAGAAAGTGAGCGGGACTGGGATCGTGATTGCGATGACTGAGACATGTCGGATCTGCGAATAATACGTTACGTGTGTACAGGAAATAAGGAAAAATGTAAACGAAATGCATGTATGGGTCAGTCACGTGAGAATCGGGAAGGAATAAGACCGGGAATTTTTTCGACTCGAAAACCGTTTGACAATAGCAATTACTTTCCGTTCTCGCAGAATTTATTTTGAACTAGGCATAGTTGATCAAGTTACGCCTAGTTAAAAGCAAACCATGCGATTGCGGAATTAATCTACTAAAGTTTGAAAGCTCGTGAAATGATTTTCTGAAAAGCCTTGGTTATAGTTTGGTTTCAAAAATTTTGAAAAATTCTCAAAACCGTTTTCGCTATAACCAGTGCTCTGATACCAAGTCTGTCACACCCCGCTAAAGCGGAAACACGGAATGTGAAGAGCCAAGATATCATCACACGAGTTATAAATAAAAACATACGGTTTCAAGTCATTACGAGTAAAATAAGAGTTTACAGTTTAAAGATAACCAAGAGTTGAAAAGTACATCACGAAACAACATAATAAATTGTTTGATAAAATTCCCAAAACATATTCAAAATAGGTCTTCTCCCGATTCTTGACTTCACATGACATGCCAGACCCATCCAACTATTGCACTTCATTGCTTACATTTGATTTCCTGAAACAAGAGATAAAGTGTCAACTACAATAAAGTAGTGAGTGAGTTACAGTTTTCTAGTCCTCGACTAAAAAGGTTTTAAGTTAAGTATATCTATACTTAGAGGATTCTAAAAGTAGAACAATACTTAAAGAATAGTTCGAACCAAAACAGTTGATTAAAAGATAGATGCGGAAGTCGTATAACTCTATACGCGCATAATAAGTAAACTATTGATTGAATTCATGTATAACGACTACTTGGCATAATAACTTAAGTGTTCACACTAAACCGATTAACCAACCGTGAGGCCCCTTACCCCGACTACAACGGGGAGTCATTTCTGATCGAGTATATGTACTTAAGCTGCCGCCTAAGCAAGGAACGGTTATTTCCTAAGTATCGATACCCATAATTACTAAACGGCTTAACAAAGCTAATAGTGTGTTACGAAAAATTAGGCACTGATGTTATTTTAAACTAGTAGTAGTCACTTATGGTTAGTTATATCCCTCAAGAGTCACGATAGTTATACGATCAATCAAAGTACATACGAGTGCCGAGAGTGGCATTAAATAAGTTTGATATAGTTTTGAACCAAGAGCCGAGTAAAGGTGGCAAACCATTAGTTTATCATAGGCCAAACGGCCATAAAACTAAATAAGTATAAGTTTCACAAAAACGTTCAATAGAGTTCATAATTGTACAAAGTTCATAACAGTTCATTTAGATCTCTTGTTTCCCCCAAAAGATATTCGAAACCAGTAAATAAGTGGGGTTGTAACTCACGGTTTGCGAAGAAGAGCTAAGCGTGCGAGGAGTAATCGAGACGGACCGGAATCACGGGAATCCTAATGAAATACCAAGGTTTAATGAGTATTAATGTTTATGTGTTTATATGTTAAGTGTCGGGTTTAGGTCTATTGAAAATTGGGCAGCGCTTCCGCGCCAAAATCATTAATTCCAATATTTGTACACTTTCCCGCTTAACAATTTCAATGAACACATTTCATATTATTTCCAAGACAATGACATATAAAACTTGTTTATTTAGTTCATTTATATGTGAGTTACCCTTATAACAGGTTATGGTCATAATTTCCAGTTCTGAACATAAGTTTAGATAACACGTTTAGAGTTACGATTGAAAACGGGTTAAACTTGGGTTATTGGGTAATCTGTCAGCAGCATGACCGCGCTGCGGTGGGAGGACTGCGCCGCGGTCAAAGGTTTTACCTTGACCGCGCCGCGGTGAAGCGACTGCGTCGCGGTCACTGTGACAGGTTCTTGGTCAAGCTCGTTTTTGAAGAAAATGATGTTTTTAAGTTGGATCTTGACATGCAACCAGATATAAGCTTAGAAAATTGATGTCTTATAGTTTATATAGTGTTTTTAACCACAAATTTAAAGATCTAACCATGCATTTACCAAAAATCCGTTTTTGTTCATAAATGACCCAAAATCTCCATACAATTTCATTTTTAGGTGTTAGATGATACATGCAATGAATATATATTGTAAAGACAGTAGATTAGAATGATTTATACCGAGAGTAAAGTGATTTGGAGATGGTTGGAGTGATCCCTTAGTGATTTTAACCCAAAAAGCTTGTAAAAATGGACTTTTGACCCAAGAAATGCTACACCCTTCTTCCTCCTTACTTGATGACGATTTGGATGTGTGATTACTGTGGTTAAAGTGTATGTTTTTGTTATGGAGACCTCTGGAAATGTAGGAGGATTGAGTAGGTGTTTGTTGGGAACTCAAGTTAGAGAGAAAGAGTGCTAGAGTGTTTGTTTGATGTGTGTGTGTGTTTGTGTTATGTTTAGGTGAGGTTATATGTATTCAAAAATAGCATAACTGGACATTTAGGCAGGCCTTGGGCTCAAAAAGGCTGGGGCAAATCGTTGTTTTATGTTTTTGGCCCGTTTGGATAAGTTTTAAGAGTTACAAAAAGTGGCTGTCTGCGTGCTCCACCGCGGCGCGGTGGCCTGACCGCGGCGCGGCTGGAGTGGCAGACTTGCCTTTTTCGTTTTTCGTTCGTTCCGTTGTTAAGCGTTTCGTTTGTTAAAAGTTTCCGTTCATTTAAAATAGGAACTTAGACAAGTTCACTAAGTGTTTACTTGGTATTAGGATTCATTTATGTGATTCCGAGTTCGATTCTACACACTCGAGTTACGAGACAAGTAATAACAAGATAAATTTGAGTTAAGTCAAAGATAGAGAATGCGGTTTTCACCTGAAATAAGACGGTTGTCACATTCTCCCCGGGTTGAAAAGAATTTCGTCCCGAAATTTAGTTCGCCTCATCGGAGGAAAGATCTTTGAACAGGTGTGGATACTTCTGACGAATCTGGTCTTCACGTTCCCATGTGAATTCGTGACCTCGTCGGGAATTCCACCGAACCTTGACAATAGGAATACGACTTTGCTTGAGTTGTTTGACCTCTCGGTCTACAACCTCAAGCGGTTCTTCGATGAAGTTAAGCTTGTTGTCGATCTGGACTTCGTCCAGTGGAATGACAATGGTCTCGTCCGATAAGCACTTTTTCAAGTGCGAGACGTGGAAGACATTGTGAACGTTGGAAAGAGCTTGTGGAAGTTGAAGTCGGTACGCCACTAGGCCGATACGCTCAATTACCTCAAAGGGGCCTGTGTACCTCGGGCTTAACTTGCCGCGCTTCCCGAAACGGACTACCCCTTTCCATGGCGATATTTTCAGAAGTACTCTATCGCCCACTTGGAACTCGAGGGGTTTCCTTCGGTTATCGGCATAGCTCTTCTGCCGAGTACGAGAGGTCTTCAGCCTTTCTCGAATGGTAGTGATTTTGTCAATGGTTTCCTGAACGATGTCGAGCCTTGTTAGTTGTCGATCGCCAGCTTCTAGCCAACAAAGCGGCGACCGGCACTTGCGTCCGTATAAGGCCTCGAATGGAGCACACTTGATGCTGGCATGGTAGCTGTTGTTATAGGAAAACTCGACTAAGGGCAAGTGAGCGTCCCAACTTCCTCCGAAGTCAACTACACACGCTCTCAGCATATCCTCAAGTGTCTGAATCGTCCTCTCACTCTGACCATCGGTCTGAGGGTGGTATGCTGTGCTGAGGTCTAGTCGTGTCCCGAGCGATTTCTGGAGCGCGTTCCAAAACCGGGACGTAAATCGATTATCTCTATCGGAGATAATGGAGAGAGGCGTTCCATGACGAGAGACAATCTCGTTAATGTAGATCTGTGCGAACTTCTCCATTGAATGGTTCTCTCTTACCGGCAGGAAGTGTGCGGATTTAGTCAATCGATCCACAATCACCCAGATTGTGTCATTCCCCCTTGCCGTACGTGGCAATTTAGTGATGAAATCCATGGAGATCTGCTCCCACTTCCACATGGGGATCTCCGGCTGTTGCAATAGCCCCGAAGGTTTCTGATATTCTGCCTTGACCTTCGAGCAAGTAAGGCACTTAGCCACATACAAGGCTATGTCCTTCTTCATGCCCGGCCACCAATAGTATTCCCGTAGATCCTTATACAGCTTGTCGGATCCCGGATGAATAGAGTATCGAGATCGGTGGCCCTCGTCCAAGATGAGCTTGCGAAGGTCTTCAGCTCTAGGAATCCATGCTCGATTCTTGAAGTAATGGATTCCGTCCGGTTTAAGCTCAAATTCCTTTTCATGATTGTGCAGGGTTTCGCCCTTAAGGTTCTCAGGTTTCAATGCTTCCTGCTGAGCTTTAGAAATTTGCGATTGAAGGTTAGTTTGAATCTGAATTCCCAATGCTCTAACTCGAGATGGTTTTGCCCTTTCCTTACGACTCAGGGCGTCAGCTACTACGTTTGCTTTACCCGGGTGGTATTTGATCTCGCAATCGTAGTCGCTTAATAGTTCGATCCATCTGCGTTGTCTCATATTGAGCATTTTCTGTTCGAGGATATGTTGAAGGCTTTTGTGATCCGTGAACACCGTGCACTTAGTGCCGTATAAGACGGTTGTCACACAAGACGGTTGTCACACAAGATACACTATTTCTCTTAAACTCTACAACTAATTTTTTTCGCTTTTCTGTCTTTTCTATTTTTTTTCTTTTTTCACTCTTTTTTTTTTCTTCAGCCTAGTACATGCCTTACAATATAATATTTCTCGTGGTAAGTACACATGCTCAAAAGGCTAACTTTATTTTTCTAACTATTTTCCAAATACAAAATAATACAAGACTCAAATATTATAACTTTTTTCATGCCTTAATAACTCTAACTTTCCAACTCATGTACAATAGCAATCAAAAACTAAGTTCGGATCTAATCTAAAAATGAAACGAAAATAAGGCGAGTGTACAAAATATATAGTAGTGTTTAGAAGCGAATAAGTTTAGGCGCAAATTGGTTTACTAGAGTTTCTAACACTAAAAGTAAGTGTTACAAGGGTTAGGCGAAAAATATATAAAAAGAAACGAAAAGGCTAATCAAATGGTTAATCCAAAATGCCCCTATCATTGTACCAAATCACACTAAGTTACCCTAATATAATGCTCATATGTGGTCTCAAAATGTATAACAGTGTCAAGTTCTAAAGTCATCACCATCGGCACACTCAAAGAAATGAAAAAGTAGCATTAAAATGGAATGCTTTCAAAGGCTAAAAAAAATCTCACTATTTTTTCTGAGTAGGGTTAAAATGCGCCTGGTTATACTTAAAGTTTAAGGTATTACCGACTAGACACGTTATATTTTTTTTTATTTTTTTTCAATTTTTCGATTTATTTTGTTTTTTTTTTTTTTCATATTTTCTGACTCAAAAACTGTATAAAATAACACAATCTAACACGATGGAAACTAAGCTAAGGGTCGAAAAATAAAACTTTGAAATTTCCCGATGACCCCCCCAAACTTAAGTAACACATTGTCCCTAATGTGTTAACGACTCAAAACTAAAGGGAAATTACAAAAATAAAAATAAGAAAAGAAGAAAATAGAACCCGGTTGTAGATATCGAATATTTCTTGTGAAAGTGCTTTACTGATCTGA
Organism: Senecio squalidus; assembly: GCA_910822075.1. Taxonomy (NCBI): domain Eukaryota; kingdom Viridiplantae; phylum Streptophyta; class Magnoliopsida; order Asterales; family Asteraceae; genus Senecio; species Senecio squalidus. Next base: position 42,429,365 of record CAJVGC010000508.1, on the reverse strand, counting down.
ATGCTAGTCCCAAAACCGGTTGTTGAACTTACTTCAAATCTATAAAAAACTAAAAGAGAAACTAAAAACAAATATTAAAAACACAAAAGAAAAAAAAAATAAAAAAATTACAAATTACGACGGAATAAAAAATAGTAGACTATTTTTTTTTCTAATAGAGGAAAAAGGTAAACAATAACTTTACAAAAAAATACAAAATTTGAGATTTTTTCGTTCTTTTTTTTTTAAAATTTTTTTTTTTTTTCCGGTACCTATCTAAATAACACTTCAAAGAAAAAAAAATGTTAACAATTCCTAAAATAAGAAAAGAAAAGATAACGAAATAAAAAAAAATGGAAATAACAAGTTACGACGGAATAAAAAAAAATAGTATACTATTATTTTTTTCTAATAGAGGACAAATGTAAACAATAACATTGAAAATCTGACTCTCTTAATTGGTTTTTTCTTTTTTCACTATTTTTTTTGGTTTTTCCGTTTTATATATATATATATATATATATATATATTTTTATAAAGGAATGAAAAATTAAATACGAAAGAAAAGAAAAACAAACCCGGGTTGCCTCCCGAGAAGCGCTAATTTTTCGAACGAGTCGTTAGCTTGACTCGATACGCCTCGTGATCAGGTGTTGATGGTATAGAAACCATCCTCGATCATCATTCCATTTTCATCATCTTCTTCGTGGTATAACTTGACCCGTTGTCCTGAGACGATGAAGGAATCTCCCTTTTCCTTCCATAATTCGACATATCCCGAGGCAAATGCTCGTTTTACGGTGTATGGCCCGGTCCACTTTGATCGTAATTTTGGAGCCTTGAATTTGTAGTTCGACTGAAAGAAAAGCACTTTATCGCCCTCTTTGAATTCTTTACGACGAATTTTTCGGTCGTGGAATTCCTTTGTTCTCTCCTTGTAAAGTCGGGAACTTTCGTAGGCCTGTAACCGTAACTCGTCCATTTTGTGAAGCTGTAAGAACCGCATATCTCCCGCTAAGTCCATATCGATGTTGCAGTTCTTCAATGCCCAGTATGCCTTATGCTCGATTTCGACCGGAAGGTGGCACATTTTCCCGTAGAGTAGTCGATACGGGGTGGTTCCAATTGGCGTTTTGTACGCTCTCCGGAATGCCCACAGTGCGTCTTCGAGCTTCCTCGACCATATGTTCGGATTGTTGTTGACTGTCTTTTCCAAAATCCGCTTGATTGCTCGGTTTGTATTTTCCACTTGCCCGCTCGTTTGAGGATGGTATGAAGTAGCAAACCGGTGATTGACTCCATATCTCTTCAAAACTTTTGCTAGCTGAGCATTTGCGAATTGGCTTCCTCGATCGCTGATTAATGCCTTTGGCACTCCAAACCTGCAAAACAAATTTTTAAGAAAATCAACAACCACGTTAGCGTTGTTAGTAGGCAATGCCTTAGCTTCAACCCATTTAGAAACATAATCCACAGCAACTAAAATATAAACATTTCTATTTGAAGGTTTAAAAGGTCCCATGAAGTCGATTCCCCAGATATCAAAAACTTCACAAACTTGGATCCCTTGCTGTGGCATTTCGTCTCGCTTGGTGATGTTTCCCTGGCTTTGACATGCGTCACATGTGCTCACGAGTGTATAGGCCTCCTTGAAAATTGTTGGCCAGTAGAAACCTGCATCAAAAACCTTTTTACCAGTTACCGTCGGTCCATAGTGTCCTCCGGTGGGTCCATGATGGCATTCGTCCAAAAACCTCCTTGTTTCTCCTCCGTATACACACCGTCGTACCATTCCATCAGCAGACCTACGAAATAAATACGGTGCGTCCCAGTAGTAGTATTTAGCATCCGCGATTAGTTTCTTCTTCTGTCGATAGGTCAGGCTCTTGAGTAGCTTGAAAGCCTTTAAGCCTGTAATTTTGGTGATCCTCTCCTTGAGTAGCTTGAAAGCCTGTAAGCACTCCTCCGAGAAATTGAAAGCTACCTCCTTCTCTAATAATTTCGTCATAGGACGAGTAATCTTCGAGAAATCCTTGATAAACCTGTAACACCCCGCCATTTCATGCCCACGATATTGTCCGCTCTGCCACATCAAGGCTCACGGATTTGTTTTTGGCTGAGCTTCCCAGGGGGGGTCACCCATCCTGAAACTACTCTGGCCCAAGCACGCTTAACTACAGAGTTTCTAAGCTCTGCAGTGCCTGTAGCCACCAAAACGCGTTGTGTCATGAAAGGCTAAAGGTTTACTCATATACCCAGCATCACTCTTGTGCACGGGAGATGTGGGATTTGCCTAAGGTGTCACAAACACCCCCACTTGGGACTCAACGTCCTCGTTGAGGTTTGCCCCACCATCTCAAACGTCACAAGAGTGGCTCTGATACCACTTGTAACACCCCGCCATTTCATGCCCACGATATTGTCCGCTCTGCCACATCAAGGCTCACGGATTTGTTTTTGGCTGAGCTTCCCAGGGGGGTCACCCATCCTGAAACTACTCTGGCCCAAGCACGCTTAACTACAGAGTTTCTAAGCTCTGCAGTGCCTGTAGCCACAAAAACGCGTTGTGTCATGAAAGGCTAAAGGTTTACTCATATACCCAGCATCACTCTTGTGCACGGGAGATGTGGGATTTGCCTAAGGTGTCACACCGCTAAAGCGGAAACACGGAATGTGAGAGCTGGAATATCATTACACGGTCATAAGCAAATATAAACGATTCAAGTCATTTCAATAAAATAAAATAGTTCAAGTTTCAACAACCAAGCAGTTCATAAGTTTTAAATAAAGTACAAGTACAATGTTTCCAAAATAAAATCCCCAAAATAGAAAGGTCTTTTCCCACTTGCGCCTCACATAACCATAACGACCCTTTCCCTGCCATGCATTCCATACACTTACGTTAATTTCCTGAAACATAAGATAAAGTGTCAACTACATAAATTAGTGAGTGAGTTACAGTTTAGAGTTTCGAGAAAAGTTTCCAAAAATAGAAAGTACATGAAAATAGTGACGTCATAAGTAAAAAGGAGCGGAACAACGTTAGAACGTACATGTAAATAGTAAAAGGTTTGTACACACGCAAGTAAAACAAATAAAACTCGTATAAGTAAAGTTGCAGCGGAATCCAAGCGCTAAAAAGGTATATGCGTAGGGAGTATGTGTTTAACTAAATAGTAACTCGTATCAATCACTTGGCATAATATAAATAGTAAGTATACACTAAACCGATTGTGTGGTCCTGAACTAGCCCAAAAATGTTTGTGAAGTTTCCAACTGAATCTTAGTAATATGTACTTGGGTCGCTAACCCTGAGTAAGGAGTGACCGCTCCTAAGTATCGATACCCATATGACTAACGGCTATTGCTAATAGTGTATTAAAGTTCCTGAACCAAAAACGGGCAGATGAACAAAGTTTCCAAAAGAAGCAGTAAGTTCTTACGGGTTTATATTTTCATCAAGGATTGGTCGCTAACAAGTATCCTAAATTTAGTTAACCGGCTAAGGCATCAACACATATACGCATAATAGTTCACATGTTTCCAAGTTTCCCAAAGTTCAAAGTTTCATAAGAGTTTCAATAAGGTTTCGTACAAGTTTCCAAAGTTTACGAGTTTCACAAGTTTAAAATGTATCAAGTTCCCAAAGTTTCGCACAAGTTTCCAAAAGTTTCAATAAAGTGTTAAAAGTACCAAGTTTCCAATAGTTTCAAATAATTCGCAAATAGTTTTAAAGTTACAAGCATAACATCTTATGTTTCCCCCAAATAATGTTTAAAAGTACAAAGTAAAACAAAGTAGGGTTGTAACTCACGGTTTGCGAAGATAGAGAACTCGGGAATCGGTCGGAAAAGGAGCCGGGAATCACGGGATGCCTAAAGATACCAAGGTTGTCCAAAAGTTGTTATCTCATTAGGTTACTTTATATAATAGATTCGGTAACTTTTGTTTAGAATTAAGTGTTAAGGTCAATATTGTTCCAAAATTGGTCCGAAGCGGTTAACGTTATTTTTAGTCCGAATAGTCCATAGTTGATGTTATTTACTTATATGATAGACATGTTTTGGTCGATGAAGTGATTAAAGTTTTCTAACGAAATTTGGGCAGCGCTTCCGCGCCCAAATTTCGCGTCCAAAACCTAAAGTCATTTCCCGCTCACAAAACACATATAACACATAATTTTATATAAACAAGTCCAAAGAGCTCAATACAAGTCACCATTGTTATTATTTTAATCATCTCAGTTTCATAATATTGTTCACTAAAAATCCAGAACGCGTACATAAGTTTTAAACGGCCAAAACGACGATTTTCGGGAAAGACAGCAGCCCGGTGCGCAACACTGAGCAGGGGGTGCTGCGCACCTCCTTGCTTTCCTTTCCCGTTTTGTGTTTTTCTTGTCAAAAACGTTTTGTTACCCATATATTTCGACATGCAATCAGTAGATACTTCATAATATGGTATTTTTACAGTTTCTAAACAACTTTTAACCACAAAGACATAGATCTAAGTATTATTTAGTTAAAAATCGTTTTTGTATAAAAAGCGTTATAAATCTTTATAAAAACACATTTTTATGGTTTAGATCTTACATGCAACTTGTAAAAACAGTAAATAAAGGTAGGAGGAAGATTTCTACCGGATGAAAATGAATGGATGATGTTTTAGAGGTGATTTGAGCTCTAAAATCGGTAGAGAAGGCTTGAAACCGAAAATACTTTGCTCCTCCTTGTTTGCTTTAATTAATAAACGATTTTGATGGTTGATTTGGGTGGATTTTGTGGCTGTAAGTCTCTGGATTTGGTGGTGTTCTTGAGAGAAATAGAGAGAAAGTGGGGAACTATGTGTTTTGTGTGTGTGTTTTTAATTTTAGAAAATGAAAATGAAAAGGAAAATAGAGAGTAATAATGGGAGGGGTTGGGAGACTGCAACAAGGCAGTAAAGAGGGTCTAATCCCGTTTTTGATTGGTGGTGGTTTGTGTAAAAACGAGGCAAGGACTAAAAATGTAAATTTTTTTGAATTCTGGCAACCGGTGCTGCGCACCGTGCCATTAATCAGATTTTATCTGATTTTTGTTTTTACGTTTTTGCTTCGTTGGACCTTTTCGTTAACCGAACGTTCTTAATTGTGATATGTTATGAACTTAGGAAAGTTCATTAGGTGTTTTATTGGTATTAGGACTTATATAATTGATTCCGGGAGTTATTCCGACACTGGTTCCGACAAAATACAGACTCAACAATTACGAACTAGAGCAATATGAACACTATAAAAAGAGTAACTGGAGATTCGAACCGATAAGTTAACTGAGAATCACCTGAATTTTTGACGGTTGTCACATTTTGTTACAATAAAAACCTCAAAAAACAAATAGTATTATTAATTCGAAACTTAAAAACAAATTAGTCCCTGCGAACGAACCTTTACTTGCTTTTAAACTATATTACATACTAATAGGTACACTGCCTATAAGTGTAATTACGTGAAATAGTAGGTTAAATTTAAGACAAGATTTTACACATCAAGTTTTTGGCGCCGCTGCCGGGGACTGATTCTTCGTTTTTGTTTCGAATTTGTGATACGATCCTTTTGAGTATTTATTTACTTAGAAGTTACTTTTAATTGTCATAACACCGGTACGTTTTACGCTTTTCTTGTTTCTATCTTTTTCAGGTATTCAATTAGTGGATGAACACAAGGGCTTCGGGATTACCACTCGCGAGTCCAAAGTCAAATCCAGGAGTATCGAAGAGGCGAGGCAGGAGGAGAGGAAACTTATCACTTCAGATACCACCAGGTTTTGATCAAGTCTCACCAGTGAAATTTGAAGATATTACATCTTCAGAAGGAGGAGGAAGCGATTCAGAATCAGAGGTCGAAGAAGTAATTTGTGAAGACAAACCGGAACAACAACCAGCTATGGATCCTTTGGATATGCCAATGCACCGACGGGCCGCAGCTGAAGTAGTGCCACCCACCCGAGGGTCGGCAATCACCACCCCGGACTTGGGTGATGATTTCGTTGTCAAGGGTCACCATCTCAAGATGATCCAAGACAGCACTTTCGATGGACGATACAATTCAGATCCGCATAAACACATAGCCAAATTCAACGAGCTTTGTGAGATGTTCAAATATGGTCAAGGAAAAAGCGACAGTGTCAAACTCAGGTTGTTCCCTTCGTCTCTCACCGGAGATGCGAAGGTTTGGTTCGAGGAGCTTAATGAAAATTCAATCACCACATGGACACAAATGCGCGAGACCTTTATCAAACGATTTTTCCCACCCGCCTTGGGTAGGAAATTACTCAGAGACATCAGAGGATTCCGACAGGAAGATGGAGAGACTTCCACTGAAGCATGGGCTAGACTGAAAGAGATGCTGAGAAGTTGTTATGGTCATGGTCTGGGCAAGGAAAACATAATAGAGATTTTCTTCTATGGATTAACCAAAGAGTCACAAAACGAATTGGATTTAGCCGGAGGAGGAGATTTCATGTACAAGACCACTAATGAAGCATACAACTAAATGGAGGACAAGCTAGTCATAAGCCTATCCAGGGAATATCGAGACGACGGTCGAGGGCGAAAACACCGAAGTTAAGTAGCTCAAGTTGAAAGTAGTAATGAAACATCTTCGGTCGTGAAAGAAGTTAAATCTATGGCGGACAGGATTGATAAACGCATCGGAAGAATAGAAAGAGACATGCACTTAATGAAGAATGGATGTGAAGGATGCTGAGGACCTCATTATACTACGCACAGTATGGTTATCCTAATCGGGGACCGAATTGGCAAAACCGCGGAGGTAACTACAACCACAGTGACAATCGAGACAACTGTTGGCAAAGGAATAATACACGATCCCCACCACGACAAAGATACGATCCACCGAAGAACGAAGATGAAGATCTAAGTCTAAAAGATCTTATGAAATCGTTCATCCACACCCAAAAATCGACGAATGACGATGTCCGTAACCAATTCAAAGTTTTAAATGACCACATCGAGCAAGGACAAAGAAATCACCAGGCAGAACTTCAAGACTTAGAGAGACGGTTCCATAGGATGAACGAGCGGAACTCAAATCGACCATCGGGTTCATTACCGAGTAATACGCAACCAAATCCACGACCACAGAACCAGGGAAACAATTCCACCAATCAAACACCAAAATATCAACATCCTGGAAGAACCGAAGGACTACGAGACGGAATGCCACCCTGCCCAAAACACAGAGACGAGCACGTGAACGCAATTACCACACACTCGGGACATGCTTACGGAAAAGATCAAAACGAAACCGGAGAGAAACTACCAGCCAGGACACCACTTTCCACTACAGAACCAGTTGTGGATGATTTCGAGATCGAGGACGATGAGGACGAGGCACCACCAGTTCAATCAAAGGCTAAAACACCTGAACCAGTGGAGGAAGTTTCAATCAAAGCTTACCAGCCACATGTTCCATATCCTCAACGATTAAGAAAAGCGAGAATGAGGGAGAAGTACGGTAAATTATGTGATATGATTAAATCTGTTAATATTAATGTTACTCTTGTTGATTTAATTGCAGGGATGCCAAATTACGCTAAATTCATCAAGGAGCTGGTCACGAACAAGGGAAAGCCATCGGAGGAGCAAGTCGCATTCTTAAACACAGAATGTTCAGCTTTGGTAAAGAACACGATACCACCGAAGTTGGATGACCCAGGGAGCTTTTTGATCAAGTGCAACTTCAGCAATACTTACAGTGGCAGTGCATTGGCGGACTTAGGAGCTAGCATAAACTTAATGCCTTATTCACTATATGCTAAACTTGCCCTAGGAGTGTTAAAACCCACTAGGATGAGTATCCGCCTAGCCGACCGATCATTCCAATACCCGTTAGGAATTGCTGAAAACATGCTAGTAAATGAAGGAAAATTTACCTTCCCTGTTGATTTTGTGATTTTAGAGATGGATGAAGATGTCACGGTTCCACTTATCCTTGGACGACCATTCCTAAACACAGCTGACGCAATTATTCGTGTGAAAAATGGGCAAATTTCATTAGGGGTTGGGGAAGAAAGAATTGTCTTTACACTAGATAGAGCCATGACCCATTCTTATTCTACTGATGAAACCTGTTTTCGAATTGATGTGTTTGATGATTTAGATTGGCAGGAAATTCTCGAGATAGAAACAAGCTTGGAGGAGGAACTGAAGGACGAGAAGATCAAGGAAGTGGAGACTGAAGTCAAAGAGGAATTGAAGCTGGACCAGAGCATGAGGATCAAGTCTTCAATTGAAGAACCACCTACCGACTTGGAGCTGAAACAACTACCGGTACATTTAGAGTATGCTTTTCTGGAAGGTACCAATTTATTACCAGTTGTTATTTCGTCATCACTTTCGGGTGACGAAAAAGCTCGATTATTGACAGTCCTTAAAGGTCATAAAAAGGCATTTGCTTGGCGTATATCTGACATACCCGGAATTAGCCCCGAATTTTGCAAACATAAAATTAATTTTCTTGATAATATAAAACCCGTTGTTCAAAGACAACGGCGGCTAAATCCGAATATGACAGATGTCGTTAAGAAGGAAGTTGTTAAGTTGTTGGATGCAGGAAATATTTACCCAATCTCAGATAGTCCATGGGTGACCCCAATTCACTGTGTTCCAAAGAAAGGAGGTATGACTGTAGTGATGAATGACAAGAACGAGCTCGTGCCAACAAGGACAGTCACAGGATGGAGAGTTTGCATCGACTACCGCAAGCTAAACGAAGCCACCAGGAAGGACCATTTTACACTACCGTTCATGGACCAGATGATCGAGAGACTAGCAGGAAATGAGTTCTACTGTTTCTTGGATGGGTTTTCGGGGTATTTTCAGATACCTATTGCTCCCGAAGATCAGGAGAAGACCACCTTCACATGCCCGTTCGGAACATACGCTTACCGGAGGATGCCATTTGGCCTATGCAACGCACCAGCCACTTTTCAACGGTGTATGCTAGCCATTTTTCAGGATATGGTGGAGAAAACAATGGAGGTGTTCATGGATGACTTTTCAGTTTTCGGAGATTCTTTCGATGCATGCTTGAAGAATCTGGATCAGATGTTGGGAAGATGCGAGGAAGCTAACTTGGTCCTAAACTGGGAGAAATTCCACTTCATGATTCGAGAGGGAATTGTACTGGGACACAAAATCTCAAAAGTTGGGATAGAGGTAGACAAAGCAAAGATCGAGGTCATCGCCAAACTACCACCACCAACGAACGAGAAAGCAATTCGGAGCTTTTTGGGACATGCGGGATTCTACAGAAGGTTTTGTAACACCCCGCCATTTCATGCCCACGATATTGTCCGCTCTGCCACATCAAGGCTCATGGATTTGTTTTTGGCTGAGCTTCCCAGGGGGGTCACCCATCCTGAAACTACTCTGGCCCAAGCACGCTTAACTACAGAGTTTCTAAGCTCTGCAGTGCCTGTAGCCACCAAAACGCGTTGTGTCATGAAAGGCTAAAGGTTTACTCATATACCCAGCATCACTCTTGTGCACGGGAGATGTAGGATTTGCCTAAGGTGTCACAAACACCCCCACTTGGGACTCAACGTCCTCGTTGAGGTTTGCCCCACCATCCCAAACGTCACAAGAGTGGCTCTGATGGGGTCACCCATCCTGAAACTACTCTGGCCCAAGCACGCTTAACTACAGAGTTTCTAAGCTCTGCAGTGCCTGTAGCCACCAAAACGCGTTGTGTCATGAAAGGCTAAAGGTTTACTCATATACCCAGCATCACTCTTGTGCACGGGAGATGTGGGATTTGCCTAAGGTGTCACAAACACCCCCACTTGGGACTCAACGTCCTCGTTGAGGTTTGCCCCACCATCCCAAACGTCACAAGAGTGGCTCTGATACCACTTGTAACACCCCGCCATTTCATGCCCACGATATTGTAAGCTCTGCCACATCAAGGCTCACGGATTTGTTTTTGGCTGAGCTTCCCAGGGGGGTCACCCATCCTGAAACTACTCTGGCCCAAGCACGCTTAACTACAGAGTTTCTAAGTTCTGCAGTGCCTGTAGCCACCAAAACGCGTTGTGTCATGAAAGGCTAAAGGTTTACTCATATACCCAGCATCACTCTTGTGCACGGGAGATGTGGGATTTGCCTAAGGTGTCACAAGCGGGGTGTGACACAAAAGATTGATTAAAATTGCAAGTAATTAGTGAAAAGTGATTAATAAAAATCGAGTGAGAAAAAGTAATTAAAATTATCAAATATCGGAGAAAATACACCTGTTTGACACTTCACTTATTTTCCATTTAAGTTTACGAAATTGATTGATTATAAAACTTCTAAGATATAACAAAAGTCCTCTCGAATCTTTTATTAACTTTAACTACCTCTAATTATACCGTTCCTCTCGAATACAGTTGTAATTATTAATAGTTAAGCGTTAAGTAACAAGCCTGTTTTTAGTGATTTAATCTTATAGAGTTTCTCTCGAATAACTCCTCTAAATACTAAGTCCTTCCGAATCTTAACAAATAGACTTACTCAAATAAGTTTAATTACCTAAGTTGTTATTACTAAGTCCTCTCGAATCCTAGTAATTTTAAACCGATTATAGACCGACCGATTATTTCATATAAATTATTTAACCTATCCAGATTCCTCTCGAATACCTAGAATGTTGATTAATTAAATTATATATAAACAACTTTATGACAATATGTTAAAACTTATGTAAATAAGGATTAGCGATTAAACACAAAAACATAAATAATCAATTACGCAAAAGTAAACTTCAAACAAGATCCGTTAATCAAACAAGCGTAAAAGGGTTTAGCTGCGCATTATTAAGTCTAAAACAACAAATAAAATAGTAGTAAACATCCCGGAAAATAAGTATTAAAAGGGAAGAAAAGCAAACTAAGAAATCTTCAAACGTGTCGTGACCGAATATTATGAATAACGAATTCCTAGCTTCAATCCTTGCCTCCAAACGTAAACTCCACCTCCAGAAACTTGAAAATATTAATTGATGATTTTTTTGGATGTTTTGGGGTTGTATTTATAGGCAAAAACTAGATAGAATTCGTGTTTGAGTCCAACTCCAAAACTTTTTAGATTGTGGATAATGATCGATTCAAATAGACGGTGGACTTTTCCTTGTCATGTTACAATTGGGTTTTCTTTTATTTCCTTTTGTCCACGTGGATGTCTCCATATCTGATCATGTCACCATTTCTTGTCTTTTGACCATTTTCATGTGTTTCTTGGCCAAACATCCACTTTCTGATCATATTCAACTTGTCACTTGAATAAAACAATTTCACACAATTAAATGTAAAAATCCTATCCTATCCTATCCATCATGATTAAATATGAAAATGACCAAATATCGCATATAAATAGTTATATAAATATGCGATATCAAATCCCCCCAGACTTGCCTTTTTGCTTGCCCTCAAGCAAAAACTGTTTTCAAAATAATTATCAAAACCAAAAATTAACATAACCAAACACCTCACGATTTTTATAGGAAGTAAAATCACTCAAACTCTCAAACTAATCTAAAAGGGTGTGTAAAGTATTTCTGTAGAATCGCTCAATTGCTCAGTCATGGTGAATAGTCTATCATAGGCTTGATAACGTATCAAATCTCCACCACTAGAGTCTAGGTACAACTAAACGGGGACTTTTATTCGGGTTATAATTTACAGGTCAAGACATGTGGATAAATATATAATGGAGTGTAAATGGGTTAAATAGAAACAATACAAAAAAACTTAGATTAAATCCGAACTAAATAAACCCTCTAACAAACTGGATTGCTCAATTTTCTTCAACTTTTATTTTTTTCTCCGAATATACAATTTTCGTATATAATACAAGACTCAAGATACACTATTTCTCTTAAACTCTACAACTAATTTTTTTCGCTTTTCTGTCTTTTCTATTTTTTTTCTTTTTTCACTCTTTTTTTTTTCTTCAGCCTAGTACATGCCTTACAATATAATATTTCTCGTGGTAAGTACACATGCTCAAAAGGCTAACTTTATTTTTCTAACTATTTTCCAAATACAAAATAATACAAGACTCAAATATTATAACTTTTTTCATGCCTTAATAACTCTAACTTTCCAACTCATGTACAATAGCAATCAAAAACTAAGTTCGGATCTAAACTAAAAATGAAACGAAAATAAGGCGAGTGTACAAAATATATAGTAGTGTTTAGAAACGAATAAGTTTAGGCGCAAATTGGTTTACTAGAGTTTCTAACACTAAAAGTAAGTGTTACAAGGGTTAGGCGGAAAATATATAAAAAGAAACGAAAAGGCTAATCAAATGGTTAATCCAAAATGCCCCTATCATTGTACCAAATCACACTAAGTTACCCTAATATAATGCTCATATGTGGTCTCAAAATGTATAACAGTGTCAAGTTCTAAAGTCATCACCATCGGCACACTCAAAGAAATGAAAAAGTAGCATTAAAATGGAATGCTTTCAAAGGCTAAAAAAAATCTCACTATTTTTTCTGAGTAGGGTTAAAATGCGTCTGGTTATGCTTAAAGTTTAAGGTATTACCGACTAGACACGTTATATTTTTTTTTTATTTTTTTTCAATTTTTCGATTTTTTTTTGTTTTTTTTTTTTTCTATTTTCTGACTCAAAAACTGTATAAAATAACACAATCTAACACGATGGAAACTAAGCTAAGGGTCGAAAAATAAAACTTTGAAATTTCCCGATGACCCCCCCAAACTTAAGTAACACATTGTCCCTAATGTGTTAACGACTCAAAACTAAAGGGAAATTACAAAAATAAAAATAAGAAAAGAAGAAAATAGAACCCGGTTGTAGATATCGAATATTTCTTGTGAAAATGCTTTACTGATCTGAATGCTAGTCCCAAAACCGGTTGTTGAACTTACTTCAAATCTATAAAAAACTAAAAGAGAAACTAAAAACAAATATTAAAAACACAAAAGAAAAAAAAAATAAAAAAATTACAAATTACGACGGAATAAAAAATAGTAGACTATTTTTTTTTTCTAATAGAGGAAAAAGGTAAACAATAACTTTACAAAAAAATACAAAATTTGAGATTTTTTCGTTCTTTTTTTTTTTAAATTTTTTTTTTTTCCGGTACCTATCTAAATAACACTTCAAAGAAAAAAAAATGTTAACAATTCCTAAAATAAGAAAAGAAAAGATAACGAAATAAAAAAAAATGGAAATAACAAGTTACGACGGAATAAAAAAAAATAGTATACTATTATTTTTTTCTAATAGAGGACAAATGTAAACAATAACATTGAAAATCTGACTCTCTTAATTGGTTTTTTCTTTTTTCACTATTTTTTTTGGTTTTTCCGTTTTATATATATATATATATATATATATATATATATATATATATATATATATATATATATATATATATATATATATATATATATTTATAAAGGAATGAAAAATTAAATACGAAAGAAAAGAAAAACAAACCCGGGTTGCCTCCCGAGAAGCGCTAATTTTTCGAACGAGTCGTTAGCTTGACTCGATACGCCTCGTGATCAGGTGTTGATGGTATAGAAACCATCCTCGATCATCATTCCATTTTCATCATCTTCTTCGTGGTATAACTTGACCCGTTGTCCTGAGACGATGAAGGAATCTCCCTTTTCCTTCCATAATTCGACATATCCCGAGGCAAATGCTCGTTTTACGGTGTATGGCCCGGTCCACTTTGATCGTAATTTTGGAGCCTTGAATTTGTAGTTCGACTGAAACAAAAGCACTTTATCGCCCTCTTTGAATTCTTTACGACGAATTTTTCGGTCGTGGAATTCCTTTGTTCTCTCCTTGTAAAGTCGGGAACTTTCGTAGGCCTGTAACCGTAACTCGTCCATTTCGTGAAGCTGTAAGAACCGCATATCTCCCGCTAAGTCCATATCGATGTTGCAGTTCTTCAATGCCCAGTATGCCTTATGCTCGATTTCGACCGGAAGGTGGCACATTTTCCCGTAGAGTAGTCGATACGGGGTGGTTCCAATTGGCGTTTTGTACGCTGTCCGGAATGCCCACAGTGCGTTTTCGAGCTTCCTCGACCATATGTTCGGATTGTTGTTGACTGTCTTTTCCAAAATCGGCTTGATTGCTCGGTTTGTATTTTCCACTTGCCCGCTCGTTTGAGGATGGTATGAAGTAGCAAACCGGTGATTGACTCCATATCTCTTCAAAACTTTTGCTAGCTGAGCATTTGCGAAGTGGCTTCCTCGATCGTTGATTAATGCCTTTGGCACTCCAAACCTGCAAAACAAATTTTTAAGAAAATCAACAACCACGTTAGCGTTGTTAGTAGGTAATGCCTTAGCTTCAACCCATTTAGAAACATAATCCACATCAACTAAAATATAAACATTTCTATTTGAAGGTTTAAAAGGTCCCATGAAGTCGATTCCCCAGATATCAAAAACTTCACAAACTTGGATCCCTTGCTGTGGCATTTCGTCTCGCTTGGTGATGTTTCCCTGGCTTTGACATGCGTCACATGTGCTCACGAGTGTATAGGCCTCCTTGAAAATTGTTGGCCAGTAGAAACCTGCATCAAAAACCTTTTTACCAGTTACCGTCGGTCCATAGTGTCCTCCGGTGGGTCCATGATGACATTCGTCCAAAATCCTCCTTGTTTCTCCTCCGTATACACACCGTCGTACCATTCCATCAGCAGACCTACGAAATAAATACGGTGCGTCCCAGTAGTAGTATTTAGCATCCGCGATTAGTTTCTTCTTCTGTCGATAGGTCAGGCTCTTGTTGACAATTTTTCCGGCTAGAAAATTCGCAATATCCGCGAACCATGGAGCATTGTCGTCCTTCTTGCTGATGCAGGCCAACATTTCCCACGGAAATGCGTCATCTATCTCCCCTTCCTTCAACTCCCCCAAACTTGGGTTCTCCAATCTGCTCAAATGATCTGCTGCTACATTTTCAGCTTCTTTCTTGTCCTTGATCTCGATGTCAAATTCCTGCAACAATAAAATCCAACGAATTAATCTAGGTTTAGCATCTAATTTAGAAAATAAGAATTTTAAAGCAGAATGATCCGTGAAAACAATTGTTTTGCTCAACACTAAGTATGAGCGGAATTTGTCAAAAGCAAATACTACAGCCAAAAGTTCCTTTTCCGTAGTGGTATAATTCTGTTGGGCTTCGTTCAGTGTTTTGCTGGCGTGCCAAATTCTCGGGGCCAAATTCTGTTGGGCTTCGTTCACGGGGCCAAATTCTCGGACACGGAGTCGGATTCCCGGACGTGTGGCTAAGTTTCGGGTGTCGGGGCCTAAATGCCGGACACGGGGCCAAGGCTCGGGTGTCGGGGCCAAATTCCCGGACACGGGGCCGGATTCCGGGACACGTTCCCGGACACCGGGCCGGATTCCCGGACACGGGGCCAAGGCTCGGGTGCCGGGGCCAAATTCCCGGACATGGGGTCGGATTCCCGGACACGTTCCCGGACACGGGGCCAGATTCCCGGACACGGGGCTTGGTGCAGGGGCCATTTTACCCGGACACGGGGCCTGGTGCCGGGGCCATTTTACCCGGACACGGGGCCGGGTGCCGGGGCCATTTCCCCGGACACGGGGCCTGGTGCCGGGGCCATTTTACCCGGACACGGGGCCTGGTGTCGGGGCCATTTTACCCGGACACGGGGCCGGGTGTCGGGGCCATTTTACCCGGACACGGGGCCTGGTTCCGGGGCCATTTTACCCGGACACGGGGCCTGGTGCCGGGGCCATTTTACCCGGACACTGGGCCGGGTGCCGGGGCCATTTTACCCGGAAACGGGGCCGGATGCCGGGGCCATTTTACCCGGACACGGGGCCTGGTGCCGGGGCCATTTTACCCGGACACGGGGCCGGGTGTCGGGGCCATTTTACCCGGACACGGGGCCGGGTGCCGGGGCCATTTTACCCGGACACGGGGCCTATCTCCCGGACACGGGGCCGAAGCCCGGGTGCCGGGGCCAAATCTCCCGGACACGGGGCCTGATTCTCGGTGTCGGGGCCAAATCTGTCGGACACGGGGCCAAGGGCCAATTGTCTGGACACCGGAGCCTTGTGTCCGGACGCCACGAAATGTTCGGATGCTGGGGCCAAGTGTCCGGACGCCGGAGCCTTGTGTCCGGACGCCGGAGCCTAAGGGCCGGAGCTAGGAGATAGCAAGCAAGCTTTTGTAAGTCAGGTTATGTGTTTAGGGGGTTAATGGGCTATGTGTATGAGCCATTCTCTACTAACACTATCAGAGTTTGTTGGTAATTCATTTGGTACTGAAATTGTATGTTTGTATTTTTCGTATTAATTTTTTGTTAGTCATTTAGGTAAAAGAATTTGGCCAAAGAATTTGTTACATTGTCAAATTGCTAAAGAATGTTACATTTTCAAATTGCCAAAATTAAAGTTACACTACCAAATTGCTAAACAATTTCCATCGCCAAAAGTTAAAGTTCCATTGCCACTTATGAGTTACAATTACTGAGAAACAAAGAAAAACCAAAACACTACAAAGAAAATCTAACTAACAACTAAATAGTGCTTCAATCTTCGAGATTCAACTTGACTTGCAATGAGATCGGTTTCAAGTGTGTTTCTTGCTCTCAACAAACCAGGTATGATCATCACTGACCTATTACACATTGGAGGATCAAACCAACCTACAAACTTGCAAGTAGATATTCGTTCAAAGAAAAAAAGATATTGGGTTGTGGATCAAACCTACCTACCTAAAATGTAAAAGCTTACCGGTTGTGGACAAGTGTAGAATCGGCGGCCAGGGTTTTGTGATGTCCACGAAGTGAGAATTATTGCATGTCTACCACACCAACAAACAACCATTGTTTGCAAGATTGGGGATAAAGTTTATCGAAGCGGGAGGTTTTGAAGAATAAAGATGACTATTGGTGTTAATAAGGTGAGTGAGGGTGGTTAAAAACTTTAATGCCCTCGTGTGGAGGGCACGTGACCTTGTTTCCGTCAAATATAGACAGACGTTTGAAAAATGGACCACCGGTGTAACGGATTTACAAAAATGGGGACTAATGGCATAATTATTTCAAAAAAGCCTCGAACTAATGATTTGGGTACGAATATAGGGACCAACGGTGTAATTTACTCAATTTAAGGAAGAAAAGATATCAACATTCAACAATATGATTCAATGGCTAAATTTCAATGAAAAAATTCATCCAACATGTCGAATTAAAGGGCATCTCTTTTATATATTATAAAAGATTAAAGATAGTAGTTGCTTATTCGACGACTTTAGAAACAACTATGGCTAGCAACCAAATCGTCCCAAATTCATATGCTACAATTTGTTTATGTTGGGTACATATCTCTGTTCCGTAACGGTAAGAGTAAAAATCAAATGATAATATATTTGGCAATGGGCTACTAATTTATTGTCAACTCATTTTAGAGTTGAACCTCGTAATATCATTGATATATGATGTTGAACATGTTGGGTTAAAAGGTTTTAAAAACTATAGTTATAATTGTATCCCAAATGATGCAGTAAACGCATGTGACGTGGTACTTGTCCTACTCGGTTAGAGCGAAGTTGATTATAAACCCTTGAGCAAAAGATGAAATTTTGATCTAAATAGAGGATTATTGAATACAAACTAATATCTCACATCCATAAAAGTAATATTAACTAACTTATAACTTAATAAGGAATGAGCTACTCATTTTATTGCTACGAGGTTTAATAGTATAACCTTATTTTTCATTTCAGTCCTAGAAGTTTACTTTGTTAAATTTTGGCTTTTTTCAAATATCATTCTAATTCATCCGTATATTTATCCTCTTAATCATCTAAAAGCGATGTCTAATCCAAGACCTCTTTATCCATCTTCAGGGTTAGTTTTGGTTCATCTCATTTGTGGTTGGGGTCTAGCTTTGGTGTAAGATTGTACGGTAGTTTACGGCTTTCAGTCGAAGCTCCTCCGGTGACTCTCAAGTCTTAATGTTGTGGTTTTCTTGTAGCTTTTCAGTAGCTTGTTTTTGGCTTTTAGGTATTGTTTGTTCTTGTTTAGTTGTTTCCATCTTGTAGTTGGTTTCAGTGTATTTGTTGTATCTCATTGTTTGTTTCATACCTTCTTGGTATGAGTTTTTTCAGTTTAATATAATTTTAAACGTTTCAAAAATAAAATAAAAAAATCTAAGAACTCTTTCTCATTATCAAATCTACTGATCTTTCCAAATGTCATGATCATATAATTAAGAGGATAAGTATGTACACAAATTAGAAGAATATATCATTTTCCAATATTTAGCGCTTCTTTATGTTCTTACATATGTAATACATGTATAGACATATGAACGATATAATTGAACAAAAAATCATAACGGTATGAAGAAAGGCATAAGATCTATGATGCTTGAAGTTTATAAACCGTCCTCAGATTAAGACAGAATGATTGTAAATTTCGGTATGGTTGATTTGGAAAATTGTAGGTCGCCTACTTCTTCTATCTACGAGTGCTCCTCATCCTTTACCTTTATGGTTCCTACATATGTATCATTGAATTACCATTATTTCTCGATTCATGTAAGGGCATATATAACCTAATGTTATAATTGCAATTTTGCTTTTAACTTTAGAATCACGGAAAAAGTGTAAGCAAGAACATAAGCATACACACTCTTGTCACATTGTCATTGTTAGTTAACTAGTGAAAGATTGCACCTACTATTTATAGCTAAATAAGATGATGAACAGGAATGAAATCTGAAAGAATTTATAAAGTGAGTCTACGACATTCATCAAAGATTACAAAGGTGATGATAAATCTTCCAATTACAAAGAAAATATTTTTTTTTTTCTTTTTTTTTTTTCGTAAATAAGAACGTGCAATATGAAAAGACACCGCAATTATGTTTTCGTTTGTTGGTGGTAAGGTAAACGAAATTAAAATTGGTGGTTTAAATTTCCTAAACTTTTGCTAAGTATTTTGATCATGATACTTTATTTTACATGTAGCATTCGTCTTCATACTATGATAAGTCTTCTAATATAAAATTACAAACATTTTATGATAAATTTTACGTCTTGTATTGAATGTAATTTGAACCAATGTATTGGACAATAGTTTAATTATTGAGTTTTGAGGTAAACGAAGTGTTTTCTTGCCCGTGCGTTGAGGCAGGATTTATATTTATAAAGGTTTTTTACTTACTTTTTCAATTTTTTATTACATGTAGTTGTTAAATTTATAAAAATTTAATTAAAAGAAAACACACGATCTTTTTTAATTTTGAATAGAACACCTGACTCATTGGCTAGAGAAAGACATTATAACCGTTAAACTAAACAAAAAGTTTTGTTTAAATTTCCCTTTTTATTAATTACTATAAATAAAAATATCTACTTTTTACCAGCTTTCTATTTTAATAAATATTTATTTTCCACTTGTTTTCTACTTTGATAATTGATATAAAAAATAAATAATATCTTTTTAACATGTATAAAAACATTTTATAAATTTCGTATTTAAAGTCTTATTAATTTGTTATTTCTACAAGTTTATAACTTTTATATATTAAATATTATATTTATATGTATTAGATATCCTTATTTTTGTTAACATTATATTAATATTGCTACTATTCACTAAAGCTAATTATAAAATTTGATTATAAGAATAATTGTTTGATAAAATGTTTTTTAATAAAATCGGTCCCTTTTAAGTTCAAATCCTCAATCCCGTAACTGCATAGTCCAATATTATTTATATTCTAACATCATTAATCGTAATCCACTATTACCTATAACGTTATCACATACTCCGTATATCATATGGAGATACTTTTAACTATACATTTTTATGTAGACTTTAACTATTAAAGTCAACTCTACAATATATAATTTAATTTATTTTTTTGAATTTAAGGTTGCATGTTACTTTGACATTCATTGTATTTCTTGCAATAAGCTCACATGTTAATTAATCATAGCTTGGTGAGTAGAATTTATATATTTATACATTTTAAATTTAATTATATAAATACAATTTTTTGGGGGCTGACATTTAGAAATGTAACCAAACCGAAAGTATTACAAAATAAGTTGAAACATTACTATTACTCTCCTTATTAATTCTTGATGATGCCTATTGGTTTGTGCCCTTTATTATTATTATATTCAGAAAAATTTATTTTTAAGTACAATTGTTATCGTCTTATTTACAAAAAGACTTGGTTGACGGAGTAGTAAGCGCGCGACCTCCCTTGCTGGGAGACCGTGTTTCGAATCCCACCCAGCACCAAATTTGTTTTATTTTATTTTTGTAGGTATATAAGCTAATCTATTACGTTAAAGATTGTTGGTTTAATTTTGTAAGAAACAAAAATATCAATTAGTGTAGTGTATTTGGTACGTAATCTTGTCTATCAAACAAACCAAAGGTTAATAATCAACACATATTTAAACTTGTAATCATTTGCTGAGATTACATGAAAATTAAATAATTTAAACATTTTGCAAACACTATGTAATGTATATAACCAACAAAACCGTTTATAAAAAACACCATCGCCCACGTTTTGTAGAAAATGTCAAACGACTTCGAACTCGTGCAACGCACGACAGTTACCTAGTTGATATTAAGTTATAAACATATTATCAAGAATCCTAAATTATATAATTAATTATATTTTGACGTGGTTATAATATTAACTTATATGGTAAGTTATATAGAATGTCACAAACAAAAAATTATTCCTCCAAATCAAGAGTTAATTGCATAAATCGTGCCTAATTATCCAGATTGTATATTTTGTTTTCGGAGTTTTGAAAGTGTATGTATCGTTTATGTGAGAAATCTTTAGTATGAAAATCATCCCTGGTAGGAACGGTTTATACAATTAATGAAATTAACAAGTCTAAATATTTTATGTAAACCGTCCATCCCAAAGACAATATCCACATAAAAAATTTCCCACATAAATAATGCACACACTTTCAAAATTTTAAGAATCAAACATGCATTTTAAGCAGAAGTGAGGGGCTAGTTATGCAATTAAATCCCAAATCAACGTACAATAGAGAAACTAACAACTATAAGGGTGTGTTTGTTTGACACATTTTGAAGGAATGGAATGGAATTGAAATTCAATTTCATTTCTTCAACTTGTTTGGTTAACAAAATCAAAATGAATTAAATTTCATCAGAAAATAAACATTTTCTTACTTAAATGAATCTTATTCATTAAAGGGACGGAATATAATTCAATTTCATCTTATCCATGTATGTTTAAATGACAAAAATACCTTCGTTAATCCAAAAAAGCATTACAGCCTCCTTTTTTTATCCTATTCATTTGTATATTTCTCTGCCTCGCCTTTCTTTCGCCATTGAAGATTTTCGATCTCCATCAGATAGCGTAATAATTTTTAATTCCGAGTCCTATGATATTGTGGTTTGATTTTAATAATTCGTTTTTCTAGTTCAAACATATATATTTCTGGGTTCTTCCTGGTCCGATTTTTGGTTCAAAAATATAATTCTTGTCTCAGTTTTTATTATGATGTTTATGTTCTGTCTAATTCTTCAACATACATTGCCTAATTCTTCAACATACATTGCTTGTTTTTAATTAATTTGCTTATGAATGTTATGTCAAATTTATTTTGCTCAAATTTGTAAACATTATTAAAGTGGTGACTGTAATCATGTATAAATTGTTTGTTTTTAATTAATTTTCTTATGTTGCGGTCGATTAACAAGAAATGGCCCGACTTAGTTTCATAACATGTGGACGTAGGCAAAGAAGAAAACAAATAGTTATTGCTTTCCGGTATCAAGTTATGAACATATTTGTATGGTTTTTTTACTACGGTTTGCAAGTTAATCGACAAATACAAGAGTAATAAATCACATATTCGTAGTTTGTTTTTTCCAAATTTGGATCCACACGCAATATTGCGTAGACATTGTTTTGAAAGTGATACTTTGTGCATATCACAACTTAGGATGAATCGAAGGCGTTTTAGAAAGTTGTGTGTCATGCTTAAAAATTTAGGTGGATTAAACGCAACCAAAAATATAACTATTGAGGAACAAGTTGCCATTTTTCTTCATATTATAGCCCACAATGTTAAGAATCGGGTCATTATTTTTCGTTTTTATCGTTCCGGAGAAACAATAAGTAAACTTTTTACCCGAGTTTGCAACACTGTGATAAGATTGCATCCACATTTACTTAAGAAACCCGAACCTATTCTCAAGAACTCTACCGATCATAGATGGAAGTGGTTTAAGGTAAAAATTATAATTTTTATGGTTTTTATATGTAAGTAACTTGATATGGAATAATGACTTTTTTCATTGAATGTAGATTTGTCTAGGAGCGTTAGATGGAACGCATATAAAGTGCTTAGTGCCACTCGAGGAGAAACCTAGGTATAGAACAAGAAAAAATGATATGGGCCACAAATGTATTAGGAGTTTGTTCACAAGATTTGCAATTTATCTATGTGTTGTCAGGATGGGAGAGATTTGTGGTTGATGGTAGAGTGTTACGAGACGCCCTTGTTAGACCACATGGATTAAAGGTTCCACGACTAGGTATGTATAAATAATAAGTTAACTATGTATAGACTTATTGGAGGTGTATTAATTATGTCACACCCCCGATTAAAGCGGAAATACGAGGTGTTCCAGTTATGATATCATTAGTCAAGAATTACAACAAACAAACTATAACAAAATACATCGAAATATATAAATGATCATGCCAAAGGTTTACAATACAAAAAGATACAATAAATCTTGTCTCAAATACATCAAATACAAATACGGATCATCTAGGAACTAAATAATACAATACAAGTTCCAACAAATTGCAATCAACGATCCGCACACAAAAGCATGGCATGAAATCACAGAAATCCTCAAACTACTGAAAAGCGTTAAAAACGACATCAACACATGTTGGTGTATTATTCTCAATTTTAAGTAAAAGTTGATCCATATAAAAGAGTAATAGTCATAATAAATTTCAAATAACAAATCTTGTTTTACAACCTAAGTGCGACGTACATTTCCTAGAATAGTCATACACTAAACATGACCACACAATATAACCCCAATCCTAAGGCGTGTCAAACCAAAGGAAACAAATAATCCAAATCGTCCATAACATCCACTCATAGGGACATCCTATCGAGCAATGAGGGTTTGGTCAAACCCATATAGATCTATGTATATGTAAACCGTGGGCATAAAAGCTAACAAGTGTATAAGGTGTAGGGGTGTTCGTTCGGTCGGGTTTCGGGTTAACGGGGTTATTCGATTTGGATTATTCGGTTTTTTACCAACTAATAATCCATCCAAAACCAAACCGAATATAATGACACCCAAACCAAACCATCCAAATAAGGGTTCGGTTTATTTGGTCGGGTTTTGAATCATCCAAAATAATGTATTTTGAAATTTTTATATAATTTTATTCGAATAATTATATTATCCGGATGCAAATTTAAACCATTAGTAATTCGTAATATACTAAGTGGATAAATATATCTATCTAAATTTGGAGTTTGACTATTAAAATATTATTTATATTATTTGGATTGAGTAATTAGAAATGTTTATTTTATTAAGAAAATGCTTATTCGGTTTTCGGGTGGGGGCCAATTAAAGATGCACAAAACCAAAACCGAACCATTAAACCAATACATTATTCGGTTTCACCCAAAACTCAAACCAAATCCAAATAACCCAATCCAAATAATCCAAATGGTAATTGGATTGGTTGGATTATTCGGTTAATCCAAATAATGAACACCCAAGGTGGGCCCAACGAGGCCTGAAGAACACCTAATCTAAGGCAATATTGATCCACTATGTAAACAAAATTTAACAGTAATTTTTAGCAATATGCAAACATTTTTAAAATACGTTTTCCATCCCTAAAATATAAGGTAAAGAGGGCTACGAATAACTCACAAGACAAGCACAACAAAAGTCAGGTCGACAATAAGGAGCGATCATTCCACCGTCTAAGTATCCTATAATAATGACAAATAAAGTCTAAGTATCTCATTAAGTCTAGTATGATTTAGCCTTGTTGGTTAATGTTATATTATAAGGTATATTAGAAATATTCCAACGGATAACATTTGAGTCAAAATGACGGATAATATGAACGATGTTACGAGTCAACAAGGACTGTTGGAAAATATCGATAATTTGCGTCATAAATGACAATTAGAAAGGAATGATATTCCAAGCCGAAAATGACTAACGAGAATATCGGTTGAAAGGAATACCGTTACCAAAGTTTAATCGAGATCGACCAAGGTCAAAGTCAAAGATGGTTGACCTGGTCAAAGTCAAAGTCAACGTTCAAAAGAAAGTCAAAGTCAACATAAAAGTCAAACTTTGACATTTTAAGAGTTTTAAAACATAAGAGTTTATAAAATTAAAGTAAAATAGTTTCGAAAATGTTACGATTTTTAGATTACGATTGCGATTTTGGAAACAAAGTGTATTTGTTGAAAGTATGAGTTTAACGATTGTTTTTCATAAAATATATCACGTTTATGATAGAGATTGTGTCCTTGAGTCCAAAGACGTCTATTTGACGTTATTTACTACTTTTACGTTGATAGTACAAGTATGTATACTTTTTAGTTGTCCAAAATACATAAAAACATGTCCTAAAGCTCACTGCGACGCACTAACTATACACTGTGACGCGTCACTAGTACATCCAACAGCTAAATCACGTACTGAAGTCACGCTGCGGCGCAGTGAGTGACCACTGCGGCCCATCGTGGGTGTTTCCGCTGCCTACTGCGGCGCACTGGTTAGTTACAGCGGCGCACTGACTTCAGGGACAATTTTCATATTTTACGTATTGAGTAGTTTTCGTTTTAAGAAAAGTCCAAAGATGATAGTTTATGTCCCAAATGTTCCATTATGTCCATATTACCCTTACAAGGTTTTATATATAGTAAATGTGTAGTTTTACATATATGTAATAATATTATGTTACTTATTGTCAAAATGACATTTTTACACATTTTAAGTTGTAGATTTAGTCCAAGTTCATGTTTTCTCCAAATTATCCGTTTTATATGCGAATTAACCAACTTAGGCAAAACCGAAAATGAAAAGAGAGGAACTAAGGAGAAACCAAGAGAGTACCGTCGTCACCCACAAAAAACTAAAGATTCACGAAGGGAGCAAGAACACAATCCGTCTAGGGAACTCCCAAAGGTGGTGGTGGTGAGAAAATCGACTCCAACACGCAAATATCCACCATTAGTTTGAGTTCACGAAAAAGAAATGAAATAGAGAAAGCTAGGGAGACTTTACTTACCAAAAACTCAAGAATATGGATTCTTCGAGGTGGTAATGAAAACTTTAAAGTAAAGGTGATGAAAATGGAAGAATAACCTTGCATGACAATTTACCAAAAGGGGTGTTAGAAAATATCTAACAACATAGAAGGAAATGAGTAAAAGTGTGAAGAAATCATAGAGGAAACTTACCAAAAGTTAAGGATTACAAAGGAAAGTGGTAGGAGATGACTTCTAACTTGAACACCCTCTTAAAATTGTAACTAAAGCCTTCAAACTTTCTGAAAAAGTTGAGAGAATTTGAGAAAGAATGAGATGGATGTTAGAGGTAAAAATGAAAGAGAAATAGGAAAGTGAAAGATAAAGTTGAATTTTGGATAGAGAGGTTTTACAAACAAGCTAAAACACAGATTTTAGGCAGTTTTCCAGACAAATCCCGGGGTTAAAAGGATGGGTTGTGTGGAATCTCAAGAAATGTGAAAAAGTTGTTTTGGCTTGATCTGCCAGGCAGCTTACTGCGTTGCAGTCAGTGTGAACTGCGACGCAGTCCTCTGCTGAGCAGATCCTTCCGTTAAGTCTCCGTTAAAGGGCTTATTTTGTAACAGATTCCGTTAGTTCCTATTAAAGGACTAACTTTGTAATAGATTTTTAGTTAGAGGACTAACTTTGTAATAGATTTAGTTAGAGGACTAACTTTGTAATATATTTTTATAACGTTAATTTTAACCAACGATTACGGCATAAACACCTTAACTTAAAACACGAGAATACTAAGTAATAGGCACTTAGGTACTATAATGCTTCCGCCACGAAGGACGAAGCAACCAAATAACGTAAAACCCGACACATCAACAAAGCGTAAATCAAAGCAAAACGAAATAACAAAGGGTCAAAACAATTGCGAATAAAGGAAAAGATAACGGTGACGTTTAATACATCAAAATGACGGGATGTCACAAATTATTACATATTTATAGGTTAATATTTGGTAGATGCCGAATATACAAATGGAGATGGTTTCCTCGCCCCTTTTAGAGGTCAAAGGTATAATTTAAATGATTGGGATCACCTACCAACACCGCCAAAAGAATTATTCAATATGAGACATTCATCCGCAAGAAATGTTATAGAAAGATGTTTTGGTATTTTAAGGACAAGATGGGGAATTTTAAGGGACGATTCGTATTATCCGGTTAATCTAAAGTATAAGATCATAATGGCATGTTGTCTTCTTCATAAAGAAATGCGTGTTAATCCATTTAAGAATAACTTTGAACCGGATGAGGGAACAAGAGATGATGGAAGTGGAGATGACGGAAGTGGAGATGATGATAATATCACTTCTATTGGCACATCTACCGAGTGGACTATATTTAGAAACAATTTAGCACAATTTAGGTTGAATCTTATAATGTTATAAATTGATGACTATTTTCATATATTTTTAAACAACTCGTAGAACCTTAGTTGTGTTTTAATGATCATGCTTGAAATGTTCTCCACATGTGCCGTTTTTAATGATTATTGTACCATTTCTTATATGGTGATTTATAGTTAATTTTAGATTGCATGTATTTAATACTAGGTATGGCGGAAAAAGGGAGAAATTACAAAGGATGGCCGCCTCATGAAGATTCCAAACTGGTGGAAGCATTAGTCAATATGGCAAATGAAGGGTTATATCAAGCTGATAATAGTTTTAAATCATGATATTTACGGCATCTAGAAACTGCAATGAAAGCATCGCTCCTCAATTGTGACAACCGTCTAAACTAAGGTCGAGAACGCTAACTTATAACTTCTAAGTGTTTATTTTGATGCCCGATATGACTAATTTTATGTGCTATATGGTTACGTAGTCATAACTCTTAAGCTAAGCTCGTTGTAACTCACACAAAACTCTTAAACGAAAGTTACTCTATTTTAAACCTTTAAGCGCGGATCGGGATCAGAATCATAAAACAACTTCGGAATCAAAGTATGTAAGTCCTAATACCAAGAAAACACTTAAGGAACTTTCCTAAGTTCATAACGAATCATAATCCATAACTTCCAGTTAACGAAAAGGTCCAACGAAGCAAAACGCAAAAACAACGAAAATCAGAAAATGGCTGAGTAAGCCAGGACGGCGCACAGAAGGCATGTGCGGCGTCCTGGATGTGTATTTCGAAAAATTTTGGATTTTTGTTACTTGTCTTGTTTTTAAAACCCATTCAACCAATCAAAAACGTCCTAGACTACTCCATTACTGATTTTAGCAGAACCCACACCCCTTATCATCATTTCCTTCTTATGTCTTTTCTTTTTCATTTTATAAAAACATAAACACACACACTAAACACACACACACCTAAACTCTCTCTACTTCTCTCTCAAGAACACCAAAATCACAGCCACTTTTAGCCACCAAAAGTCACCTTTTACACCATCAAAATCATCCAATCAAGCAAAGGAAGCAAGGGGATCAAAGCTCTTTCGGTTTCATAACGTTTTCTACACTTTTGGAGCTCTAACGCCTAGACCATCATCTAAACACTTTCATTCGGTAGAAACTCTTCCTATATACTTATATTACTATAATAACCAATTGCATGTATGATCTAAGCTCTAAAAACAAGTTTTGATGAAGTTTTATGACCATTTTTATACAAAAACGGGTTTATGAAAATTGATGCTTAAATCTTTGTTTTTATGGATAAAAGTTACTTATAAACTGATATAATGATGATTAATGAAGTTTAAACCGATTGCATGTCGAAATCTATGGTTGGAATAAACGATTTCACAAGAAAAACCCAAAAACTCGAAACTGCCCGAGCTGTGCGCCGTCCCTAAGGCCAGGACGACGCACAACCTTTAATTTTCCCGAAAATCGTCGTTTTGGCCGTTTGAAACTTGGTTACGCATTCTGACTTTTAAGACTTAACATTTGGGACTGAGTTTGGTAAAAATGAACACATTGGTGACTTGTATTGGACTTAATATGCTAAAAGAACATGTTTAAAAACGTTATGTATATATATGTGTTTTGTGAGCGGGAAAGTGTTTTATATTTTGGACATAGAATTTGGGCGCGGAAGCGCTGCCCAAATTTTGTTAGAAAATAAAAGACACTTTAGCAAACAAAACATATTTAACATAATAACAATAACGCTAATTTTGGACTTTTGGACTAAAACAAAACGATAACCGTATCGGACGATTTTTGGACAAATTGGACCTTGACACTTAAAGTTTAACTAAAGACTATCTATTATATTATACAATAACATAATAACACTTGAACAAAACTTGGTATTATTAGGCTTTCGGTGATTCCCGACACGCTTTCCGACCGTTCCCGCTTACGATTATCTTCGCAAACAGTGAGTTACAAACCCCTACTTTTAAACGCTTTTAATACTTTTGGGGTGAAATGCGAGTCTTAGGCTTAGACACTATATTTGAGCTGAAGCAAACTATGAAACGCTTTATTACTTGAATGCTAAACGAAAACGATTTGATATGCAATGCTATTACGAAAACACTTGTATACTTTGAAAGCTATTATGAAAAACTTTGATATTTTGAATACTAAAACGAATAACTATTTTGCCGGCATTGTTGAGGGGTTTGCCAACAATGTCGAGGACACGAAAGCTATATTTTCCAATGACTAAAACAATCGATCGTCATGTTGCGGACTTTGTACAACATGGACGTGAGAAACCATTGAAAACTCCCGACAACTACCAAGGACATTAGCTGCTATTAATCCCTTTGGAAAGGACCGTTAGTAGATATGGATAGCGCTATTAGGGTAGATTGACCCTCACCACAACGACTTATAGTGATGGTGCATAATACTAAATGGGTAGGCTTTAGGCTTAGCAACGATCATTGGGCAAAACTTAGGATTGTCACATAGTCGCGCTATGTGGTCAATACCTATAAACACAAATGCTATACTCTATACATTTTTATGTGACAACTATTTTGAATGCGATACTCTATGCATGGTTATGTGATTACAATTTGAAAACTTATGCTTTACTAAAACTTGTAGCTCACTAACTACGCCTCTCGTAGTTAACACTTGACTCGTATTTTCAGGTAACGAGTAAGCTAGCTGATGACTTATTGCTTTTGGGCGAATGACTTCAAGAACGGGAAGGGTTTGGGTGGTTTGGTTGAACACCCCATTTTGTATTTCGGATATGTAATCTACATTTTTAACTATTATGTAAACTCTGATGTAACTTTTTATTTAATATAATTTGGCGTTTATCTATATCTTGCTATCGAATGCTATTGCTCTTCACATCCTGTGTTCCGCTCTAGCGGGGTGTGACATCAATTCCGGTATTCTGGCTTAACCCCATATCGAGTCAAGAATCAAAGCAATGAAAAAAGATTGGCAAACGGTTTATGGTATAGTGATTGGTACTAACACTAGTAGCTTTGGTTATGATATGGAAATGATGTAGACATGGAAGAAGAATCGAACCCAACTGAAGTCAATTATGATGAGTCGGTGGAAGCTAGTCATAGTACACATAACACTACAAATGTGCAAAGTGAGGAAAACACAAGTGCTCGCACTAGGAAAAGGAAAAGTCGTCTTGATCCTATTGTCGAAGGAATCACTAAGGTGGCTGCCTTACTTGGAAAAGAACTTCGGGAAGCAACATCCTCCTTGAGTCAATCTTTTAACGCTGAGGTGGATTTACGAAACAAAACTTCTATGGTGAGTTTGGAAATTTCTAAAATTTCGTCAATGTCTCAAAGGGATAAGTTTAAAGCTAGTCGCAAGATTAGGCGTGAGCCGAAAGCCGTGTTAACATTTTGGAATCTAGAAGGAGATGAACGAGAGACATTTGTGAAACTAATGTTGGAAGAAGTAATATGAATCTCGTGAATTATAGTTCCAGAATATTTTGAAATATCAATCAAGATACTTTTGCTTGTTTATTTTTTGGGAAGTAAAAACCGAAACAAGATATTATTGATGGTTATATTATGGAATGTAGAAGTAGAAGATGGAGATCGTATTGGTTAGTTTATAATTTATATTAGGTGGTCAATGTTTATTTTCAAGTTAAAAGAGTTTAAAATTACTTTTGAAGTTTTTAAAAAAATAAACCAATGGGTCTTTCTATTTATATTATAATTTACTAAATAAGGAGACAATTTTAAAGAAAAATCATCAAATGGTATTTTGGTCGTTTAACGTAATTACATTAGACATATTTACAAACCAAACATATAAGTTGAATTGAATTCTATTTCATTTTCTGACAATCAAACGTGTTAAATAATCATATTCACTAGAATTCAATTCCTTAGATTATACAAATTTCATTCCATCAAAAAACATACTTCAAAATAAACACGCCCTAAGAAAGATATCAACATTGTTTGTCAAAGTTATAACTATGCACCAAATGTGTTATGAGCTTAATCGATATCGATATCCCATTAACTATGACTTCAAATCTTTCACAAAAGTGTATTCAACTAATCAAGTTGTATTTATAAAAACAAAATAAAAAACAACTTGATAAATGACTGAGGTGTTGAAGACCACCAACTTGGAATTTCATGTGCTTTATGGAATAATAAATAAAATATTTAAAAAGGTAAGAAATGTTAATTTCAACTAAGACGGTTATATTTCCTCTGAATTTTAAAACGTTTTTTCCATTTTCTGTCAGTCTAGTGTCCATTTATCACGTCATTTATGTGGGGAATTGATTAGTTTTTATATCTTTACCAGCGATTTAAATAATCTGTTAAAATTAATTATGTTCATGTCACCTACAAGATATCTTGAGATATAAAATTATAAGTATATGTGACAAACTATTACTTCTTCCATCCTAAACATAACAATTTTTTTTTTTTTTTTTTTTATATTCCAAAACTATTATATTGTTTTTAAATTATAAATGGTTAAAATATAATAGCTTTCTATTTTTCTCTTAAATATTTTTAATTTTTCAAACTCTAAAAGTACTCGACGTATTTAATACATAGACATAATAGGTAATTTATAAAGGACCACTTCATTAACGGTACCTATCTTATTTCAACCGTTTTTTTTCTTTTCGAACACTCTTTTTGGATGGAGGAAGTATAAAATTAAGGATTATGATAGTTACTTGTGATTAATGTGTTAGTTACATTTTTAGTCTGTTGTATTTTCGTTAATGTAGAGCGTGATATTTTAAAACTACAAGAATATAAACAAATATTCACAAACGAATACTTTGTCATGTTTGTTTATTTAGTTAAGGGAACAAAAGATTGTGTTTATATCTTTGTTATTTTTGTACATAAATGAAGATTTCAATAAACAACTAACGAACTATTTTTTGAACGTTTGGTTCAATTATAACCATAGTGATGAGGTTAGTAAGGAACCAAGCCCAAGTTGTCCGCGGCTGTCAAGCTGTCTGCGGTTGTCAAGGTTGTCCGCGGCTGTCAAGCTGTCCGCGGCTGTCAAGGTCAAGATTGTACCGCCTGTATGTCATCGCCTGACAGGCTGTCATCACCTGTCAGTCGCCTGACAGGCTGTCATCGCCTGTCAGGTGGTCGACATATGTCATCACTTGCCAAGTACCGCCTGTCAGGTTGTCTTAGGTTGTCTGTCATCGCCTGTCAGGCTGTCATCGCATGTCAGGTGGTCGACATATGTCATCACTTGCCAAGTACCGCCTGTCAGGTTGTCTTAGGTTGTCTTAGGTTGTCAACGCTTGTCGTACCATATTTGAAGGTGCTTGCCCTTGTCTTGGACCACAGTCATAATGACGCTTGACAACCACTTTACTACTGTCGTAATAGTGAGACGTCGCATCTTAACAATAATAAAGATAGAAGACGATTCATATACCACTGATTGATTATTAAGGCAGTTTAAGTATTCATGATCGTCATTACTTGATGGACGTTCCCTATACTTGAAACTGGCCATATAAATACATAGTCTAAATCATTGTCGACAGGCTCTTATCTCACTTCAACACACACACAAAAGCTTAAACATAGTTCATATACTCTTGCTTTCATCTTCAACCTTGATCACCCTAGGTTCGTCAAGAGCTTGTTGGGTTTGCACTGTGATCATCACAGGAGATCCAAGGTTGATATCACCTCACCTTCGTGTTTGACAATCGTTGCTCGAACATTGGCGCCATCCGTGGGACACGTTTTTTTAACAGCGTTTCACTTTTTCCAAAAAAAAAATTTCTCCGTAACCAACCGTTTCCATGGAGGAAACACATCCATTGCCTGGCAAAAGAGGAAGGAAGACACAGAACACCCCGGACCACCTGATGGCCATGTCTTCATGATACATGAGGGAGCCAATATGAACTGACCTATCAAGGTGCGATAGTCTTTATTGTCATTTCTTCCTTTATGTTTTCAATAAATGTTTCCAAGCACATGGAATGTTATGGTCATGTATGAAATTGGCAATAATAGCATTTGGTGTGATCTTGTATCCCAATATTATCGCACAATATCATTTTTCTATGGCATTTGCATAAACAAATAAATATTGAAGTAAGGATTCAATACAAAAAGCATAAGGCCACAATAGACATCTCAGTCTAAAGACAACCATGCACTTTCATTACGTACAATGTTACAACTTGAACACGCATGCGCACGTACACAACTAAGAACATAGTTCAATACAACATGTATGAAGCCAAGAAAGACTACCCTGTCTGGCCAAATAACATACAATCATATTCGTCTTTTAATCTACTTGATAAAAGATAAGCACTTCTCATTAGGAAGGGACAAACATAGTTCAATACAACATGTATGAAGCCAAAAAAGACAACCTTGTCTGGCCAAATAACATACAGTCATATTCGTCTTTTAATCTACTTGATAAAAGATAAGCACTTCTCACTGGGAAGCGACAATCCTCGCGGGTAAACAAAGTAAAGGTTAACCAACAAAAGTGTCATTGGCACAGTGTCACAGGCACAATTTGAAGCATACCCAAATCTACCTATGTCATTGGCATACAAAGGAACCATGGGCCCTCAAGAAAGTGTCATACGCTCAAGCAAAATACACACTATCATGCACACCCAAGACGGTGTCATGGACAACATCCATAATAAAAAGATATAAAATAAAAATTTGTTATTGGCTTGATCATCCAATAAAACATTATTTTTCAATGCAAAAGCTATGTGCTTATTTATAATCAATATTAATATTACTTAATCTCGAAAATGAAACAAAAATAATTAAAGAAATGAAAAAGGAGCCCTTGAAAAGTCATTGTCACTGGCTGAATATTTTGTACACCATACCACATCCAGGGACCCATGTGTTTTTCATTTATTTTACATGAAAACAAAATTTGTGTTTCTTTACTCCTCTAAGAGCACCCGGAGTGGGGGGGGTCTCGCTTCATTCTCGCCTCACAACGAGCATTGTCACTCGTTGTGACTCCGTGTCCCTTCGTTCTCGGCTCGTTGTGAGGCGGCCCTTGTGCCTACAACGAGCCGTTATCGGCCATTTTCTTTTTTCTTTTTTGTTTTTTTTCCTCCAACGGATATATATCCGTTATATTATATATATTAATTATTTTTTTTTTTTTTTTTTTTTTCCAACCAATTTCACCTATTAATACCCCCACAATCTAACCAAAAAAATCACACCTTCTTTCAACAATCTTATTCCTAATCCAATTCAATCTAATACCCAAACCCAAAATAATCACGAAATGTCTTCGTCTTCATCAAACGCTCCCCAAACAAACACAAACAATCCCTCGACGCCACAATCGCAAACACCATCCGGTTTCGCCAACTATTTCGGCACAACAAACGCCTTATATCCTCCCCAAATACCAAACTTTTCGCCACAACAATCCCAACATATTCTTAACACGTTTTTTAACGCAACAACCTCTTCCACCACAATACCCACAATACCCACAACAAATGTTCAATCCCGAGCAATACGCCATGCATCAACAACTTCTCTCACAATCCCAAACTTTTCTTCCCCAAACTTTTCCAACCCAACAAACACAAACCCCCCAAGAGATCGTCCCAGAAACCCAAGAGATCGTCCAAGAAACGGACGATGTGGTCGAAGTAACCGCGGCACGTAGGTCCACGTCGACAAAGAAAAAGACGTGCGTAAAGGTTGCATGGACGGTCCAAGAGGAGGAACTTTTGGCGGAGATGTGGTGCTCGGTCTCGGAAGATGAGTTTACAGGAAACGCCCAACCCGGACCTCGATTTTGGGTACGGATCGTTGAGGGTTACAACAAAGAGGCGGCGAAGCTAGGATTGCCGGAGAGAGGCAAGGAGTCCCTCAACTCCAAGTTTACGGCGATGAGTGCCTTGGTCAAGGCTTTTATCGGCCACCATGCCGAGGCGGTAAGATGTCGAGGAAGCGGGACCGACGACCATGAGGTTTACAAAGCGGCTCGGCAAATGTACTATGAGTCCGAGAAATCGACGTTTAGGCATGACAAGGCCTGGGAAATCTGGAGGGATCACAGCCGATGGAGCTCATTTGTCAAGATAGACCCTCCACTCGATACCGTCAACCTCGACGACGTTGGCGCCGGGGACGACATATTTGCGGATGATGGGGAACAACGACCTCCAGGGAAAAAGAGAGGTAGCAAAAGAAAGGAATCATCTGACGCCTCCGATAAGGCGCAAACATCTTCGTCCTCGACGCTTTGCGGGCTCATCGCGTCACACCTTAAGAAGATTACGAAGACGAAGAAGCAAACGGCGGAAATAAAGGCGAAAACCCTCCACCGACAAGAACAAGCGGCTATGCGACAAGAACAAGCGGCTATCCGACAAGAGGAAGCGGCTTACTCTAGTGCAAGAAGAGACGATATGATGTTTCTTCAACAAAGCACGGAGGGGATGCCGCCGGCACAAGCGGCTTGGGTCGAAGCCGAGAAAATAAAAATCCTAGAAAAATACGGGATGAATTAGTTAGGTTTTATTTGTATTGTTTTAATTATTTGTTTTTGTCTTAATTATTTGTATTTTTTTTTATTTATCTTATTTAATGTTTTAATTATTAAGTTTTAATATTTTATATTCTTTTAATTATTTATTTATCTTTTATTTAATGTTTTAATTATTAAGTTTTAATATTTTATATTCTTTTAATTATTTATTTATCTTTTAAGAAAAAAAAATTAAAAAAATAATAAAATAATCCCACATTCTCCACAACCCTCCCTATCATAACAACTCACAACCCTCATTCTCACTACCACGTCATCACATTTTTCCCCACAACCCACCACAACCTCATTGTAACTCATTATCACTCCGGGTGCTCTAATGAAAGCAAGAAGCTAACCGACGGTCATATACAAAGACTAATCAACCGATAATATATGCATGGACTACATGTTGGACAGCCACACTGCCGGTCCATAGACACCGGCCATCGCCGGTTCAGGTGGACACCAAGGCACCGCCGGTCACATAGACACCGGGGCTAATGCCGGTCATGAGGACACCCGCCGGTTCGGGGCACACGGGTCCAAGGTGTCACCGGCTACCGCTGGTCCGCCGGTTCGAGAGGATACGCCGGTCGAATTTAATACCGCCGGTTCAGTGGCCTGCCACGCCTTCCCGCCTCAGGTATGAGAGGACCGCCGGTATGGGTTGCTCGCCTGTAGGTTTTACATTTAGATACTTCGTTTTTGTTACGTAACTACAAACCAAAAAAAAAAGTTATTTAAAGAGGCGTTGAAGCATCTCATTGACATTGGAAAGTGATTGGGGCAAAGTAAAATACAAGCCAAACTTATTTATGAGAAAGATAGATATAGATATAGATATATAGATACATTCATAGTATCCATTTTTCAAACCTTTTTCCAAGGCAAAAAAAAAAAAAAAAAAAAAAAAAAAAAAAAAAAAGCTTACGAATAATGAAAGTTACGACTTGCAAACTATTGTTTTGGCAAATCCTAACTCGGGGGCATGATGAGGTTAGTAAGGAACCAAGCCCAAGTTGTCCGCGGCTGTCAAGCTGTCTGCGGTTGTCAAGGCTGTCTGCGGCTGTCAAGCTGTCCGCGGCTGTCAAGGTCAAGATTGTACCGCCTGTATGTCATCGCCTGACAGGCTGTCATCACCTGTCAGTCGCCTGACAGGCTGTCATCGCCTGTCAGGTGGTCGACATATGTCATCACTTGCCAAGTACCGCCTGTCAGGTTGTCTTAGGTTGTCTGTCATCGCCTGTCAGGCTGTCATCGCATGTCAGGTGGTCGACATATGTCATCACTCGCCAAGTACCGCATGTCAGGTTGTCTTAGGTTGTCAACGCATGTCGTACCATATTTGAAGGTGCTTGCCTGTCACACCCCGCTAAAGCGGAAGCACGGAATGTGAAGAGCAAAGAATCATTTCACGAGTTATACCAAAAGTCAACGGTTCGATTCATATATATTGAGGTTAAAAGGTAATCATGTTCGAAAAATACAACCAAGATCCGTAAGTATAAAACGACAATACATCACAACGTATTTTAATAAAATTCCCAAGTATTAAGGGTCTTTTCCCGCATTACACTTCACATAACTAGCTTGACCCGCCTGAGCAATGCACTTCATAATTTATGCTTAATTCCTGAAACATGAGATAAAGTGTCAACTACGAAAACGTAGTGAGTGAGTTACAGTTTATGAATTGACGAAAAGTTCCATTTAAAGGTTTATAAAAGTCCGAAACGAATTCAAGGTTTTACAAAAGTTTGAGAGTCGTTCGGGATCAAAGAGTTTCAAGATAAGATCAAGTACTTAAAATTCAAGAATAAATTAATTAACTTTAAGTGCTTAAATTTCAAGAATAACTTAGTTTCAAATAAGTTTAAGTACGATCGAAGTGTAAGTAAAGTATATAAAAGTAGAAATTTCCAAAAAGGGAGATTAGCGGAGAAAAGTCGCTTAAAGAATTTATATACAAAAAAAAAACTAAGTAACGGCAAATAGGTGCCCTAAGTTTGTAAAGACTAAATAGAATCAAATTTAGTCAAATAGTAGAAGCGGATAACAATCGCTAAAAGTTTATAAGTTTATAAAGACTAAATAGAATTTAATTTAGTCAAGTAGGAGAAGCGGGGTAACAATCGCTAAAAACTTATAAATTATGCGTAAGTAACTAAATAGATTTCTTGTATCAACCACTTGGCATCTATAACTTAAGTGTTCACACTAATCCGATTATCAACCGAGCGGCCCCAACTCCCCGCCTCTCAAACGGGAAGTTAAAAGAGAGAAATTCAGTAATATGTACTTAGACTGCCATCTAAGCAAGGAACGGTTCTTTCCTAAGTATCGATACCCATAATTACTATACGGCTTAAGTAGTTAATAGTGTGTAAGAGAGAAACTAAAGCATAATTGGGCACTATGAAATTTTATTATAAAAAGAGAGAGAATCACATCACTTAAGAACGTGTTATAGTTCCATCAAGGGTCGGTTACGCATACAAGTATCAATAAATAGTTGAGTTAAAGAGACGAAACAACAGTTATAAATAGAGAAAGAAATGTTTTACGCATAAGAAACTAAGTAGACGTTTCAATGTCAAAGTTTTAATAAAGTAGAAGTCAAAGTTTCATAAGTCAAAAGTCAAAGTAGTTCAACAAGTTCAAAAGTCAAAATAGTCATACAAGTTTACAAAAGGTTTGATCTCATGTTTCCCCCAAAAAGAGTACTTAAAATGTAAGAGTAGAGAGGGGTGTAACTCACGGATTGCGAAGAGATTGAGAACTCGGAAACTCGGTCGGAGTATGAAAGCCGGGAATCACAGATTGCCTAATAATACCAAGGTAGTTTAATGAGTTGTTACATTATTATGTTCTTATGTATGATATAAGAGATTATGTAACTTTTGATTGTAATTAAGTGTTAAATCCAATATTATTCCGAAAATTTGGTCCGAAGCGATTAACGTTGCGTTTAGTCCGAAAGGTTATTGTTTTCGATTATTATGTCTTAAGTGCTTTTGCTTACTGAAGTGATTTTATAATTTCTAGGGAAATTTGGGCAGCGCTTCCACGCCCAAATTTCATGCCCAAAAATTATATCGTCACTTCCGCTCACAAATCACCTAAAACACGATATTATACATAATATAGTTCAAATAGTCCAAAGAGTCCAATACTAGTCACCAATGTTATTAGTTTTATTTATCTCAGTCTAAAAATGATAACGGTAGAAGTCCAGAATATAACCATGATCTTAAAACGAGTGAAAACGACAAATTTCGGGGGAACAGCAGCCCGGTGCTGCGCACCAGAGCACTGGTGCTGCGCACCAGCTGCTGTCCCGATTCTTGTTTTGTGTTTTTCTTGTTAAAAACGTTTTGTGACTTAAAGATTTCGACATGCAACCAGTAGATACTTATAATATGATGTTTTTCTCAGTTTCTAAACAACTTTTAGCCACAAAATCATAGATCTAGGTGCTATTTAGACAAAATCGTTTTTATATAAAAATGACATAATCTCTACAAATATTCGTTTTTGTTGTTTAGATTGTACATGCAATTAGTAAATATCATTCAAAACATCATTTCCACAGTTTCTAAAATATTTTTATTCTCAGATTTGTGGATTTAAAGAGTGTTTCGGTTTAAAAACGTTTTTGACCGTAAAAAGTCATAGATTTATGAAAAACCATATTTTTAACCGTTAGATCTTACATGCACATGAATATTAGTGTAAGAATAGTAAAAACAAAGAGATCTACCGAAGGAAAAGCTTGGATGAAGAGTTTTGGTCGGATTTGAGCTCCAAATATCTTTACAACCGTGGTCCTTTTTCGAAATAACAACACCCCCTTGCTTCTCTTGATGAAAGGGACGATTTGTATGGATTAAAATGGGTTTTAATGGATGGAATGTTTCTGGAAATGGAGTTTGCTAGAGAGAAAATAGAGAGAAAAGGGGTATGTGTGTGTTTTTGTTTTGATTAAAAATGAAAGTAAAATGAAAAGTAATTGAATAATGGGGTATGGGGGGTAACAATCCTGGCCTTGGGACTGATAATAGACAGTAAAGGGGCGTTTTTGATTGGCCAAAATGGGTGGTGGTGGTGTAAAACGAGAAAAGGACTGAAAATGTAATTTTTTTGAAAATTCTGGGGCCGGTGCTGCGCATCGGGCTGTTTTCCGGATTTCCTGATTTTTCGTTTTTGCGTTATTGCTTCGTTGGACCTTTTTGTTAATTGAAAGTTCTTAATTATGATAAGTTATGAACTTAGGAAAGTTCAATAGGTGTTTTCCTTGGTATTAGGACTTATAATTTGATTCCGGAAGTTATTCCGACACTAGTTCCGACAAAGTATAGACTTAAAAAGTTACGAACCAGAATAAAGCGAATGAGACAAAAAGTAACTAACGTTTCGAACCGATATAACGACAGAGTAAGTATCTGAATTTTGACGGTTGTCACATTCTCCCCGGGTTGAAAGAAATTTCGTCCCGAAATTTAGTGCGTCTTATCAGGTAGAAGAGTTCTCGAACAGATGAGGATATTTCTGACGGAATTGGTCTTCACGCTCCCACGTGAATTCGTGACCGCGTCGAGAGTTCCACTGGAACTTGATGATGGATGAAAGACTTGCCTGAGTTATTTGACCTCTCGGTCAACAAACTGAAGCGGTTCATCAAAGAGTTGAAGTTCGGCATCGATTTTGACCTTGTCGAGGGGGTTGACAATGGCCTCATCAGATAGATGCCTCTCGAGGGTGAGGCATGGAAATATGTATGTATGAACGTTTGAAGGATTCAGGTGGGACTGCAGGCGATGAGCGGTCGGACTAACTCGTCTTAAGACTTAGTTTGGACTGGCGTACCTAGAGCTCCGTCAGCCGCGTCTCCAGAAGCAGGCTATCCCTCCCCACGGCGATACCCTGGGGGGTACTCGATTGCCATCTTGGGACTCGGGGGTTTTCTTCTGGTTGGTTACGTAGCTTTTCTGACGGGCACGGGGTACCTTCAGTCTTTCACGGATGAAGGGAGACGTCGGACTTGCAAGTCGTCAATTGTTAGCTTCTAGCCAACAGAGCGGTGACCGACACTTGCGTCCCAATAGGTATTGAGGGGTTCGCTCTTGGTGCTGGCACGGAAGTTGTTGTCATAGGTGAACTCAGGGGAGGCGAGTATCTCAATTCCCTATGAAGGTAACTACACGCGCTCTCAGCATTTCATCAAGCGTTTGGATCGTCCTTCTGACCATCGGTCGGAGAGTGGTATGCGGTGATGAGGTCTAGTCGTGTCCCTAGCGATTCTCTGGAGGGCACTCCAACGAGGACGGGGCGCAGATCGACTATCCTTGTCGGCGGTGATGAGGAGAGGGGTTTTGATATTTCGCCTTGACCTTGGGGTGAGTGAGGCACTTGGTTATGTGCAAGGCGGTATCCCTTTTCCACGACTGGCCGCCATCAATATTCTCGGGAATCCTCGTACAACACGTCGGATTCCGGGTGGATGGAACATCGAGATCGGTGGCCCTCGTCAAAAGGAGTTCACGACGATTCTCAGATTCTGAATTTCATGCTCAGTCATTGACGCAGTGGGTTACGCCTAGTCTGAGTCCGAATTTCTTCATGGTTGATAACATAATCAGGGAAATGTACTTCTCGGAGCCCAAATATACGCCTTGAGAATTTGGCGTACGATTTCCAACTTCTGGGGAGTCCTTAGAATGAGCTTAAGGTGTTTCACGTGATTTTCCTTGTTCCTGGAGTATATGAGAAAGTCGTTTATGAATACGATTACGAATCTGTCCAGGTATGGCCTACACACTCTATTCATTAGATCCATGAATACTGTTGGTGTGTTGACTAGGCTAAATGGCATGACGGGAATTCGTAATGTCCGTATCGAGTTCGAATGCGGCCTTAGGAATGCCGGTTTTACTGACACAAGCCTGATGATAATCTGGGCGGAGGTCTACCTTTGAGATGCAAGTTGCCTCCAGCAACTTACTCGTATAGGTCGTCAATCCTCGGGGGTGATTATCGGTTCTTGTCGGTCAGCTCGTTAGGTTCGCTTACAATGGGTATACAGGCGGAGGGATCCGTCTTTCTTGTTGATAGGCGAAACTCGGGGCTCGCCAGGGGGCGAACTTGATCGGACAGGGTCATGGTTTAGAAATTCTTGCAGTTGCTTCGGCAGCTTTTGCATTTCGAGTGGTGCCAGACGGCATGGTGTCTTGGCGACCGGTATTGTGCCAGGAACGAGGTCTATACAGAATTTCAACTTGTCGATGCGGCGGTAACCCAGGAAAATCCTCAGGGAAGACTCTGGGTGGTCCTTGACTACAAGAATGTCTTGGACTCGGCTTTCCTTAGGTTTACGTCTGGTGACATGGGCGAAGGGTGCGTCGTAGTCCTTCTCGAGGTACTTGCACATTCCCAAGGAAGACATGATGCGAAGTCTTCGTCCAGGTTTATCCTTTTAGACGACGAGAGTTTGACTCCCTGACAAAGAGGGATACAGATGAGTTTGCCGAGACAAACGGTCTCGGTTCGAAAATGAGATAACCAGTCCCTTCTGACGATAACGTCAAAACTTTCCAGTTCGATAGAAATGAACTTGATGGGGGAATTTCGTCGGGTAAGCATGGTGAACCTCCTAAGATTGTATTCATAGCTTCGAGCTCTTGACCGTTGGCATATTCGATAGTGAGTTACCCTTAAGAGCTTTAGATCCCAGGTAAATGAGGGGTCTAAATCCTACGGAGACAGAGCTTCTTTCAGCTCTTGTATCGAATAGCATGGAAGAAGGATGGAAGTTGATAGGGAAACGTACACGTAACGGTACTGGGGTCCGGACGTGCTTCCTTGGCTGTGATTTCGAGAGTATTGAAAGCTTTTGTGGTATTCGCTATGGGGCAAGTCCCACGGATGTGTTGGTTGCTTGTTATTGTTTCTCCTTGTGGGCTAATGATGAATATTTCTTGTTCTCATTTCCCCCCTCGCTGGATGCGGTTTGGAGGGAAAGGGAGGTTGTTGGTTTCCAAGGTTTTCGTCCTCATCCTGTTGGGTTGATACAGGAGGGAGAAGGGTTTTACTGTTTCTAAGGGGTTCACCTTCTTCTTGCTCGATGGTGGCTGGGAAGAAGGGGAGGTTATGGTCAGGGTTGTACTTCGGGTAGTCGACGTTGGGGTTGTCGTCCCCGAAAATTCCGTTGTTGATCCCATCGATGGTCTGGGCGACCGTGCTTGGGAGTGCCGCTTTGAACTGCGCAGTTATCTGCTCAGCCATAAGGTCAACGCGGCTTCTCTTGGGCGGCATGGTTCCACAATGGAAAGAAGGAATTAGTTTAGGGCGTACGAATAGGAATTTGTGATAAGAATTTAACTCAGGGGTTAATAGTAACCAATACACAGGAGTAATATGAACGGATAATTAGTACATGCACGATGA
The DNA here is from genome assembly GCA_910822075.1 of Senecio squalidus. Lineage (NCBI taxonomy): Eukaryota > Viridiplantae > Streptophyta > Magnoliopsida > Asterales > Asteraceae > Senecio > Senecio squalidus. The sequence continues at coordinate 42,386,575 of CAJVGC010000508.1, read as the reverse complement.
TGATTTAAGCGATACGATAGAATGGTTCAACGACGATGTCAGGGTTCGCACGAGAACGGCGAGTATAGACGATAAGGGTAGAGAATTCACATTAATAATAATACTAAGGAGTCAATAACATAGTTCGGAATAAGAAAGAGAGAGTACGAGTATGATACAAGGAAACAATGATAAGAACGACCTTGGGTTGTGTTCAGGGGAAAGTTACAACTCAAGCCTTTGGTACAAATACCAAGCAAATCCGATTGATGATGCCTTCCTGGAAACATCTTAGCGGCAATGACCGCCAATAGAGTCCCCATGATTAAACACGTCCCAACGAGACGCTGCACAGTTCGTGTCGTGGCTCGGGTCGAGGCGATGATTCGCAACGACTGCTCGGACAACTGATGCGCAACATCGGTGACTTCGCTGTTGAGGAGCCCTTGTTACTGGGTCTCCTTGCGAGCCCCCGAACCTCTCGGTGGAAGTGGAAGAATGCGGCCGGCGAGGGAGGCTGAATGGAAGGTGGAATCATAGGTCGGGAGAATCTGGCCTCCTTGGCACGTCGTCTCTCCTCTAGGAACTGGCATTCCCAATGGTACCAATCCATGGTCGGTATATGGAGAGGAGTGGGTTGAAACGGATAGGACTGTTATCCGGTAATCCGATCAGGCAGACGGCCAGGGTGGATGAACTGTATACGCGCGGTCAACCTAGGGTGAGGCCCTTAGGACGGTGGCGATGCTGTAGCGGGCGCTGGTGGAGGAAGGGGAAGTACAGTCCTCGGGCTGGATCCGCTACTGCTGCTGCTCGCCATCGACGTATCCTCCGTCGGGTCGGTCGTCTGGTGACGTTGACTCTCGGAGGTCGTGTGGCCCTTTGAAGGTTCGCGCAATGAGGAAACGGCTCGGGAGGGAATCGTGACTGAGATCGAAAAAGTGATCGCGAACGGGAGTACTGAGACGTGACGAATCTGCGAACATCGAGTTACACAAGTACGGGGGAAACTAGAAATAGGAAACACATAATTAAATCGCATGCACGGGTCAGTTATGTGAGAATCGGGAATTGATAAGACCGGGAATTTTTGGACCCAAAAACCGTTAACGATAGCAATTTCCTTTTCCGTTCTTGCATAATTCATTTTGAACTACGGGTGGTTGATCAAGCCACGCATAGTTGAAAAGATAATTATGCAATTGCGGAAAATAATATACTAAAGTTTGAACCCGAAAATGATTTTTTTTTTTTTTTTTTTTTTTTTTTCTGAAAAGCCTTGGTTATAGTTTTGGTTTCGAAAACTTTTTGAAAAAAAATTTTAAAACCGTTTTCACTATAACCCGTGCTCTGATACCAAGTCTGTCACACCCCGCTAAAGCGGAAGCACGGAATGTGAAGAGCAAAGAATCTTTTCACGAGTTATACCAAAAGTCAACGGTTCGAGTCATATATATTGAGGTTAAAAGGTAATCATGTTCGAAAAATACAACCAAGATCCGTAAGTATAAAACGACAATACATCACAACGTATTTTAATAAAATTCCCAAGTATTAAGGGTCTTTTCCCGCATTACACTTCACATAACTAGCTTGACCCGCCTGAGCAATGCACTTCATAATTTATGCTTAATTCCTGAAACATGAGATAAAGTGTCAACTACGAAAACGTAGTGAGTGAGTTACAGTTTATGAATTGACGAAAAGTTCCATTTAAAGGTTTATAAAAGTCCGAAACGAATTCAAGGTTTTACAAAAGTTTGAGAGTCGTTCGGGATCAAAGAGTTTCAAGATAAGATCAAGTACTTAAAATTCAAGAATAAATTAATTAACTTTAAGTGCTTAAATTTCAAGAATAACTTAGTTTCAAATAAGTTTAAGTACGATCGAAGTGTAAGTAAAGTATATAAAAGTAGAAATTTCCAAAAAGGGAGATTAGCGGAGAAAAGTCGCTTAAAGAATTTATATACAAAAAAAAAAACTAAGTAACGGCAAATAGGTGCCCTAAGTTTGTAAAGACTAAATAGAATCAAATTTAGTCAAATAGTAGAAGCGGATAACAATCGCTAAAAGTTTATAAGTTTATAAAGACTAAATAGAATTTAATTTAGTCAAGTAGGAGAAGCGGGTAACAATCGCTAAAAACTTATAAATTATGCGTAAGTAACTAAATAGATTTCTTGTATCAACCACTTGGCATCTATAACTTAAGTGTTCACACTAATCCGATTATCAACCGAGCGGCCCCAACTCCCCGCCTCTCAAACGGGAAGTTAAAAGAGAGAAATTCAGTAATATGTACTTAGACTGCCATCTAAGCAAGGAACGGTTCTTTCCTAAGTATCGATACCCATAATTACTATACGGCTTAAGTAGTTAATAGTGTGTAAGAGAGAAACTAAAGCATAATTGGGCACTATGAAATTTTATTATAAAAAGAGAGAGAATCACATCACTTAAGAACGTGTTATAGTTCCATCAAGGGTCGGTTACGCATACAAGTATCAATAAATAGTTGAGTTAAAGAGACGAAACAACAGTTATAAATAGAGAAAGAAATGTTTTACGCATAAGAAACTAAGTAGACGTTTCAATGTCAAAGTTTTAATAAAGTAGAAGTCAAAGTTTCATAAGTCAAAAGTCAAAGTAGTTCAACAAGTTCAAAAGTCAAAATAGTCATACAAGTTTACAAAAGGTTTGATCTCATGTTTCCCCCAAAAAGAGTACTTAAAATGTAAGAGTAGAGAGGGGTGTAACTCACGGATTGCGAAGAGATTGAGAACTCGGAAACTCGGTCGGAGTATGAAAGCCGGGAATCACAGATTGCCTAATAATACCAAGGTAGTTTAATGAGTTGTTACATTATTATGTTCTTATGTATGATATAAGAGATTATGTAACTTTTGATTGTAATTAAGTGTTAAATCCAATATTATTCCGAAAATTTGGTCCGAAGCGATTAACGTTGCCTTTAGTCCGAAAGGTTATTGTTTTCGATTATTACGTCTTAAGTGCTTTTGCTTACTGAAGTGATTTTATAATTTCTAGGGAAATTTGGGCAGCGCTTCCGCGCCCAAATTTCATGCCCAAAAATTATATCGTCACTTCCGCTCACAAATCACCTAAAACACAATAATATACATAATATAGTTCAAATAGTCCAAAGAGTCCAATACTAGTCACCAATGTTATTAGTTTTATTTATCTCAGTCTAAAAATGATAACGGTAGAAGTCCAGAATATAACCATGATCTTAAAACGAGTGAAAACGACAAATTTCGGGGGAACAGCAGCCCGGTGCTGCGCACCAGAGCACTGGTGCTGCGCACCAGCTGCTGTCCCGATTCTTGTTTTGTGTTTTTCTTGTTAAAAACGTTTTGTCACTTAAAGATTTCGACATGCAACCAGTAGATACTTATAATATGATGTTTTTCTCAGTTTCTAAACAACTTTTAGCCACAAAATCATAGATCTAGGTGCTATTTAGACAAAATCGTTTTTATATAAAAATGACATAATCTCTACAAATATTCGTTTTTGTTGTTTAGATTGTACATGCAATTAGTAAATATCATTCAAAACATCATTTCCACAGTTTCTAAAATATTTTTATTCTCAGATTTGTGGATTTAAAGAGTGTTTCGGTTTAAAAACGTTTTTGACCGTAAAAAGTCATAGATTTATGAAAAACCATATTTTTAACCGTTAGATCTTACATGCACATGAATATTAGTGTAAGAATAGTAAAAACAAAGAGATCTACCGAAGGAAAAGCTTGGATGAAGAGTTTTGGTCGGATTTGAGCTCCAAAAATCTTTACAACCGTGGTCCTTTTTCGAAATAACAACACCCCCTTGCTTCTCTTGATGAAAGGGACGATTTGTATGGATTAAAATGGGTTTTAATGGATGGAATGTTTCTGGAAATGGAGTTTGCTAGAGAGAAAATAGAGAGAAAAGGGGTATGTGTGTGTTTTTGTTTTGATTAAAAATGAAAGTAAAATGAAAAGTAATTGAATAATGGGGTATGGGGGGTAACAATCCTGGCCTTGGGACTGATAATAGACAGTAAAGGGGCGTTTTTGATTGGCCAAAATGGGTGGTGGTGGTGTAAAACGAGAAAAGGACTGAAAATGTAATTTTTTTGAAAATTCTGGGGCCGGTGCTGCGCACCCAGCAAGGGGTGCTGCGCACCGGGCTGTTTTCCGGATTTCCTGATTTTTCGTTTTTGCGTTATTGCTTCGTTGGACCTTTTTGTTAATTGAAAGTTCTTAATTATGATAAGTTATGAACTTAGAAAAGTTCAATAGGTGTTTTCCTTGGTATTAGGACTTATAATTTGATTCCGGAAGTTATTCCGACACTAGTTCCGACAAAGTATAGACTTAAAAAGTTACGAACCAGAATAAAGCGAATGAGACAAAAAGTAACTAACGTTTCGAACCGATATAACGACAGAGTAAGTACCTGAATTTTGACGGTTGTCACATTGCCCTTGTCTTGGACCACAATCATAATGACGTTTGACAACCACTTTACTACTGTCGTAATAGTGAGACGTCGCATCTTAACAATAATAAAGATAGAAGACGATTCATATACCACTGATTGATTATTAAGGCAGTTTAAGTATTCATGATCGTCATTAATTGATGGACATTCCCTATACTTGAAACTGGCCATATAAATACATAGTCTAAATCATTGTCGACAGGCTCTTATCTCACTTCAACACACACACAAAATCTTAAACAGTGTTCATATACTCTTGCTTTCATCTTCAACCTTGATCACCCTAGGTTCGTCAAGATCTTGTTGGGTTTGCACTGTGATCATCACAGGAGATCCAAGGTTGATATCACCTCACATTCGTGTTTGACAATCGTTACTCAAACATTGGCGCCATCCGTGGGACCCGAACCCACGACCACGTGGTAGGTGTTACATTTAGATACTTCGTTTTTGTTACGTAACTACAAACCAAAAAAAAAAAGTTATTTAAAGAGGCGTTGAAGCATCTCATTGACATTGGAAAGTGATTGGGGCAAAGTAAAATACAAGCCAAACTTATTTATGAGAAAGATAGATATAGATATAGATATATAGATACATTCATAGTATCCATTTTTCAAACCTTTTTCCAAGGCAAAAAAAAAAAAAAAAAAAAAAAAAAACTTACGAATAATTAAAGTTACGACTTGCAAACTATTGTTTTGGCAAATCCTAACTCGGGAGCATGATGAGGTTAGTAAGGAACCAAGCCCAAGTTGTCCGCGGCTGTCAAGCTGTCTGCGGTTGTCAAGGTTGTCCGCGGCTGTCAAGGTCAAGATTGTACCGCCTGTATGCCATCGCCTGACAGGCTGTCATCACGTGTCAGTCGCCTGACAGGCTGTCATCGCCCGTCAGGTGGTCGACATATGTCATCACTTGCCAAGTACCGCCTGTCAGGTTGTCTTAGGTTGTCTGTCATCGCCTGTCAGGCTGTCATCGCATGTCAGGTGGTCGACATATGTCATCACTTGCCAAGTACCGCCTGTCAGGTTGTCTTAGGTTGTCAACGCTTGTCGTACCATATTTGAAGGTGCTTGCCCTTGTATTGAACCACAATCATAATGACGCTTGACAACCACTTTACTACTGTCGTAATAGTGAGACGTCGCATCTTAACAATAATAAAGATAGAAGACGATTCATATACCACTGATTGATTATTAAGGCAGTTTAAGTATTCATGATCGTCATTAATTGATGGACGTTCCCTATACTTGAAACTGGCCATATAAATACATAGTCTAAATCATTGTCGACAGGCTCTTATCTCACTTCAACACACACACAAAAGCTTAAACAGAGTTCATATACTCTTTCTTTCATCTTCAACCTTGATCACCCTAGGTTCGTCAAGAGCTTGTTGGGTTTGCACTGTGATCATCACAGGAGATCCAAGGTTGATATCACCTCACCTTCGTGTTTGACAATCGTTGCTCGAACACATAGTGAGGGTGCATCGGGTCTATTGAATATGATTAATAGTTTTTCTTTTTATGTCGGGTTAAAAATAATAATTGTCTTTTAATATTCTTTAATCTAGTTTTATCTAGTAAGACAAATGTAATACGCCCGCGACTTTCAGTTGTATGAATTTGGGTTGGGGTTGAAATTTGAATCAACCCAAAACCTAATTAGTGTCAAAAGAAAAATATAAATGGCTTGCCTAATTTGACTATTCTTATTTGTATAGTACTAAATATTTATTAGATGACTAATTTTAGGTTAAGAAATTCCAAAAGAAAATAGAAAACATGAAAATTTCAAAACAAAAACGGTTATCTCATATTATCAAAGGACTGTATGATCTTAGTATTAGAAAGTCAATATAAGGATCGTTAAAGGATAGTAGGATCTCTTATTAAATCCTTTTAAAACTTTAATAAAAGCAAATAATGAGCATTATTATTATCAAAGTTGGTGGATAACAAGAGAAAAGAAAATGTATCCGGTCCTTATTGGATTTCTGTAACTCTCATAAGATAAATAAATCACGTAATAAAGTTGTCAAATAAAAAAAAAAAAAATTAAACCCTTATTCCTTGTTTTTATATTTCATGTCTTCAACCACTAAGAGCGTTCGCAATCATAATACGATTTTATCTGGTGTTATGGTCACGTCAGCATAACTCAGTCCATAACATAACACTAAAATTATCCCTTAGCCATAACTTAGAATTCTAGGACCCATCCGTTTTTTTACTTTTCATTTTTTTCTTTTTACTCATATTAATTTTAATACATTAAATAATAAAAATAATTTATTTTTAAAAACAAAATACATTAATAAAGTTAAAAAGATTACATTAAAATAAAAACCGTAATTAAAACATACATAATCAAAATAGATAAATAGAATCAACGTGGGTAACGATAATCATCATCAAGTCTCGCAATGTGTTCAACGAGATCGTTTCGAAGACAATGGTGCGTATCACGATCTCGTATCTCTCCCATAACTCGGATTTGATGTTGACACCTTTCTTGAGAAGTTCGTTGTTCTTTTGGTATTGGAGTATAATAATCCTCGCAGTCGATGATATTAGTTGCATTGTCTTCGATAATCATATAATGCAATATGATGCAAGTATACATGACTCTCTTTAACTTGTTTACCTCGTAGTATGTTGCGACAGATTTTAAAACCCAAAATCGACCTTGTAGCATGCCAAATGCTCTTTCAACATCTTTTCTTGCAGCTTTTTGAATTTTTGTTAACTTTTTTCGTTTTTCGTCTGGTGGATGAGAAAATGATTTGACAAAAGTCGCCCACTCTGGACAGATTCCGTCTGCGAGGTAATAGCTTTTTTCATACGGATTGTTGTTTACCACGAAATGAGAAGGTGGGGCGGTGTCGTAGTGGAGTTCCCTAAATAGAGGCGAGACATTCAAAACATTGATGTCGTTATTAGAGCCCGCGACACCAAAATAAGCATGCCAAATCCCCAAATCATATGAGGCAACTGCTTCAAGCATGACAGTTGGGTATCCATGACCACCTCATGTGTATTGGCCCTTCCATGCGTTTGGTCAGTTAACCCATGCCCATTGCATACAATCAATACTCCCAAACATCCTAGGGAACCATGTTTTTCTTCACTTTTTGCATAAATACGTTGAATATTGTCTTGAGTTGGTATTCTTAAGTAAACGTTTTTATATAAATCGATAACCCATTTACAATAGTTATCTAAAGCCTCGTTTGATGTAGATTCCGCCATGTGTATTAATCAAATGCATCGAAAGTGATTATGTATGCTAAAAGACGCATGGTGGATGAACATTTTTGTATAGCGGTAAAACTTTGTTTGCCCGTAGCATCTAATCGGGTTGTAAAATATTTAAAATGACTAGGAAGAGGTACTTGAGAATAGTTAAGAATACCGTCAACTATTCGGAAAAATAGCGGCTTTCTCATCCGGTATCTTCGTATGAATCGCTCCGGTGTGAAAATACATCATTCGTTGAAATAGTCTGCCATAAGTCGTTCGTTTGCCGCTACTCGATCTGTTTTTATGTATTTTTTTTTACCTCGACCGTTTGAGCTTTCGATAGCTTCGTCTTAATCGTAATAAGCATTTCCAGCCATCGTCGCCATTAGGGAAACTGTTTCATCATCGGAAGAGTCGGAACTTGACAAATTCATTTTAAAGACATTTTTTAGATAAGTAGATTGTGGTTTTTTGAGTTTTAAGTTTGGTAGGATAATATTAAAATGTTTAAGAAAAAAAAATAATAAAATAAAAACAAACGTTATATTAAGGGCTAGTTTTTTAATTTTTTTTTTTTAAAATCCAACGGTAATATTTAAAAAAGAAAAAAAAGAAAGAAAAAAGGGGTTTAATGCACGTTGCATACGTAACGCGGCCGACCAGCCGCCATTATAGTTTAACACGAAATTTTAACACCCCGCTACAAACGCTCTAAGCACCCATCGTTAGATAACAAAGACACAAACTATCACAAATCGGTTCTCGATACAGCCAACCTTATCTATATTTAAAATCCACTATAAAACAAGTTGAAAGGTAATCCTAACTTTGTCCAACATTTCCAAAACATACACCTAACAAAATAATATAACAATAGTAATAAAATAAACGATAGTTATTATTTAAATTAGGCAAATGGGTATCTATTCTAATGGTTGAAAAATAGTTTACGTCAAGAACAAGTAGCGTGATGGGTCAAAAATACAATAGAAAATGTCTAGGAACACAGAATCCATAAATTTTGAAAAACACACCCTAAAAAGGAAAGCAAGTTGCAGTTGCAGCCCCCACTTGTTATGCTAAATTCACTGAATCCATACCCATTTCTCTATTACTATACCATCCCCTACCCATGAACATTTCATTCACAATTTTTCTACCTAATATTTCCATCCTTTCCCATTTATTTCTGCCTTTCCTTCACAAAAAAAAAAAAAAAAAAAAAAGTTGTACAAGTTTTCTCAATTCATCATCAGGTATAATCTTGATCTTGCTAGTGTCGTATGTTTTGAAACGCAGAACGTAGTTTTAAGTGTTTTCGTTTTAATTCATTTTGTTAGCAAGTTTTCCCAAATCATGGTTTTTTTTTTCTTTTCATATAAACGCAGTTTTAAGTGTAAGTTAAAACTGCGTTTAAAAAAAAAGAAAAAAAAAATTTCTTCTTATTATTTCCTTAATATAAAGCCGGTTTAAAATGTTTGGGTAAAACTGCGTTTTAAAATTTCAAATCATGTTTAATTATAATTGTTAGATTTAAAGATTTATGATCTAACTTTGTTGTGTTATTTTTGTAAATTTTCAGGGTTGAAAAACATTAGATCGAAATTCGATAGCGAATTCATTTGATATGGAAGTGAGAAGAATGAATATGAAAATGAGTTCTGATTCTTCAGAATCATCATACAATTATGGATCAAGGAGAATGACAATGATATCGAAACCGAAAACAAGGAGCAGCTATTTTAGTATAGAGTCAATGGTGGTGTTGGTTGGATTAACTGCCTCATTGTTGATTCTCCCGTTAATATTGCCGCCATTACCACCACCTCCGTTTCTTTTGTTGTTGCTACCCATCTGCATTTTGGGTGTGCTCGTCTTGTTTGCGTTTATGCCTTCGACTTCTACTGCTCGTCACAAACTGATGGTTTAGATTCACATTATTTCGTTTCGTTCATAATTGATTTCCTAAAACATTCGATATATTGTTATGACTTATGTTAGTTTTATGAGATGTAAAGAAGAGGCTTATACATTTAGTTAAATCAGAAAATATGCATATGTTTATTTTGAGATTATATTCTAGTTGTGAAATTTGTTATACAAATTATTCAAATTTATAGAAATGTTATTGTATTCTAAATATTTATGGGTGAAATTTATAATTTATTAATCAGAATGTTATTATGTATTGTAAAGGGTGTAGAATGAAAATAATCTTTGATGACATTTATAATGGCATTTAAAGCCCTCTTTTATTATATATTAAAGATTAAAGATTGGTTTAAAATATGAAATGTGAAATTGATTCTTAATGTCAAGATAATGATTTCGAAAATGCACATCTCAACATCCCTTTAGGGTTTTTATTACTTTTGGTGTGGGTCGAGACTTTTATGTTCTTCGATGTCCCGGTGAAATCAAAATGCAAAAAAGCAACAAAATTTCGTATAAAAGGTAATACAAGATGAAGAAAGAACAACCACTCGATTCAAAAGAGGTTGTCAAAAAGAAAGTTACAACAAAACTTGGTTAAAATATTCGTCTTTAGAAACTCAAATTCGACTCGTTACATGTTTCAGATCCATGTTCTTGTTTTAAAAAATCACAAACTTATTGAAATTAAAAAAGTCGTAAACATCTCACCTCACCCACCTCACCCCACACAGACCACAAATTATATTTCAAATACCTAAAATGAAGTTTTGAAATATTAGGAAAAAGCACACACACTTGCCGGTTAGTTTCGTTTCAAACCTTAAAATATGGATAACATGTACAATAACCTGACCCAACATGTTTTGTGACAAAACATGCCAACTAAAAACATCTCACGAGCTTTTGCCTCTTCTTCCTATGTTTAATTTGGACAATGTATATAATGTGTTGTGCTTTAGACACGGCCTTATTAGTTTAGCATCTCGTTTTATATAATTTTACTTCTCGAATCATTTAAGTATTTGATAAAGAAAAGGGTCAATTCGTCATGTCATAACTTGTTGCTTCTATTGCCGGCCAAAGTTTTCGTAAGTTCAATGTATTTTGTTAAGAAAACTTAAAATAGAGAGACCAAAAAATAAAGATTTGCTTAATCGTTGCAATTAAGCCTTATTTATCATGTATGCATTGAATATAGTCTTGTAATGTTTGGTACACTGATTCTAATGAATATAGCCTTAATTAATTAATAACTCATTGGTTAATAAATTTTCGGAGTCATGAGACTATTAATTTATAGAGTTTCTAATTTTTAGGATTATGTTTGATAGGCTTAAATATATATTAAACGTTTGTACTTTTTTTTATACAGGGACAGTTACTTAAATATAATAACAAAAAATATAAACCTATAACATATTTATATAAGCTTGAACTTAATGAGGGGTCTAAGAGCACCCAGAGGGATTCTGTGATTACTTTTGCTGACGTGGCAGTGAGAATCATGATTCTGAGATTTTGGGTAGTATGATAATAGGGATTGTGGGTGATTGTGGGAGTTGTGAGACTCAGTTTTTTTTTTTTGTCTTAAAACATTTAAATAAGATAAATATAACATTTTATTAAAATAAAAAACAAAACTACAATAATTAAAATAAAAATACAAAAACATACAATAGAAAAAATACAATACAATAATTAAAAAAAAAAATACAATACAATAATTAAAAAAAGCTAACGTTGTCGATAGTTATCCGGAAGTGTCGAAATGTAGGCCACGATCCTCACGGAGTATGTTGTGTGTGGTACTGTCTCTAATCTCTCTGTTAATTTGGATACGTTAGTTGACTCTATCTTTATAAGTTCCCGGAACACCCGTAACCGGAGGAGCATACCATTCCTCAGCATCACAGATCGACCGTCCGTTGTCTTCAACAATCATGTTGTGACGTTGTGTGATATAATAGCCCCATACATAACTCTTTTTAACTTGTTCATCTTGTAAAATCTAGCTGCATGTTTTATAATACCCCAACGACCTTGAAGAACACCGAATGCTCGTTCGATATTCTTTCTCGCACTCTCTTGAAAACGTTTGAATTTTTGACGAGGTTCGTCAAATGGGTACGAGAAAGCTTTAACAAATGTCGACCACTCCGGATATATACCGTCTGCAAGGTAATACCTTTTATCGTACTCGTGGTCGTTGACGGTGAATCTATAGTCTGGGGATGAGTCGTTGAGCATATCATGAAACAACGACGATTGTTTAAGCACGTTGATGTCGTTGTTCGACCCCGCAACACCGAAGTAAGCATGCCATATCCATAGATCGTACGAGGCAACAGCTTCTAACATAACTGTTGGATAACCATGGCCACCTCGTGTGTATTGGCCTTTGTATGCATTTGGACATTGATCCCAACGCCAATGCATACAATCGATGCTACTAAGCATACCCGTGAACCTCACCGTGTTTTTGATATAAACGATTAACATCATCTTGTGTTGGGACTCTTAGATAAACGTTTGTATAAAGATGGATTACACATTTTAAAAAATTATCTAAGGATTCAATTGATGTTCTTTCTAACATTTGTAAATATTTGTCGAAGACGTCCGGAGTAATCCCATACGTCATCATACGAATAGCGGACGTGCACTTATGTAAACAACTAAAACCCATTTTACCCGTTGCATCGGGGGGTTGCTTGAAATATTTAAAATAGTCGGGCAAAGGTTCTACGGAGTAATTAGATATACCTTCGACTATTATGAGGAAAAGAGGTCTTCTCATACGAAATCGTCAACGGAAATATTCATCCGGGTATGTGCTTTCGCCGAAGAAGTAATGTCGTAACACGTTTTCGTTTGCTTCGGTCCGATCGCGGTTGATATAACGCCTTTTCTTTTTCTCAGTACGGCGTGAACTTTCCACCTCATTTTCTTCCATCTCCATTTGTTCGATAGCTTGTGCCGCCTTGACTTGAACTTCGATCAAGTCGGAGTCGGAAGATGACGAATCCGTAACATCGTGATCGGTTGACGAATTCGAACTCATTTTTTGTTGTATATAGTTATTAGAAAAAGATTGAGATAGAAAGAGTTTGAGAAATGATGTGATTTTTGGGTTAAGTTGTGGGGGTATTTATAGGTGAAATTGTGGTTTAAAAAAACAAAAATTAAAATACCAATGGTTAGAAGTCTAGCCGTTGGTTTTCAATTTTTTTTTATCTTTTTATTAAAACAATATTTTGAAGCAAAAAAAAAAATACAAAACGATCGTTACCACAATAACGGACACGAGAACAAGTTCCCACAACGAGTGGGGGCGGTATCATAACGAGAGGGGGCTCGTTCTCACTCCCATAACGAGCGAGAATTCCCCCACTCAGTGTGCTCTAAAGTTGGGATTTACATGTGTCATTCATGTTTTTTGTATTTTACTCTTTAAAATAAGTTATTCGTAAAAATAATATTATTTTTTTGCTATGTTTAGCCAAATCATTCAATTATTAAAATTAATACAGTCATCACACTTTAAAACTAAATAAATTTGTATAATGTAGCCGTAAGACAATGGTAAGACAATGGTAAGAGCTATAATTATTAGTTAAACGTATACATTCAAAAAACCTAAATATTATTGTAAGTTCATTTCAACCTTGAAATATTAATTGTTAATTGATACGGAGTATTAAGAAACATATACACAACAGACAACGCTACGACTACGAGGCCAACAACATCAGTTCATTTCAAGAAATCTCTCAAGTTGTTGTTTGTGATACAATCCGTTTTAGAATTCAATAGGTAGTTCTAATAATAAGCGATAATATACATTATACAGTATGTCATTTACTTTTTGATTTTTCAGAAATCGTATCAACGTTTAAATCATTTGATATGATTTAAAGTTGAAACTTGTATAAATAATACAAAACCATACTTATTTAAAAGTTTTAATAAATGGATGGACATTAATAAAAAAAAAAGGTTTTAATGCTCCATATTCACTATCCTGTTATTACAGCCTACATTAGTTCACCTTTTGAAATATATGCACTTAAACCTTACTATTTAACAATCTTGTTTAGCCAGCCAAGTGTAAGTACGATTTTTCGGGGTTTTAAACAAAAAACAGTCGAATTGAAACAAGATTTATCGACCCACTTTTGACGGGGTATTAAAACCATCCCATAATCCATCTAAGGCTTGTTTTAGTTAAATGTTTGATCAATCATTTTTTTAAGATATATTTTCAAAAACTCAAGAACTAACCCGCTAAAGCCAGGTCCAGTTCCAGTTTGGTTCTCGGATTAAATAATTGTGAAATTTTGAAGACGGGTATAATGATGCCATGGAACTTGACAAATCTCTATTGTCATATCACTTCTACATGATCATTTGACATAGATTTAAGGGAGGATCCACAAAGATCAAAAATTTCTTTCTTCTTTTTCTTAAACACAACACATTTCATTCATCGTCATGATTCATGCAGCATGAAGCAAAAATGGAGGAAGATGTTGCTCTAAAACAGCCAAAAGCTCTTGCCCCTGGCCCGCCTCCTCCATCACTACACCACCCAACCGTTTAGCGGCTTCCACCAATTGTCCCCGTAACTGTTGGGACAGCAAACAACCACCTACCTTTATACACTCTCTATACAGTGGCAGGTATGCTATTGCAACCCTTAACGGTCCAGGTAGGTCCATTAAGGATATGGGTGACCTGCTCCATTTCAAGATACTAACCAGATTGAAATAATGGACTTGACCTTGCCTCAGCCCGTTGAAAAAAGCCGCCTCTGACCACTGTTCTTGGAGAAAGTCACGCAGCTCAGGAGCAATGGAGTCATCGTCTGACCTGGAAATGGTGTCGGCAACTGCATACGTGGCTACTGGATCGCCAAGAAAATTGGACCGGAGGAGAAATGCGACACCATCAAGAGACCCGCCGCTTCTTTCTGCAGCGGCTTTGAGGATTTCAATGCTGAGTGCTGCCAGGACATGCTGTGGGACGTGTGGGAGGAGATAGGCGGCAATGTCGACTTGACTGCTTGATGTGGCGGCTGTTAGGGCTAGACAAAGTTCCATGTCTCTGCAGCCTCGTTTGACAAACCATTGCACCACTTGCATGCAGCCTCTTTCAGCTGCTCTCATTAACGGACCTAAAAATGCCATGGCGTTTCCCTCATCGACTAAGCATTCCATGGTGCCGATCTTTCCGCAGTGTGAAGCAAACCCTAATGCCAGGTCGACGTCTACATGTAGACTGTTCCTTTGAGCAATCTACAAGTCAACCATCAAATTGGCACAGAAGCAAGAAAAACAAAGTTAGCAAAGTCAAAGTCCAATTGTGATCAATGAAACAACCAAAACGTTAATGAATTAATAGGTAATCAAAGATATTTCCCCCCGATTAACCAAATATGCAAGACTTTCTATTTACCTGCAAGAGTACGCGAACAAGCTCTGTGCTGCCAAAACGCGAGGCTTCAAGAAAGCATTGATTTACATTATCTGCACCACCTTCCACTAACATTGCAAGCAACCCTTGAACAGCAGTTGCTGACATACCAGACGCCCACCCGGGATCAAAAGAACTTGAAAAAAGAGTAAGTGGAAAGCAAGCTGCATCAAACGCCTCTGAGAAGTCTTTTCCTGTTAAGTGATCGCCGGCAAGATCCAAGAAAGTTTTGAAGGCGGACAGCTGTAACTGAACCTGAACAGCAGAGTTTTGATTCACCCTATCTTTGTTCTCCTGGCAACGAGAATGAAACCCTATACATTTCAAAGCCCATTCAGTGAATTTCTGAACCTTTCTAGCAGCTTCAGCTTTCAAACCCTCATCTCCGTTACATTCCTGCAACCGCTCATGCAATCTGCAAAAAACCAAGGCATAACTTTTAATGACACTCGATAAAACACGAAAATAAGATCAACCATCAATAATGAATGTTAAGAGTTTCGTAATTCTGTTACACTCAATGCATGTGTTTTACTGTTTTATTGCTTATTAAATTCCGCCTCGATAAAGTGTGTATAAATAAATAACGACTACACAGAATAAGCAGTATTATTGTTTGTTAAATGTGCTGAATAATACGAAATGACCCGGGTATCCATTTATCATGATTTAGTTTTTCTGTTCAAAAAAGACGTTTCTGACCGTCACATTTACGAATGCAACCCGACTTTGATCCATACAATCATAGATGATGTTATGAATATTAAATGATTATACATGTGGTCCAGGGATATAACTGTTCATGCATCCCAATATAACCTGACTCACACATAGTTCAAAAAGAATTTGGCTATTAGTGAAATACACAAAATACTGTCATTATTCAATAATGACAAATTGGGGACCAAAATCAACACTCCCGGTTAGCAGACATTTCTCCTACACCTATCCATACGTATTACGATACATTGAAAAAATGTGAATGCCAAGAAAACGCACAGACAGACCTTCACCACTATACAGATCCATAGTGTATTTGTGATAGGTCTAATTAATTACATTACCATCCCGATGAGGTATTACTGACTAAGAGAACTTATAATATTGTCACATGAAGGGAACTTGTTAACTAATCTTCTAACTTATATACAAGTTAGTTAATAGGATCGCGTTATATTTAGGGGTAATAAAAAACAGGAAAAAGACGGTTAGAAACATAATTCAGGATATTTTCAACTAAAAATTAAAATCATATAAAAGAAGGGCGAAAGATTACCGTCGTGCCATAACGGATACAGTATCTGCAAGACTCATTGTTCGGCTTTGACAGGCTGAGACACAGGAAGCTAAGAACGAAGTCCTAAGAGCTGCTCTTGTAAAATCGGAAGCACCGTTGGAAATTATAATTTTAATCAACCCAGTAATCCCATCAAGCTCCTGATGAGTGCTCAAAAACCAGATCGAATCCAGTGAAATGCACAAAGCATCATTAAGCGTTTGCGGATCTGCTAAAGATATCAAGCTCTCTGCAAGTTCCCAATCATGGGAGCTCACGGCACCCTGAAACAAACGCCCTAGCTCAATCCTATCTTGTCTACTAAGCTTCTTCTCTTGCGCACGTTTCTCAACAAGTATATCTCCAGAATCCGTAGCGCGCAAGCTGGATTTAAGTTTACTCCCATCATTACAAGTACAGCTTCCTTCACTCACCACACGTTCTTTACTTACAAGCGGACCCTCTCTAGAAAACACAACATTTTTATCCCTTTCTTCCGATTTACAAATCACATCCTCGTCCATTTCCACTTCCATTTCATCGCCAGGTTGCGTCACGTCTTCATGATTTGTACAATTCCCTAACAAAAACAAAGCATCCTCGTCTCCCGTAGCTACCACAACTTTCTTCTTATCCATCTCCACCACCGCCTCGCCTCTTCTCTCAAACAAAATCTCGATAAATAACAAATCAAAACCTCCAAGGAGCAGCAGCAGAATACATCACAATCCCAATCCCAATCCAAATATATATCCTATACCTTATCCAATTCACCTAGACCACAAAAACTTGATCCTTGGATACAAATTTCAATCTCGATTCATTTCTCTCTACGCGACTTAATATATCAAAAGTAAAGAGATCCACAACTCGAGCGCGATCTAGGTTAAAATCTATTTAAACAATAATTAGATAAAATTCACCATCAAAACAAACGGAGATTAAAATTACATAAATAAATAAATTAGATTATACCTTATTCAATTATACGAATCCCTAATTTTATAGAACGAGCAAGAAAACCTATTAAATAAACCAAATCAAATCAAATCAATTAAGCGAAAATGATGACGTAAGCATAAATCGAAATCGAAGAAAATATATACCTAATACATCAATCTGAAATATATAATCTGTGAAAAACAAAATCAAAAAACACTAAATTAATAAAATAAAATAAATACAAACAAATTATAAATATAAACAAATTATAAAATGAAAATAGATTCTAAAAACCTGATAAATGAATTGATTGAATGAATTAGGGTTTGAAGGAGAGTGCGTGTATGTGAGAGAGAGATTTTTCTGTAAAATGAGACCTTTACCTTTTTTTCTCTCTCTCTTCTCTCTCTCTCTCCTCTTTTATTTTCTTTTCTCGATCAAATTTGATTATTGATTAGATTGTTGGATTTTTGTGAGAAGATAAATTATTTATGTTTGGTGAAAAATATTCTACGGTGAGTGGACTAGTAGCTCTCCGTGAATTCATCTCGTGCTTTACAAATATCAATATTTTACTATCCTACAAAACAAATATTATTTTCTTCAAACACCTAAATTCTATCTACAACTATCGGTTTGAAATGTTGCGTTTTTAGTTTGAAAAGTTTTAACTTGTGATTGTAATTTGTTAGGTTTATTTAAAAGATTTAACACTTTTGTCTGAAAACTTTGAAATTAGTGCAATTTAAGCTGATAATTTTTCTTTTAACTTTATGATTTTATTTTTAAACTCGGAAACTGAGAAAGATTGTACATCAAATATAGTCTTAAATTGATATCATATTAAGCTTAAACTATTAAAGTAATTTACTTTATTTAAATATATAAAACATCTTAAAGTTATGTATATTTTCTATACATGGTGATATGCATTATTCTCAATTTACTATGAATAGGAAATTACATCTATGTTATATTATTTTAATTTGTATGTAGGGGTATGTATGGGTCGGTTATGGTCGGTTATGGCCCAAAACCGTTCCATCAATTAAGGAAAATTGATAATCGTTCGGTTCTGTTATAGACTGGTTCGTTTTTCGGTTAATGTATAAAAGTGGGTCGTTTATGGTCGGTTAACCGAAATCCAAAATAAACAAATTATGAGGCACTAGTGTCGGATCATTTTTGTCTAATTTCATGTCTACAAAATAAACTCTTTTATGCTAACTATTTCACTTATTTTTTCCTCCATGATACTGGAGTTTTTAAAAATAAAAAGGTGTCAAAGCAAATTCAAGTATCGTGTAAAAAGATGTATCTATAAATATGTTCAGATAAAATATACAGATAAAATATACAAACATAACATACTTTGGTACTCGGTTTTCTCTTGACTAGTAAAGAGGCACATCTATTTATATGGTTAAACTTTTCTACAGAAAGTGCTTATAATATATTTGTATTCCATATTATATATTAGTGATAGGTTGTAGTAAACCCTTATGATTCCAAAGTTAACTTCATCGCATTATTTCACATTGCTTAAACCGTGTAAAGTATTCTTTTAAAATCAAGAAATAAAAAAAAGTGTTAAACATTAAAATAAGTAGGATATACTATATATTATATATAACTTAGGGGACGATTCGGTTAAAATCGATTCGATTAGGAGAAGTTGTTAAACCACGAAGACTACGAAAGAAGAAAAAAACGGAATCTAACATTAGTGGGTTTAGGAAAAGGAAGCTCAGGGATGAACATGTAACCCTTCTTGAAGAAAACTTTGGAAATGAACATAAACTAGAATCACAAAGAAAGGACCGCCTAGCGGCTGAACTCAGTCTTGACCCGCGCGAAGTTGCGGTTTGGTTTCTGAACCGCAGGGCTAGCTAGAAGAGCAAGAAGCTTGAAGAGGAATACCGAATACTCCAAACTCAAGAATGAACATGACTCCACTGTTCTTAAAAAGATACAGACTCAAAACTCAGATAATATTTTTTTATAAATAAAATTAGCAGTCAATTAATCATTTTGTGATTTAAGAAAATACTAACAAAAAGTAAATATTTTACTATTACATTTTTATGTATTTACTCCAAGTTTTTATGGATAAGTATTATGTTTTAGAAGTTACTTAGAATTTAAGTTGGTTTTTCTTATTAAATATGTCATAAATTAGATTAACAAACATGACATTGAATAGCTTTTTCTAATCACAATTAGAGTGCCTCCAGCGTGAGGCGTTATCCTCGCGTTTTCCCCCCATAACGCCATTTAGCGGGGGGTCGCGTTTTGGCCGGCGTTTTTCGTCCGGCGTCGGTGTGGTAACGCGGCGTTTTGTGTTTTTTTTTTCTTTTCTTTTCTTTTTTCCTAATTTGTCAAACATATACATATATATAAATATGTATATATCATAAATATATAAATATATATATATATATATATATATATATATATATATATATATATATATATATATAGAGAGGTTCTTATAAACCAAAATGTAAAATAAAAAAGTAAAAAAATATAAAAAAATAATTTATTATATGTGTAATTTTGTATTATGTTTATTTATTCAATTATAACAAACTTTAAACAAGCAAGTTTTGATATGGATCAAAATATATGTCGTTTATGGACTGTGCATCAAATTCTTTGTTTTTGTGCAGTAAATATTCAAATTTGATCCACAACGGTAAAACTACCCATTTTATGATGTACAACAAAACTTCGTTTTTTAAAGTTTGAGATATGGTTAAAATGAACGATAATCCAAAATATCTAACGTTATAAATTATTTTTTAATTTTTTTTTACTTATTTTACCTTAAGGTTTGTTTTACAAGAACCAACCTATATATATATATATATATATATATATATATATATATATATATATATATATATATATATATATATATATATATATATATATATATATATATATATATATATATATAGAGGTGGGTTCAAATAGGAACCACTAAATATTTGAGAACCATTAGGAACCAATATTCACCGGTGTATATACATATGATATTCACCAGTGTATATATATATATGATATTCACCAGTGTATATATATGATATTCACCAGTGTATATTTAATATGATATTTACCAGTGTATGTATATACACCGGTGAATATCATATATATACACTGGTGAATATTGGTTCCTAATGGTTCCTAATTATTTGTATGGTTCTCATTTGAAACCAATTCTATATATATATATATATATATATATATATATATATATATATATATATATATGGAAAATGAATTGGATGGTCATCGTACTATGCAAAAAATTTCGTCTAGGTCATTGAACAAATTTTTCGTTTATATACATCACTATAGTTCAAGAAACCTGTTATTTAAATCATTTTTTCTCAATCAACCGGTTTTTAACGGATGACGTCACCCCCACTAATTCTCTTTCTCTTTCACAAAAAACGTTGACTTTTCAAATTCAATTCAAAATCAAAATCAAGATTTCAAATCTTGATCACTAAAAACCCTAATTTCTTTCATAATTTCCTAAATTTTGAATCTTTTGAAATACCCAGATTCTGAAAATGCATGATTTTTGCTTCACGATTCCGTATGTGATGATTGTGTTTTGTGGTGGGGTAATTGGGTTTCTTATGTGATTTTTCGGTCAATATTTGTAAAGTCCAAAACCCCCAAAACTCCTTTTTATGTGATTTTTGATTTTTAATAAGTTGGATCAAAAAGAAGATTCTCCGCTAAATAATTCCAACCAAAACCTTATCAATTCAATTTTCCAATTAGGTTCCTGGTACGTTTTATTTCCCTTTTTTGATTATCAATTTCTCCAATTTTCTTGGAATTTTTTTGTACTAATTACTAATATAATTGATTGTTTTGTACAATAATTTTTGATCAATAAGATGACCAGCAGTCAAACAGGTTCTACAAGAAGAAGTATGGTTTTGACAGCTGGCAATTCCAGAAAAAAGCGACCGAAAATGATCCGACCCGAAGATCCATTTCCACTACCCGCTCCATGTATGTTTCTGTAATATGTATCGATTAGTTTGAACAAATTCCTTTGCTTCATTGCGTTGACCAAATTTTGTTATTAGGTGTGAAATAAGTGTTAGTTGTTTGATTATGAATTTTTTGTACAAATGTGTTCGAAACAGGGAGGATCGGGAGAACGAACTGTGAAACGGCTGCGTTTGTCGAAAGCGTTGACAATACCTGAGTCTACGACTGTTATTGGTGCCTGTCGTCGAATGGCTGCCAGGAAAGTTGACGCTCTGTTACTTACGGAGTCGTACAGGAAAATTCAGACATTTGCCAGTTGTAGAAAACGGGAGGATGCATAACACTATTTTTTATTTAATTCAATTTGATTATCCTTTTTGTTTTATTTTAAAAAAATAAAAACGATGACGTGTCGGTTAACAAAAGGTTGCAGGTCAACAAACTTATCGAATTAAACGGTTTTTTAAAGTTAAGGTTATAATTTAAAATGTTTCTTGAACTATAGTGATGTATATAAACGAAAAATTTGTTCAATGACCTAGACGTAATTTTTTGTATAGTACGATGACCATCCAGTGCATTTTCCATATATATATATATATATATATATATATATATATATATATATGGATTAGTTAATGCGAGAACTCAATTTTTTGCGAGAACTGCGAGAACTCGTTCTCAGCCACTCATTTATTTTTGAATATTAAACGTTTTTCTGAAATTAAAAAGGGTAAAATAGTAATTTTCTTATTTGTAATTTAGTTTTTTTTTTTCTCTTATCTTAATTTATTCCTTTTTTTCACCACATATCTTTTTAAATTAATTATCATTTTCTAGTAAAACTTTTGTGTGGTCTGGGGAAAAAATAACTCGTCGATTGGCTTAGTATTTTAAATCTTGTGCATTTATGAACAAAGGTTACCAATATCGTTCTTTACATAGCAACTGTGAAAAAATAAATATACAAATATATTAATTTCACTTTAATGTGTATGATGCTTCAGTAAGAATTTTTTATTTAGAGAACCCTAACTTTTTAATATTAAACTCACTTTTATGTGTGTTCATATGATTGCACCTTAATGTTTACAAATGAACAACTGTGATAATCTATGAACACGTGACGATGTTCAGATGTGAACGAGAAAAAAGTCCATGAACTAAGTATGATCAAATATGAACAACTCATAGTAATCGTAAAAATTTAAAATTAAGATCCTAAAACTAGGTACAAATCAAAAAAAGAAAAAGAGTAAACGAAGGTTTTTCTTTATCATCCTTTATGTTATTGATTGTAATCTTTGTTTTGCTTATCATCTGCATATTGAAAAATCATTTTAGTAATAAATTATTACCATTGAACAATCAAATGGAAATTCACAAACGTTTGGTCGAACAAAAATTAAAAAGAGACCCACAAAATAATTAAATTATACAAACCCAAACACACACCCACAATTACCAAGTCCAGAAATATCCTTTTCAATTCCGTTACACAAACTGTCGCTCATTTGAAAAAAACTATTTTTAAAGTTTGAGATAAAATACATATCACAAAGTAACATTTAGCTTCTGCATAAAAAATGATTAAAAACTATCTTTTATGAAAGAAATGATTGAACTCACGTTGAGAGGCTGACAAACACATGGAAACGAAGATCACTTGTATGAGAAGTTGACGGTGGGCGGAGATGATCCGGCGACAGCGACAAACACGATGAAGAAGACATAGATGTTTGTAGGTACAACAAATGGTGCTTCACTACTCCTGCAGTTTTTATATAGTAAAAATGGATCTTTGTCAAAGGGACGCTAAACTTACAAAGCGAAAAACACGATGAAGAAGACAAAGATGTTTGGCCAATCAAAATTAATTCAAATTAATTATAGATCAATAATAATCAACAACATCATAAAACTCATAAAAAATCATAAAAAATCACAAAAACTTTTACAAATAATTACACAAAAACATATATAATCAATAACAACATAAAATCAAAAAATTACAAAAAAATTACAAAAAAAAAATCATAAAAAAACAGATCTATAAAGTTAAAATCAAAATTGCGAAATTACGGATTTAAAAGGTTCGAGAATTGTGGCCATGCGAATAGGTTCTTCGAGAAGCATGTGATTGGAATGCATGATTACTGATTTTGATTTTGATTGAAATAAAAAGATGAATTACAGAGAAAAAATGGAAATGAGTGCGGTTAGGGTTTGACATAATTTGTGGAACGCATTTTAGGTATTAAGGAGAGAGGAAGAGATTTTCCACAAAATAATATGATTTCTCAAAAATACCCTTTTAACTCTTATAAAAACTTACTCAATTTTCCTATTAATTACAAATATGCCATTTTCGTTTTTAACTCTTGATCTGATCATCCAATGGCTCCAAATTGGTTCTCGCAGAATTTTGAGTTCTCGCATTAACCATTCACTATATATATATATATATATATCATTTGTTAAAGAAGGTATTAAAGAAGAATGGAGAAAAAAAAGTGTGGGTTTTTTTTTGCAGGTTCTTTTCAAGAAGAAGAAAGAGCGAGGGAGAAAGAGAGAGAGAGAAAAATCAAATAATTTGTTTTTTTTGTAATAAATGTTATTGATTTGGTAATAAATGTTATTTATGATTTATATAAAATGTATTTTGTATTTATTTAAATACTTTTATATAAATATTAAGTCATTTTTTCTAATTAATGTATTTCTTATTTATATTAATGTATTATTTATTTTATAAATATATTATTTTTATATTAAAAAAAATGAAAATAATAAAACCAGTGGGTCCCAGATTTTGGTGTTATGACTTAGGGGTTTTTCTGGTGTTATGTTATGAATGGTGTTATGGTGACGTGGTCATAACACCACCCAAAACCGTGGTATGGATGAGAGTGCTCTTATGAAAATCTTCGTAAAACTATATAAAATAATTAATTAAATCAACAAATTTTTGTATAAATATATAAAATATCTATAGCATAAAAATATGAAAAAAAATTCAGATTGATGAAAGGTCGACGTTCAGATTGATGACAGATGACATTCGTCTTGATGAAGGGCGAACGTTCAGCCTGATGAAAGACAACGACGTTCGACTTGATGAAAGAGGACGTTCGTCTTGATGAAAGAGAACGTCTATCCTGATGAAAGAGAACGTTCATATTGATGAAAGGGGACGTTCGTCCTGATGTCCATACTGATGAAAGAGATCGTTTATCCTGATGAAGGGAACCACACATTATCCGTTAAGTACTATAGGTATCACCGGATCACTGGTCTTTCGGAGTGATCCGAAGGTACACTCCTTTACCCGAATATATGTTTGTATATATGGCCTCATAACTCTTATTTGGTAAGTCCTTTTCTCTCTCTAACTCTCTCTTTATTTTACTCTCACTACATGTTTATCTGACTTGATCGTCAAAGGGTGGATCCAGGGCTTCGGCCTTGGGTCCCCTTCTAACAATTTCTCTATGTTGTAGCATATTACGAGCTTGGGGATACAAGGAGCGGCATCTCAGTCATCTAAACCAACCCGCGCTAATTGATGTCACAACATCTCGTTTGTGTGTTTTTAATGTATAAACGTCTATTACCTTTTTCGGCTCAAGTATCATGTAATATACCGTATAATGTCTAGCTATGTAAAGTATGTATCGACACTTTCGTCTTCATAGTTTCCTTTGATGGAAACTACCGCAAGAGTCAAAGTTGCGTGTATTTGAATCTATCGTGCTTATATAAATACCGTGTTTTAGTATATCTTCGTGATCATACGAGTCATTTTGCTTAACTTTCTTCAACGATAATCATCATTTTATCCTTTATTCAAGGTCTTATGTTAGCTTTATTCACGAAAATTTCGTTATATTGTTTATATGGTTAAAAAGAAACATTGCCCTATAAATTAGAACAAAAAAGTATTATCAGAAATATTGTTAAGGATTTAAGGACGTAAAAAGGTAACATTTTAAATGCATATACTTTCTGGATAAAAATACATTTGCTTATAGAAATTACAAAACATTAATATTTTTAAATTGTATCGAACCTTTTTTAGATTGCATCCATTTCACCTCCTTTTTTTTTAATTATAAGATGATCTTATATATTTTTAATCGATTTAAAAAAAAAAAAAATTATCGCTTTTATTTCAAAATTTAATATTTTTATAATTGTATCAAAAAAAATTTAGATTGTATCCATTTTACCTTCTTTTTTCTTAAAGATGATTTTTCAAATAGAAAAGAAACGAAAGATATATTTTCTTAATCAATTTTAAAATATTTTTAACTGCTTTATTTTAAAATTGTTTATACTACAAATGTTAAATTTACAAAATTTGACAAAACATTGCGTCCAAAATGATATGGCAAAAGTATTATGACATTTCCACGCATTTTGTAGAATTAGTTTATAAAACTTTTGTTATTAATTATTATAACATTTCCCCGAAACTTGCTTTTGAGATACCTCTCATCTCATGTCCCAAAAGCTTTACAAAATGCCGGGCATTTTATTTTCTCATGTCGCGTCTCCATCTCCATATACCGGAGGTATCATCTCTGCTATATTATTTGAGATTCGACTCGATTTGATTTCGTTACTTGTGTTTGAATTGAAAACAATAAAACGTCACCATTAAGTCAGGGAGAGAGATAATCTACTAGCCTTTATTCCCACTACTGCGTAGAATGTTTGAGATGCGGTAATAAAGTAAAACTTTCGTTTGTATGCAGCACTTGGTTCTGAGACTATAAACTTGGTTCAGAAAGTAAAGAGAGATAAATAACAAAAGATTTGCGACCACAAAGGAAGGATGTGAACACACCCGATAGTCGAGTCATATTTTACACAAAGGTACAAACATTAATCTCCTTAACACATTTGAGCAGCTGTTTGATATCTAGGAGAATAAAAACTTAAAAACACTTTCAGCTTCACTTCTTTCCACCACACAACAGAGTACGTATTATCAGACGCCAAAGTTTCTACTCTTCAGCAGCACTTGCAGCACTTAGGTCTACATTCAGGTCAAGAACCTATACCAGAAAACACGTGTTAACAACCAACCACACCTTAAAAATTGAATTATAACAAGTCAAACAAGTAAAAGTTAAATACTTAGCTATAAAGAAAACGAAAAGAAAAGAAAAAGTAGTATCATACCTTTCCAGTAATCATTGTGTACATGTTGAGCACATCATTTACGGTAGATTCGAAGTGAGTGGTGGCATCATAGCTCTGTTTTGAAAACCAAGGAGAATTACAACGTGGTATCATTATTTTATTAAGTAGTGAAAAAGTGATCGGTCATAGAAAATTACTGTAGAAATAAAGCAGTTATCCAGAGTTGGCTCATTGACTGGTTCATATCTATCATAAGTATCATAGAAGATTTCATCAACTGGACCTAAAAGATCAAGCCCTGGTTTCAATTCGATTTCAGGTTCATCAGTTTCTGCCTCTGTAGATACAAACGCAATGAACTTTCCTTTTGGAGCCACATTGTGTGTGTATGAACAGCAAAACAGATACCTAGAAAAACACAATTCATTGTATGTTTTGTTAGCAAGTGTTTGAGAAGATGTTAGAATCTGTAAATGTTTTAGTACGGGTGGATATTTTGAAACATGGTACTAGATAAATACAGTACTTCTAACATATCGATTTGCATGAGAGATAATAGTGTTTAAACTTACATGTCTGATTTGCGACCCAGCTGCTTCTGAGGAAGAATAACCTGAACCGAGTGGGACTCACTGGTATTTGGAATGGGGTGGCTCATAATGCAAATTGCTCTGGCGACCTTGCCCACCTTCCTCACCTGTCAAGAAGCAAGCTTAACAAAATTGCAGAGACAAAAAAAAAGCTGTAAAACTCGGTCTGGAACAGAACGTAGACCATACCAAAATAGGATTATGACCAGTCAGTTATGTTCGGTTTCGTTCTTGGTTAGATAGTTAATTTTAAATTAATTTTTGGTTCAGTTTGGACCAGAACCACGAATTCGATTTAAAAAAAAATTCAAACCTGACGGGATATTGATTTAATGTTTTGGCCTAAAAATTTTTACCTATAGGAAAGTCCAAAAAGTATTGGTTCACGGAATATTTTGGGGATAAACCGGTTCCAAACCAAAATCAAACCAGTTTAGGTTGGTTCAGCCTGTGAAATAACAGGTCACAAAGAGTAGTTTTGGTACGGGACAGGTGGCCAGGTGGGTTTGGTTGACCCTAGTTTTTGTCTATAAAATTTGAACTTTGATGAATTATAAGAGTTGGCCAAACATGATTCCATATTTTATCAGTTGAATATGAATCTAATTAATTGATGATTTTGTAATGCTTAATTTATGCATTCAGAATACATTTTAGGCAACTTTTGACCCGTTTCCTTTTAAGCATATAAAGATACAAAACTAATTGTAACTGCCCGGTGGAAGAAACTGTTTGCTACCAAATTCTACTTTTCAGAACAATATTGTTGCTAGTGTAACACTGGCTCGTTAGATAAAGTACAATTATTTCGTTACAAGTATATACCAGAAGAATTGTACCTTGTTAGACAAATAGGAAGGATCACAAACAACTTTCTTGCACTTAGCAGTTTCACCCTCTGAAGTAACACCACAGACCTTGCCTTCATCATCAAACTCGACCTGGTATTTAGTTAGAATAATCGATTAATGCCCGTTGCGACACAGTATTGCTCTACATAGATATATTGGTAGACGTGGATCAATATAGTGAAATTAAGGGAATACCTTGCACTCGGGTTTATTCAACATATAGGTTCCACCATAAACAGCACTGAGCCGAGCAAATGCCTACAAAATATGAGTGAGAATTCATTAAACCTCCACCTCCGACTTGAAGAATGAGTAACTTAATGTTAGCTACTTCATTGCATAGGCTAAGAATGCAACTTTATGAACCAAACCAACCATGTGTACAAAGGAGATAAAGGATGGAATTTTTGCCCATCTACTTATAAACGGGCCAATTCTAGATAAGTTGTTAATAAGTTACAGTACAATAAAAAAAATATTAGCTATATAGGTCAAATGGATCATAAGTTTCCCAAATTTTAATTTGAATGCACAACCTTGAACCTTCTCCGTCCTTTATTCTGAAATCTAGCTTATTACTATATAATAATATATTAATGTGAGCTTTGTAATCATGATTGACACTTTACTTGTTTTGACCGTTAACCTACACTTCCAATTTGACACTTCTAGTGAGAAAAGAAGTAACAAATAAAACAAATTTGTACCTGAGGAAGCTCGCCTAGTCCATACAGCGGATAAATGTATGGTGACCCTCCTTGAAAACGTGCAAGTGACTCTGCATAAAGCTGATACAGAAATAATAGGAGATAAGAATAGAAAACTAGAGAGCATTTTCTGTAACACGCCCTTAGACCTGAGTATTCATCAATTTTACAAACAGAAGTGAATGAAAAAAGTTACAAAATGTTCACACCTTCATTCTTTTCACTGTATCCAACGCAGGTTCATATAAGTAGCGATCATCTCTGTGCAAAGCTAACGCATGGCCAATGAAATCCACAGTGTTGTCATCAAGACCATATTTACTGAGAAATGAAGATGTTATTAGGAGAGTTTTAACAGGGAGATGGTCGATTTGAGATGTTGATAGATATTACAACACTGTTTTGCTCAAACAGTTCGATCTTTTTCTTCTTATACAATAGCACTAATAGCCATAAAATTCCGTTTAACAAATTGGAAACATTAATTTTCACTAATCTAATACGCACATGACACTAATGTACACAAAACATAAAATCCTTGTATATCATTTCCACTAGTCGTTACCTGGCGCATCCCAAGCTCCAACTTATTGGCAATTTGTTTTTCAACTTCTTTATAAGTTTTGGGTGGCAAAAAGAAATGCTTAAGCACTATTAACATATACTTTGGGTAACATGATGAAATGTGCAGGCTCTCTTAAACTTATATTAACTTCTTTCACTATTTTCAGATTGTCTGACTACATACTGGGAGTACCGTTTTCATCTTCAACTAATTGTTTTCCTCGCCTGATGTGGGATTAGCTATATAGGTTTGTAAATGTCCTGTTAGCCAACTTAGCCACATCGAAAACACAAACACTTCAAACAGGTCACGTTTTAGTCTGATATCTATTAGGTATGTTCCAGATACTTTACTTCTTCTAGAACCTTCTTCCCATTCACTTGCTGTGATTATATGTTTCTTTATCTTAAGTTATGTATTGTTTAAGACTTTTAGTAAAATACAAAAAACTGAAGGTTAAAAAGGTATAACGAAATGAAGCATACGCAATTAGCTCTTTAGTTGTGACTCGTGTCAGATCCATCCCCTCGTGGGTTTTGGGGTCACTTTCGTTGTAGTCCTGAACATAAATGAAAAACTTGCGAGCACGACGCTTCTCAAAAATACCCATGAGAGGAGACTTAAGGGCCTCCATGTCAGTAGCAGGAACTTTGTGCACCTATGCAGTTAAGAACACTTTAGAAGCTATGTAAAATGATAAACAGTTGTTGAAACTTATACCTATTTGATAAAAACAATATACCTTTCCTTTATTGTAGACAAAACTGCCATCGACTGCTTTGAAGTACAGATACTTTGTAACATCAGTGTGAATAAGGACACGAACTAGAGCACCATTTGCCAAAATATACTTCCAATATGAAACAATAACATGTTAGAAAAAAATAAAAATTTATTTTTTTTTAGAAAAAAGAAATAAGATAAAAAAACAGATAAATACCTTAGGTATCATGTCGACATTGTAATCTCTACTAGAGCCTAAATGAGCTGGGGGCTTATCGCTTCCTCTAAACTTCTTCCACAACTGTAAGTTTTTATATGTTCATGTTACTAAAGATTTAAAAAACTGTAGTTGCATACCTCATATAAGGATAGAGGTTTAAAAAAACAAAACCTGAATAAGATTAAGCGAGGTGGATTCTCCCCCATAATAATCATTTCTGTCCATGTGCAGAACCTGATTAATAGACAATGTATTAAAGACCATTAGCTTATTTGAGAATAACGTGAAAAAAATACATTTTGTGTTACAAAAAGATATCCCAAACTTACGATAGTTGTTTTATTTTGATTAACTACCATATGATAAATGCAAGTATTTTAATGATTTTTTGGTGATAATGATATTTAACACATCAAAACAAACACAAAAGTCCAATTAAATAGCTTTCTCTAATATATTGAATTTAGATAAAAGTTTGACAATGTAAAACGTTACTTGAATTTTGATGTATTGTATAACTTAATATTATCTCCCACTAAACAAAATAACTAGTACCATAATTCACTTCACGGAGCATGTTAAATTGTTAATAATAGAAGACCTTTTTATTTAATTCGCCAACTAATTATTAATTATATAATTGGTTACAAAACCATCACTAAGCATGTTCCAGATTGAAAACACCACGGTCTCGTGACTCCATTATTAAAACAAAATCGAATTTTCTACGTGATCTAATTATCAAAATTGCCTTTATATTTTCATGTATCATTATAAAATAAAAATAAAAAGCAGATACTTTAAATCCACTCAAATATACCTAACGAAAATCTAGTCTTAACCGTTATTAAAAACGTTACAGCAAGAATTAAACCTCACTAGATTAACAAATATAACAAAACTGATTCCATTATCGTTAGTGACATTTTATCAAAACATTTCAGATCTAATTTAACAGAAATAGTTAATTTCGCTTTCAGTCAACTTTGTTATCAAACTGAAACAAAAAAAACAGCAATACTATCATATTTAACAAATTATACATTTTCGGATCATTCGGAAAGCGGATCAAAACTATATATACACAGATTTAGTTACGTAATTTTCTCAATAATTGATCATATCAGATCTGATCATTTGGAGATAAATTCGGTGACAAATGTTTAACCTAAAATAGCAAATAAGTAAAATCATTAAAATAAAAGTAGAAAAATTATATATACGAAATATTAGGAACTAAAAATGAATGATTGATTGATTGATATACCTTGAGACCGTCAACAGAGAGAAGACCACTGAGGATGCATTCCTTGAGACCAGTTCCGAGTACAACGACGTCGTATTCTTCATCCATATTCGATTGAATCGGTGATTGATGGATGGATGTAGGGTTTGGAATCGAGTCAAGAGCGTGTCTTGTGGGAATTTATATATCGAAGATGCGTTGCTTCGTGGTGGAATTTAAGTAGACCAACCGATTTAGCTTTTACTTTTCATGAATTACAATAATACTCCTTTCACTTCTTTTTTCAATCAACTACTACATTACTTGTTCTTTTATAGAAATTCTTACTTTATTTAATCCAGGGTTCTAAAAAACGCGAGGCGTGACCAAGCCGTTTCGAAAAGCTGCTGGTTAGGCGTGGCGGCTAAAAAGCTTTCCTAGGCGCGCCTTTTCTCGTTACGCCACGCGTTTTTGTGTAACGCGTTTTTGTGTAACGCGTTATGGGCCAATTAATTTTTTGGGCTTGGTTTGGGTAAAATTTTAGTAAATTGGCCCATTGGGGGAATAAGGGATGAAATGTACTAATCTTTTCTCTGTGTCTTTCTAATATCTCCACCTAACTTTTTCCTAGCCAAATTTTGATATTCAGCAACCATCATATGATTCATAGCTTCAATTCCTTAATCAATGTAGCTGATTAAAGACCTAGAGTGAGAAAGAACTAAAAAGGTAAAAAGTAATAACCTAACAGGTATGTTTCGAATTCAATGATTTTTTCGAATTTGTTTTTATTTTTTCATGTCGGGAAGGCCAAAAGCTCCTATTTTGTTGGTAAAATATTCAATATGTGGGGCTTGTAATTTTTTTTTAACTTCGTTTAGAAATTTTAAAATTGCATATGTAAGGTTCATTAGGCTTGTGAGTTGTAAATTGTGATAGTAGTCAAAAGATTTTTAGGCCTATTTATACGAGCCATTGTTCTAATGATTTTTTTTTATGTTCTTTAATGTTATCTTATTTTAATATACTTATATATGTGTTTTTAAGTTGCTAATCTGTCTTTTTTAAACAGATATATAAATGGTTGGTAGTGTAGATCAAGATTCTAACTTTGATGGTGGAACGGCTCCAACAACTACAACAGAAGGTACTTCAAGTGTGGATGCGGCCTTGAAAAGGAACTCGGATGATCCAGGATGGGATTATGGCACTTTGTGTGATCCTCTCAATAAAGATGCAATCAAATGCAAATTATGCGGGTTTATATGTAAAGCGGGAATCACCATGTTGCTGGACTAAAAGGAAAGGGTGTAGCAATATGTAAGAATGCGAGCAAAGAAGATAAGGCGGTATGTGTCGCTTTACTTGAGAAGCCAAAAGAAAAGAAGAAAGAGAAAAGAATACGAGAAGAAGAAATGAGGGCAGAGGTTGAAATTGAAGCTGAAGATAATTTGTTTCATGCGGGATCCAAGAGAAAAAAGTTAAATTTGGGTCCTTTGGACAAGTTTGTAAATCCTATTAATCTTGAAGTTCCAATTCTTAACACGCGACAACAAAATATTTTAGATGCTATTTCTAAAGAACGAACACATAGTGTACGTACATCAGTTTTGTGCACGCTGGATATATGAATCAGGTATTCCTTTTCATTCGATTGATAATGATGCGTTTAAGATGTTTGTTGAAGCAGTCGGGCAATATGGTCGAGGTTACCGACCTCCAAGTCAATATCAGCTTAGAGAACCATTGTTAAAGGAAGAAGTTGAAAGAACTAAAGGGCTTCTTAAGAAACAGGAAGAAGAGTGGTCACGAAATGGTTGTTCTGTTATGACAGATGGTTGGACGGATCGAAAACGAAGAAGCATAATGAACTTTTTTGTCAACTCTCGAGAAGGTACAACTTTTCTTTCTTCTTTTGAATGTTCCAAAGATGCACACACGGGGCAGTTCATATTTGATTATGTTGACAAATGTATTGAAGATGTTGGGCCACAAAATGTGATTCAAGTTGTGACGGACAATGCTGCCAATAATATGCCGGCCGCTAACAAGCTAATAAATAAAAGGCCACAGATGTTATGGACTTCTTGTGTTGCACACACCATCGACCTTATGCTTGAAGCAATTGGTAAAGAAGGTAAATTCCAAGAGTGGACACTAAGGCAAAAGCTTTAACTATTTTCATTTATGCACATCATAGAACATTGGCATTAATGAGCAAGTTTACAAAGTGTAAAGACATCGTGAGGCCGGGAGTTACGAGGTTTGCTACATCATTTCTTACATTGCAAAGTTTGATGGAGAAGAAGGAAAAGTTAAGACTTATGTTTACTAGTGATGAATGGACGCAATCTAAATGGCAAAACACTAAAAAAGGAAAAGAAGCATATGCTAACGTGATTAGCCGGTCTTTTTGGAACGGGTTAAACTTATGCTTGAAGGTAATTTCCCCGTTAGTTAGAGTCCTCCGACTAGTTGATGGAGATCGAAAGCCTTCAATGGGATTTTTGTACGGAGAGCTTGAACAAGCTAAAAAGGATATCAAAATGGCTTTCAACAATGTGGAGAGTAACTATCGCCCTATCATAGAAATTATAGAGACAAAAGCAAAAGGTTTTCTTGATAGTCCATTACATATGACAGGTTACCTGTTGAATCCATATTATTTCTTTAAAGATCAAGGCATAAAAGACAATGTTATGGTCTCAGATGCAGTTTTCACATGCCTTGAAAAGTTTTTCCTTGGTGATATCGACAAGCAAAACCAAGTAATAAATATTGACCTCCCAAAGTACAAGGTAAAAGGTGCGGATTTTGGAAGACCGTTAGCTGCAAAGGGGTGCTTAGAAAATAATGACTCTTATGATCCACGTATGTTATATAAACTGGTATGTTATATAAACAGTAAACTATAGAGTTAAAAAACACTTGAATAAACTGCATAACAAACACTTATACAAAATACATGATATTGCGTAAAAATGGGGAGAAAAAAACTCCAAGTTTCTTTTTTCTTATAGGTACTTGGTGGATGACTTATGGAAATGCAACTCCGACTTTGCAAAAAATGGCTATAAAGATCCTTTCATTGACTACAAGCTCATCCGACTGTGAAAGAAATTGGAGTGCTTTTGAGGGGGTAAGTAGTTATGCACTATATTTTAAGAATTTACATCATTAGTAGCTACTTAACAAGAAATTTCATTATTATCTACTTTTATTGTAATTTGTTAACCAGATACACACAAAGAAAAGAAATAGGCTCGATAGTCAAAGATTACATGATCTTGTTTTTGTTCAGTTTAATTCCAAACTCATCAACAAGTGGGTAAGAGTTAAGAATAAAAATACAAATGTTTTAAGTTCTCCTGATGCTAGTAAGGCACAATCATGGCTTGTTGCTATTACCGATGACGATGAAGAAATGGAGGAAGGTGATGGTTTAGATGTTTGTGGAAAGGCAATTGGTGATGTACCCCCAAAGGCTAGGGAACTCCATGATGATGATTTTGTATCAGATGAAGAACAAGTGGAAAGTGAAGAAGATTTTGAATGTAATTTCGGTGAAAAAGGTTTTGTGGAGACGATTGAAGATGATTGGCAAGAATAGTTTCGTTACTGTCTTCATATTCATACATCTAATCTGAAGTCCCATGTTTTGTAAAGTTCACCAATTGTTTTGTAAGATAACACTTTTGTAAACTCTTAGTATTAATGTATATTGGTGACTAACTTAGATTAGATGTATATTGAAATGTGAAAACATTGGTTTTTGTTAATTTATTGCTTATTAATATAACATTATAACTTAAATATTATGTATATATATTAAAATTATATCTATAAAATTATAAAATATATTAAAATTTCGCCGCCTTTTCACGCTTTGAAAAACGCCATGTCTCGCCATGTCTTGCAAAACTTGAGGCTTGTTGTTGCCGCCACGCCACGCCTCACGTTATTCACAACCTTGATTTAATCAGTCTATGCTTATCTTTTATAACTAAGTTATAGCTTATAATCTGCTCATACACTTTTCTTAAATGTCTCTATTGGGATTAAAACTTAGTTAAATTAGTTTTAGTTTTAATTAATACTACTTCTAACTACTGTTGTCAAGGTACTGCTCAATTACTACTGATCAAAGCAGTTACTACGGAAGGAAGACAAGTTGCTACTGCAGTTGCAATCAATACGGAAGACATTTCATTACTACTACTTCACATTGTTACTACTGCTTAGCTTCCTTACTACGGAAAGTTGTTTCTACTGCAACACACTTGTCATGCAAGTTTAGAATAAGAATTACAATTGTGGATAGATTGTATTTCCTTATTGATAGATGTTTCCTATTTTCTAGATAGGTTAGCCTCAAGGTCTATATATATGTATAGATCATTGTAATTGATAAAAAAAAAAACACGTTGTAATTGATACATTATTCAATTTCAGTTGAGGCTTATAATTCGACAAACTTATTGTTCATCATTGTTTTACTTTACAATATTGTTTGATTCAATTAACTTCACCCCGCTAAAGCGGAAACACAAAGTGTGAAGAGTTGGAATATCATTACACGGGTCATAACAAACATAACGGTTTCAAGTCATTGATTAATAATAAAAGTGTTTACAAATTCCAAAAAAACCAAGTCATTCAGTATACGAATACATAATTTAAAGTTTCAATTAAAAATTCCCAAAAAGATGGACAAGTCTTTTCCCAATAGAGTTCTCACGCAACCATCCTGACCCGTCCATGACAAGCACTTCATCCTTACACTTAATTTCCTAAACACACAAGATAAAGTGTCAACTACAAAAAGTAGTGAGTGAGTTACAGTTTAGGTTTCTCGACAAAAGTTTCGGTTAAGTATATAAAAGTAAAAGTTTCATAAAAGGAGTATAACGGTTATAATCGCTTAAAATTTATATACTTTTAAAGGTTTCGAAGTAACGGGCATAGCAATACCCTAAAGTTTGTACATACACAAGTGTAGCAAAACTTAGTAGATTAATAGTTGCGGCATCAATCGCTAAAGAATGTATATGCGTATAAGTAACTAATTAGAATCTTGTATCAACTACTTGGCATTCTATAACTTAAGCGTTCACACTAAACCGATTATTCAACCGTGAGGCCCCTTACCCCGCACTATCTACGATCATAGTAACATGTACTTAGACTTATCTAAGGAATGAACGGTTATTTCCTAAGTATCGATACCCATTATTACTAAACGGCTCAAAAGCTAATAGTGTGAATAGTTTCTAAAAAGGTAGGCACTTAAGTAATTTTGTTTCAAAAATGATAGTAGGAACTTAAGAATCGCTTTATAATCTCATCAAGGGTTGGTCTCGCATACAAGAAAGCAATAACTAGTTTAGCCAATAAGTTTAAAATAAGCCAATAGGGCAATAAAGTGTTTACGCATAAGAGTTTTACAAAGGTTCCAAAATAGATCAATAGTTTCACAGTAGTTTCCAAAAGTTCACGATAATTGCATAAGTTCGTAATAGTTTCCAAAGGTTCACAAAAGTTGCATAAGTTCATAAAAGTTGCAATTGTTCATAAAGTTTTAAAGACAAATAGATCTTATGTTTTCCCCAAAAAGATATGTAAAAATACAATAAATAAAGGGGTTGTAACTCACGGGTTGCGAAGAGTAAGAATACGAAAGTCGGTCGGAACGGGAGTCGGGAATCACGGATCGCCTATTATACCAAGATTTCAATTACTTATTATCTTATTATGTTAATTTATATAATATAATAGATAAGATTTTATTAAACTTTAAGTGTCAAGGTCCAAATTGTCCAAAATAGTCCGAAACGGTAAATGCTACGTTTTTGTCCGAAAGTCCGATTAATCGTTTATTATTATCACGTCACGAGTGTTTTTGCTTGCTTAAGTGGTTTGCATTTTTCTAAGGAAATTTGGGCAGCACTTCCGCGCCCAAATTTCATATCCAAAAATGCAATTCCACTTCCGCTCACAAAATCACCTATAACACGATATCATATTAATCTAGTCCATTTTAAGTCCAAATAGTCCATACGAGTCACTAATGTTATTAATTTAGTCAAACTCAGTCCCAAAATGAAAGTTACGAAAAGTCAGCGGGCCAAACAAGTTCAAAACGTCCAAATAACGAATTTTCGGGAAAAGTTGCAGCTCTGTGCGTCGTCCTGGGCCTTAGGAACGATGCACAGAAGGCAAATATGCCCGCTGCGTCGTCCTAGTGCTTTTGGACGGCGCACATGTTATGTTTTTCGGATTTTTCGAGTGAAACGTTTATTTTAGCCACGAATTTCGACATGCAATGGGTCTAAACTTAATAAAACTTCATTTTAACAGTTTCTAAAGTGTTTTCAACCATAAATTTATAGATCCAAAGGTTATTTCGGTTAAAAATCGTTTTTAACCATAAAAAGTCGTAAATCTTTGTAAAAACTTGTTTTAAAGCCTTAGATCTTACATGCAAGTGTTTGTTTTTGTAAAAATAGTAAAATGACAGAAATCTACCGGAGGAAATAGCTTGGATGATGATTTGGCTGGATTTAGAGCTCCAAAATCGGTGAAAGTGCTTGAAAATGAAAATAGTTTGCTTCCCCTTGCTTGCCTTGATGTTCTAAACGTTTTTGATGGTTAAAATGGGTGTTTTAATGGCTGTAAATCTTCTGGAAATGATTTGGGAGAGAGTTTGTGTTTGTGTGTGTTTTTGTTTGTGTGTTCTTGAGAGGATTTGGGAGAGAGTTTGTGTTTGTGTGTGTTTTTGTTTTATGAAAATGAAAATGAAAATGAAAAGAAAAGTAAAGAAATGGTAAAAGGGGTGTATTGGGACAGAGTAATGGCAGTAATCATAGACTAGAAACGAGATTGATTGGGTTAAAAGTTGGTGAAAATCGAGACATGCAAAATCTCAGATAATTTGCGATTTTGGTCCTGTCAGGACGGCGCACAAGGCCTGTGTGGGTCGTCCTGGACCTCTTTTGTAATGATTTTTTAGTTTTTGATGTTTTTGCTGTTTTTGTATTATTATTTCGTTGGACCTTTTCGTTAACTATAAGTTCTTAATTATGATACGTTATGAACTTAGAAAAGTTCATTAGGTGTTTTCTTGGTATTGGGACTTACATAAATTGATTTCGGGTGTGATTCCGACACTGTCGCGATTCCGGTTAATGAAAAGTTAAAGACAACGACAAACAATAAAAGAGACATAGAGTATAAAGGGCACCTGAAATTAGACGGTTGTCACACGAAGGGTTTGTGTTTATGGCGTCGAAAGTGTGTTTGCGTTTGTTGGGTGAACGTTTGAAGACGATGATAACATTTTTACGATTTTGAGATTATAGATGTGACAACTCGTCTTTTCGAGTTATTATTCTTTACCAACATTTATTCTTTTATTCGCAATGATTTGGACCCTTGCATTTCGCTTTATATTTTACTCACGTTTTATGCATTTGAGTCGGGTTTATGTGTTTTATCACTTTGTCTCTCGAGACGGAAGCTTTAGAATCACCTAAGTGCCTAATATCTAGTATACTCGCGTTATTAAAGTATTGTGTTTACGCCATAATCGTCGGTTAAGAGAAATCATATTTCGAAATTTCATTACAAAGTTAGTCCTCTAACTTAATCTGTTACAAAGTTAGTCCTTTAACGGAGAACTAACGAAATCTGTTACAAATCTGGTCCTTTAACGAAAAGATAACGGAATTGACCACAAGGGGCCACGGTGCTAAGCACCTACACCTTGGTGCGCAGCACCCCCCTCTTTTTGGCTAAATTCCAATTCGACTTTTTGAGTCAAAATCTTGAGATGCCAAACCTTTTACCACGTGAAATGTCCTGCAAATTGCTTCTTTTGGGTATGATAGGTGAGTTTGTGGATCTAGAGATGGATTACATTCTCTATGTTGCCAAAAATCAAACTTAACCATCAAACACTTTTGTAAACTTTTCTTTCATTCTCACTTCATCTAAACACTTGTTTTATCTCTAAAACTCCAGAGAAATAAGAGTCTATTACACCATATTTGAAGTGAGAATCCAAGCATTTAAGTTAGAGAAATTATCTCTTGAAAACATCTTTCAATTCTACACATTTCGGTAAGTAACTCTTCATTAATTCCTTCACTTTTCTACTATCTTTCTTCCATTTGGTTAGAGTTTTCTAACACATAATTTTATTCCTTTGTCTTACAAGTTTCATACTTCCGTTGGCATTCTTGAAGTTATGGAGTTTCGGTGATTTCTTTGGAGAAACATCATCTTGGTTTTGGTATGTAAACTCTTCAAAAATTACTCTAACCCCTCTTCTAATTGAAATCTCTAACACACTTCTTGTTTATGTGTTAATGGAGACCTTTTGCTTTCATATTCAACCACTATTACTTTTGAAGTTTGGCTACCTTTTCGGATAAAAGCTTCATCGTGAGCCTTGGTAAGTAAATTCCTCCGAAAATCCATCTACTAACTTTCATTTGAGACCCTTACTAATGGTGAGTGTTTTTGTGTTTTGGAGCCAAACATCTCCTCACCACCACCACCGAAGTCCTCTTCTTCCGGGTCATACATATCTCAAGGTTGGTAGAATTCTTGCGGGTGAAATCGGTAAAATCATTACTTTCGTTAAACTACTTCTTTTCATTATCTTTAATTTCGGTTTAAAGCCTTGAAAAGGGTTAGGTTAACATATTAGACCAACACCTTTCGTTCTCGGAAATTTGGACTTAAAACGTGTAAATATGTTAAGATGAGATTTTTACCGAAATTAACGTATTTACTATATTACTATGTAAAAACCACACACATACATATATACAACACTTGGTAAATGTTATTTGAACCTAAATTAACTTTCGGACAGTTTACCTTTTTACCATAAAACGTCAAACGAATCAGATTTCGGCTAAAACGCAAATTTCATAAATTTAGAAAATGGCTCGGTGCTAAGCACCACCCCCTTGGTGCGCAGCACCGAGGGTCTGATCCCAAAAATTTCGATTTCGTTTAATTATTCAGCAAAGGTTCTTAGCGTATTTCGCACTCGTAATCAATTTTAAACTTATATATAGGTAATTTAGTATATATAAAGGTATTATATAACTTCAAAATAACGTCTTTGGACTCAAAGACATTACCGCAATCTTAAACGTTATCAAGATTATTTAAACAAACGTTTTATTTACTTTTTGTCAAAAATCATTAAAACCGCTCTAACTCATTTTTACTTCATTATTTTTGAAATAAAAGTCTTTTTACTCTTAAAATGTCAAAGTTGATTTCCATTCTATAAAAAAAATCGTTGACTTTGATTTTTTCTAAATCAACATCTCTAATTTTGACTTTTCCTTCCAAATTGTTGACTTTGACTTTGACCAAGTCAACATCTTTGACTTTGACCAAGTCAACATCTTCGACGTTGACTTTGGTCGATTTCGATAAACTTTGGTAACATTATTCCTTTCAATCGATGTTCCTGTTAGTCAAGTTCGGCTCGGAATGTTATTCCTTTCTAATAGTCATTATGACGTGAAATTATCGATATTTTCCTATCGTCCCTACCGGCGCGGAACATCGACACCTTGAACCGTCATCCCGACTCGACTTGGAAATCGTTGGAATACTTTAATAAATCCTAAACACTAAACTTAACCGACAAGGCTAAACCGTACTATGTTATTGAGATACTTAAACTATGTTATATTGTTTTAGGACACTTAGGCGGCGGAGTTTTAGCTCCTTATTGATTATATACCCGAAACTTGCCGAGCTTATCTTGTGAGTTATTCGTAGCCCTTTTCTCTTACTATTTTGGGCTGAAAAGCGTATTTTGGACTGTTTAAATGAATGTATATCTTGTATGCCTAGTGTATTAGTATCACCTCAGATTAGATGGTTCATAGGCTTGGTTAAACCCCCCTTATTCACTTGTTAGCTTATTGCCCACGGTTACATATATATAGATCTATATGGGATCGACCTACCCTCATTGCTCAATAGGACATCCCTATGAGTGGATGTTATGACCGTATGATTAATACCTTTGGTTTACCATCACCTTAGGACAGGGGATACAATGTGGTCAGGTTCAGTGTATGCTTAATCTAGGTATCTATACTCACACTTAGGTTATGATTCAAGATATACTATTTGGAATTTACTATATTTATCAAATCTTTTATTGGGTCAACCTTTATTTACATATTGCGAATAATTCACCAACATTGTGTTGATGTCGTTTTTAACGCTTTTTCAGGAGTTTGAGGATTTATTTGATCATGCCTTGCTTATTTTGGGATCATCTATTTATTGTATTTGAAATGCGTTTTGCTTGATGTAATTCCTTTATGATCCACGCTATGACATTTGTATTGTATTTGTATTCGACATTCGGTTTACTTTGGCTATGTATTGTATTTGTAAACCTTGAGGCATGATTTATATGATTCGATGTTTTGTTTATGGTTGTATGTTGTAATCCTTGACTCTTGATAACTTTAACTGGAACACTCCGTTTTTCCGCTTTGAGCGGGGTGTGACAGAAATTGGTATCAGAGCCAATGGTTATAGCGAACCGAGTGATTTTATGAAGGAAATCACTTGGACTATGACCGTAGGCTTTTCAAATCGATTTTCTCTGATTTGCTATGTGCGCACCATTTTGCCTTATGTGCTTATTTTCGTTTTTGTTATTTTTGGCGCTTGGCCTTATCTTTCGTGTTACACACATCTTGCTTATCGGATTCTTTCTTTTTAGTTTCAGAACGATGCCG
This sequence comes from Senecio squalidus, assembly GCA_910822075.1. NCBI lineage: Eukaryota > Viridiplantae > Streptophyta > Magnoliopsida > Asterales > Asteraceae > Senecio > Senecio squalidus. Next base: position 42,344,382 of record CAJVGC010000508.1, on the reverse strand, counting down.
CCTGTGAAGACGACAGCGACGAGATGGTCAGCGAGACATGGTCGTCCGAGCGCGAGAATTTGTAACACGACTCCGAGTGTGGAAGTCAGTGATGAAGAAACGGATATGACGACAGACATCGGTCAGCTCGTCGCCGAGCAGTTAACAGCTTTGATACCCACTATTGTCGCCCAGATCAGGGATAGCACAGTACATAGTAGCTATGTTGGATTACCGACAGTTGAAGTTAAGCATAATTCCGGAAAGAAACGAAGTGGTAGCTCTCGTCATGGTAAATTGTGGAAGAAAGCTAGGAGACAGACTACTCGTTGGGTGGTGACTCCAGAGATCCGGAGTACGTATCAGCAGTGTGAACGGTGGGGTAACAAACATGCCAAAGATGTGACTTGTTGGAAGTGCTTTAAGTGTAAGAAGCTAGGACACACATTTGGGTTTTGTAAGTCATACATGGGCAAATGTTACGAGTGTGGTTCTGCCGAGCATCTTAGGAACAAGTGTCCCGAGTTGGTTGCAGTTGGTGTTGGTACTTCGTCCGATTTGGATTCCCGTAGTAAAGCACTTGTTATTGAAGCTCAGGAGGCTCAACAGGATCCTCGCGTCGTCACGGGTACTTTCCTTACCTAACTTCGGTATGCATTTATTCTATTTTTGATTTTAATGTTTGTCCCAGATTCTCTTAGCGTTGCGAACTTCTTTTCTCTTCCTTTATTTTCGTCTTCTTTTTTTTTTACGTCTCTTTCGCGTTGGAACCGAAGAAAACTCCTATCTACAAGGAAGTCGACGAGACGAAGTTGTCCTACTATTGCGATTCCGAGAGGTTCGACTCCAGACTTCAGTCCGTCATTCGAAGAACCTTATATCTAATGGGTATAGGACTGTGATTGCTCGCACTTCTAGACTGATAGTGTCTTTCTTCGAGATAGAGTTAGCCGATGGTGAGTTTTGCCTACTACCGAAGTACTTTCTGCATGTAGTGTTAGATTCGACGATCACTTTTTCCTATCGACTTGATTCCGAATACGCTGAGTAGCTTCGACGTTATTGTCAGTATGGATTGGTTTAACGACCACAAACCGTGTGGAGATCGGACTGTGTTGGGAGAAGATGATTTGTATACCGGTATCAGTTGGTAGACCGTGGTAGTTTCAGGGGAATAAGGCGGGGAAAGTTCGGAGTACATCAAACAGGATCGCACACTCTTTCTTGCACACCTTGTGAAGAAAGACTCCACGGAGCAGATTGAGGAGAATCCAGTGGTTAGTGATTTTTCCCGATGTATTTCCAGAGGACTACCTGGTTTACCCCTAGTAGACAGGTAAGTTCCATATAGATTTGGTTCCTGGAGCAGCGCCGGTGGCGAAGACTCCTTATCGGTTGGCACCTTCGGAGATGTTAGAGCTTTCGAAGCAGATTCAGGAGTTGGTGATAAAGGCTTTGTTAGACCGAGTTTCTCTCCGTGGGGCGCGCCAGTACTCTTCGTGAAGAAGAAGGATGGTTCTATGAGATTGGGTATAGACTACAGAGAGCTAAGTAAGCTGACAGTGAAGGACCAGTATCTTTTGCCGCGTATGGATGATTTGTTCGATCAGCTTCAGGGTTCTTGCTTCTTTTCGAAGATTGATTTACGATCCGGATATCATCAGGTGAGAGTGCAGGAGGAGGACATTTTCAGAACGCGTTATGGCCATTTCGAGTTTTTAGTTATGCCTTTCGGTCTCACGAAT
>CAJVGC010000508.1:42312894-42342558 GCA_910822075.1 Senecio squalidus | reverse complement strand
ATTTAAAGTAGGGCTGTTCAAAATATCCGTATCCGAAAATACAAATCCGAAATATACGAAAATATGATCCGAATTATCCGAAAATTCGGATATCCGAAGAATTCGGATTTGGATACGAATATCACTTTTTCAAATATTCGGATATTTCGGATATCCGAATATCCAAAATATAATTTTTTTATTATAATTAATTAATTGAGATGCTTATCTTGAGCCCAGAGTCTTATTTCACTCTTTCATTTCATAGAAAACCCTAAATCTAAGTTTCTCCTTCCCCAAATCTAAATCTAATTTTCTCTATCCCCGAATCTAATTTTCTTCACGCCTTGTTGTTTGCACGTTTTCAGGTTTGTTTAATTTAAAAAAACTTTCTTCTTCATGTGTATATCAGTATATCTGTATATGTGTAAAATCAAATTAGGTGATAAATTGAATAATGCTTTAATTATTTGTTTATTTATACATAAAGCTTACAAAATGAGTGAAGATGGAAGTTCTATGAATGAAGATCATGACAACTCAGATTGTAAATTTGTGTCTGAAAATGGGACGGTAATAGGGACAAGTGAGACAATGAATTGTAAAGGGAAAAGGAAGCAACAACAAAACATGTCAGCGTAGAAAAAAGTGGCAAAACCACCACGTATACCAAATCCAGTTGGTTCTTCATTTGAAAATTAAACATCTCCACATTGGGCTCATTATCAAGGGTGTGGTATTGCAAATTTTGCTGAGTGTAAATATTGTTTTGCAAAAATAAGTTGTGGTACTAGTTCAGGTACTGCTCCTTTAAAAAATCACATCAATAATTGCAAAAAATATCCCCCAAACCTAGATAAGAAACAAAAACTTATTGATCTTGAGTCTATAACTCGTGTTAGTGATGATGGTTCTAATGAAGTTGTATCAGTGCCTAAGTTGTGGGAGTTTAGTCAAGAAGCCATTAGGAAAGCCCTTGCTAGGATGTTGATTATTGACGAGTTGCCTTTCCATTTTGTAGAGCATGACGGTTTTCGTGAGTTTTGCAAAGTAATTAATCCACATTTTCTTGTCCCTTCACGTGCTACTGCAACGAGAGATTGTTATAATCTTTTTATCGAAGGAAGGACAAATCTAGGAAATGTCTTTCAAAATCTGTCTTCTAGAGTATGTCTCACCACTGATACATTGACTTCACTTCAAAATATGAGTTATATGTGTCTTACCGCTCATTTTATAGATAGTGATTGGCAATTGCATAAGAGGATTATCAACTTTTGTCCAATTGCTGGTCATTCTGGGGCACTAATTGGTAGAGCGGTTGAGGAGTGTTTGAATAAGTGGGGGTTAAAAAACATCATGACTCTAACTGTGGATAATGCTTGTTCTAATGATTTGGCTATACAACACTTAAGAAAGATATTTAACCATTGGGAGTATGGTTTGTTAGATGGAAATTTTTTGCATATGAGATGTGCTGCTCACATTTTAAATTTGGTTGTTAGAGATGGTTTAAATGATCTTAGTGTTTCCATAAAGAAAGTTCGTGCTCTAGTGAAATATGTGAGGTAGGCTTGCAAAATTCAAATCATGTGCTGAAGATGAGAAAATAGAAAGCAAAGCTCTTATATGCATGGATGTTGATACAAGATGGAACTCGACTTTCTTGATGCTTGTAAGTGCCATGAAATTTAAGAAAGCATTCTCTCGTTTACTTTTAAAAGATTCTAATTTTGAACGAGAGCTTAGTAAGTGTGATTGTGGTATTATTAACGAGGAAGATTGGATTAGTGTAAGTAGTTTGTTACCATTCTTGAAATTTTTTTATGATGCTACATTGAGGTTTTCGGGTACTCGTTATGTGACATCTAATGCTTATATGCATGAGGTATTTGGGATTGGTAAAGTGATTTCTCAATTAACTATGCATGTTGATCCCTTCGTTAAGGATATGGCTAATAAAATGAAATTGAAATATAAGAAATATTGGGGGAAAGTTGAGAAACTCAATCAATTCTTGTTCGTTGCCCTATATCTTGACCCAAGACGCAAGATGAATTATATCAAATAGGTTATTGGTAAATTTTTTGATGAAACTGATGCAAAAAAGTTTCTAAAAAGTCTAAAGGATAATCTAGTTATTTTGTTTAACCACTATCAGTCTTCCGTGCCTCAAAAAGTTAAGGAAGAGGAGGTTTCATCTAAAACTTCTACATCGACTACTAACCCAGTGTGGGGGGAAATGGAAATGGAGATGGATTATGATAAAATTATGATTCAAGAATATGAAACGGATATGGGAAACTCAGGGAACACCGAGAAAAAGACAGAGATGGAGAAGTATGAGGCGGAAGACCCAGAACCATCTGATGATTTTGACATATTGGCATGGTGGAAGGTTCAAAAATGTAGGTATCCCGTTCTTTCAAAAATGGCCCGAGATGTGCTTGCTATTCCAGTTTCTACAGTTGCATCTGAATCCGCTTTTAGCACTGGTGGACGTGTGCTTGATTCTTTTCGAACTTCTTTAACTCCAAGAATGGTAGAAGCTATAGTATGTTCTCAAGATTGGATACACCCTTCTCGTACTCCCATAAGGCTTGATGAAACCTTTCTCGAGATAGAAAAAATAAAAGAAGAGTGTTAGTCTTAATTTCTATGTTTCATTTAGTTTGTGTTTTATGCATTAATATATTATTGTTTGCTAGTATTATTGGTTAATTGTGCCATAGGTTTGAAGGAATTAACCACTGAACAACCAACCATCATCATTGATGAAACAGAACCACCGGAGAGTGAAGCGATCATAACGGGTGAAGCTGTGTTCGAATACGTGCTTTCTACTGATTAAGGTGTATATATATAAGGCAACACGTTATGATTTTTTTTTTTTTTTTTTGCAATTTATTGCTTTTGCTACCTATTGAAAATTAAAAGGTATAAACTTACGCAACCGTTATGTTAACGATTCTAATGATATAAACTGATCAGAACTGATCATGCTACTTTTATTTCAACGAGTCTAGTTGTATTAACTTTGCAAACTGACTAGGCTACGATCATTTAAAGCCTTAAACTTATTTGGCAATAAACTAATAACTTTTGCTACTAATTTTATTGGCTCTTGACATGCTGTTACTTACTTACTTACTTGGCTAATGATGTTAAAACAGATTATGAATTGGTTTGAAGATTAACATCTTTGACATCTTCATTTCTACAGGTAAAAATCACCTCAAATTCACAATTATAACAAAGTATATTCACTTTAATTTTTTGTAGACTTGTAGCATTTTGCCACTCTCACCTAATCATTTTATAAAAATATATATTTGCAGATTATTATCGGAGTTGGACTCTATGCTTGTTTGGAGATAATTTGCTTTTTGCCTCATAAAGTTGCGTTATTAGGCGTATCTAATTAATAAAACTTATGTAATTTTGGATTTTGGGCATGTAATATTAGGATTAAGACTTGTGCAATGTGTTCTAGTACGGTGTATGTTGACCAGTTGATGACTTTATAATTTTTTTTATTTTACTTTTTATATTTTGTGTTATTATTTTCGGATATTCGGATATACGAAATCGGATATCCGAAATATTCGGATATCCGATTTCGGATATCCAAAGTTTCGGATACGGATATTGGATATTTATAATCCACTATCCGAAATTTCGGATATCCGGATTTCGGATATCCGTTTTTGAACAGCCCTAATTTAAAGTGTCCTAGCTCCGCATGCGATTATAGAATGGTCTTGTATATAATGGCCCGAACGGTGTTAGTTTATTATTATCAAACCCGAACCTTAACCATACCTTATTCATACATATACATACCTTTTCATGTGCATTGGACTAGAATATAAAAACCTTAATTCCAAAACTTAATAGGTCAAGGTTAGACCTACATGATTCTCAGATTTGAGACTCCTACGTGTTGGCTTACACACACTACCTCATTACTTTTAGCTGGCTTGCTAAGGTGAGTTCATAGCCCCGCTTTTTACTTGTTTTTATAACATACTTGGGGTGAGATACATGCTCTTTTACTTATAATCACAAGTACTTAAAACCTTTACTAGTTGCCTAAGTTACCACTAAGCCAAAGGAAATTCCCCTATCATGAATCGTTAGTTAAGGACTTAAGCGCGATTGTATTGGATAGATCTATTAGGGTTTGACAACCCTCACCCAACGGCTAGACGATGTAACCCACGTCTACCACAACTAACTCGTGGACTCGAGTAGGGTGCTTTACTTTTGAAACTATATATGTTATTGGCTATAACATAGGAATACTTATGGGGTAAGGAACTTTGTTACGCTTCGATATCATGAGCTTAGGTGCAACTGTAAAACTTTACTTAAATAGAAATCTTGTGGTCCACTTCATTACTAAACTAAACCTATGAATTCACCAACTTTATGTTGACTTTAGCATGTATGTCTCAGGTGCTTAGTCGAAAGGGCTTTCGATGGAGGGATTTTGGGATATGACAGAGTCGCATATTTCAAACTCACGCTTTTGGGAGATTTCCCTTGCATTACTTATTTTACTTTAAGTTATGTAATGTAAATCTTTATCTTGTGAACTCTGGTAATATTTTCTTAATCATGTAAAACTCTGAATTTTTAATATCAATGAATGTATGTTTCCTTTAAAAAACGACTCATATAGAGGTCGTTCGTCTATATATCATTGCTATCTAGGACCCATGAAGTCAACACCTCGAGTCTCGGGAACATAAGATTTGGGGGTGTGACAGAATGTTTGGGTCAAATTCATAAACAAGTTTAATTACAAACTCTACAAAAACTAATAAAGCTTGATAGAGTATGAGAAGTCGAAAGAGGTTTAACTTGAAAATGATACCTAGTTTTTTTTTTTTTTTTTTCTTTTTAACTTTTTATAATAATATAATTTAAATACAATGTTGATTAAGAGGGTGTTTGTTCGGGCTTATAGAAGCGGCTTATGACTTATTGCCATATCGACTTATGTTTCATAAGTCCAAATTTTCCGGCTTATGTAACTAATTATGGGCGTATTACTGTTTATTACGTCTTAATAAACAGTAATAAACTCATAAATGGTTACATAAGCCGAAAAATTTGGGCTTATGAAACATAAGCCCAAATGTCAATAAGCCATAAGCTCCTTATATAAGCCTTGGTTTGATTGTGAATAGATCATTTCTTGTTATGAGTGTTTCTCTATTATTTTTTACACTTTTTTTCTTGCAGCCAATAGATGTTTTCCGAAATTTGTAAGGTTGTAGTAACTCATGTTTCTACAAATTGAGAAAAACTTTCAACAAGATAGTTTTTGAGTAGCCCGACAAAAGGTTATATATATATATATATATATATATATATATATATATATATATATATATATATATTATATATATATATATATATATATATATATATATATATATATATTTTTCAATATCAAGTTGATGATTTTATTTTTCAATCTATTGGTCTAAATGTAAAGGTTCGCCTATTCACTTTGTTTTATAAATGGCAATGAGGATGTTCACTCACCACCTATAGGTAGGAACTAGAACAATTCAAGTTGCAAACAAGTTTTGTTTTCAAAAGACCCAAACAAGTTCTATGGATTGACCCAAACATCGTGCTATTCAAAATAAACTCTAAAAGCAATAACACCAATGCACAAAGCCACAACACTGCTCCAAGAAACAATGCTCAAATCAAAGTTTGCCCCAACAATAGTACTCCGAGTAACAATGTTTTTACAACATGAACAATGTTCCCTTGATTATTACATATAAGTACGTAACCTATCTTCTGAGGAACATCTCTATGTCAAGAGATATAACATATGGAAATACAAATGTATTAGTGAAGTTGGAAAAGATTATAAGCGGGACAAAGTATACACCTCAAATGTTGTTTATCTAAAAGTTTTACGTGATAAATAAATTACATGTGTTTCAAAAGTTAATGTTATTATTTTGAATGGATTTTGTATTTTCACTTTTCAGTTATGATTATAATTTTAATTCTTTTTCATGTTTTTTCATTTTTATCATTCTATATATTTAGTTTCCGTAATCATATTCCTTAATGTAATTTTGTAAAATATACTTTTCTATCATCCGCTGCAACGCGCGAGTAATATACTAGTACATTATAAAACATTTGGGTATAAAATGTTGCAATATAAACATGATAAAATTACTAAACTATCCTTTTAACTAAACATTTATTAAATAATTATAAATATAACTCCATAACACACATACCATATATACTTAAAATTTTGAAATAATTATTTTTTTTTACTATAAACTTAAAACAATCAATTTTTAGTGTGTAAAATTTCAAATAAATAGAGTTAATCCTTGGAATTTCTAACTAATTGAATGTTAATAAACCAAAAATCTTCATCGTTCCTCGATTTATATATTTATTATCGTCGTTGCATCGCGCGGTACAGTTAATATGATTTTTTAGTTAATATACCATGTTCAATAAAAAAATAAAAAAAAGTAAAAGAATAAAAAGAATTGAAGTATTTAAAGTAGTTCCATTTTATCCAACAAAATATTGTTCTTTCTCTGTCACACTCTAAAAAATCGAAGCCCTAATCCCATTTTCCAATTTCCCCGCCATAAATCCGCCATGGATGACCTCCAAGCAACTTACACAGACGACCAAGACGACGATAGTTACTACAACAACGACACTCCAATCCTCACCCCCAATCCAATTCCCACCGAAACCCTAACCATCCCAATCACCACCAATTCAACCACTCCAGATACCGATTCCGGTACCAAAGACGACCCGATCCCATCCGAAGACCTCGAACTCTCCGACGCCGAACCGAACTCGCCTAATTTCACTAAAGTTGTGTCATCAGAAGACGAAATTGAAACCGAAGAGGCTCCTCCGGTTAATAAGAAACATAAACTTAAACATATTTCGTCGCTTGCTGAAGAAGAAGAAGCTGCGGTTGTTATGACGCCAATGTTGCCACCTAGTGGTAAGAAATCGGCTAATGGGAGTAAAAAGAAGAAGAGTAAGAGTAAAGGGAATAATGTGTGGACCAAGCCGGCTTCTCGGAAGGGGAAGAAGAGGACGAAGAGTACTACTACCGCTACTGCTCAAACGGAGGATAATGTTTTGATTACTCCCGTTCATCGCTATCCTGATAAAACGGATGACTCTGTTGAGATGAGAATTTGTCTTTCCAAGGTTTATAAAGCGGAAAAGGTGGAGTTGAGTGAGGATAGGTTGAGTGCGGGGAGTTGTAAAGGGTATAGGATGGTGAGAGCGACTCGAGGGGTGATGGAAGGAGCTTGGTATTTTGAGATAAAAATTGTGAGTTTAGGGGAGACCGGGCATACGCGGCTTGGGTGGTGTACGGAAAAGGGGGATTTGCAGGCGCCGGTTGGGTATGATGGGAATAGTTTTGGGTATAGGGATGTTGATGGGAGTAAAGTGCATAAAGCGTTGAGGGAGAAGTATGGGGAGGAAGGGTATGGTGAAGGTGATGTGATTGGGTTTTATATTAACTTGCCTGATGGGAATTTGTATGCGCCAGAGTCACCGCATTTGGTTTTGTATAAGGGGCAAAAGTATACGTATGCTGGAGATGCAAAAGAAGAGCCTCCTAAAGTTATTCCAGGTTTGTGACTCTTTGTTTCTTTATATTCTGTCTTTTTTTCGATATAAATATATTGGTATTGTAGATCTGCTGCAATTAGGCAGTTGGAATATTAGGATATTAGCTAGTCTTCGTTTTGGCTTTATTTTATATTTGCTATTTGTCGTTAGGCTATAAGTTTAGCATTTTTCCGTGATCTGAAGTTTTAAACTCGTTCGTTGTTTTTTTCAGTTCATATTGTTTCGATCCTTTATTATTTCCCAAAATTAGTTGTGATCTAGCTGATACATGTGTTGCAGAACGCTCTAGTAATTTCGCGGAATTATAATTTTAGACCATATAGTACATATTTCTGGCTTGAGAAAATGTTTTTATGCAAATATGACTACAGTACAATACAGTGTATACTATTAAGGCGTCGAGAAAGAGAGCTTATTTTGATATAGCAGCAAGTATGTAAATAGGAATATTTGGTGATGATATAGAATGAGATTTTTACTGGATCTATAATAGGTTGAGGGTTAAGTTATGGGGAGAAAGGGCGAGGATGATTAGAACGTAATCTAAATAAAAAAGGAATGCTAGTGTCATTGAAAATTCAGTAGTTGATGTGTTAAAATACAGGGGCAATTTTTTATGTGTGAACTGTAATGAAAAAAGAAAATAAAGATGAGCTGACATACACGTTAATATTATTCTATGTTTGCTTTATAATATGAGATTCAGTTAAAGTCTGACATAAAGACAGTAAGCCATTTTGTTTGCTCTTAGATCTGAAAAAAAACACTCTTAAATTGTCTTAGCTGCCTCGTGTTTACTTTATTTCTTACAGTATCTGAATTAAAATATGAAGAAAAGAGAGAGAGGGACCCCGTTTTAACGCACACCATTCCTTCTTTGCTCTCCTTTTCATATAAGTTCATTACCACATTTTCCCTGCAGCTCATTTGCTTCTTCAACTAGCAAATGTATAATGAGTTCATCTTTTCCCCTTTTTTTGCAAAATCATAACGGATAAATCTGTTACACTTATCGAATATATTATTACTTTTTTTATACAGGAACATGTGGTAGTTATCTCAATTTTCCTTCCATAACAATGCTTACCTAATCAAAAAAGGAGAAAAATACGAGTTTAGTAGTTGTAAATATTATATCATTGTTATACACAGCCACCATGCTATGCTCATGTCTTCAACACTACTAACCAAATATTTTCATTCTAAATATATACTTGTACTTCAAATTAACACGTAAATTACAAAATTTGTTCATATCCCTTAGTCAGCTTTGACTCTGGTGAATGCTGTAACAGCACTCACAAGTTACATAGATGTTTATGCCCAGCTACTGTGCTCATGGCTTCAACACTCCTAACCAAACATTTTTCCAGTTTAATTATATACATGTACATCTAATCAATATGTAAATTACAAAATTGCGCATGGCAGACTTTCAAGAGTAACGCTTGAATTGTAAGCTTCTTTATATTGGTTCCGTTTTTTCCTGTTATAAATATTAGCTTTTTTGTTATCACTGGTCAATACTAGTTTGTTGAAGTAGTTATCTGCTTTTATGTATTCAACATGTGCTCTGTTCTGCTATCTACACAACAATCATTTAACATTCAAATACAAACACATATAGTTAGAAAAATTAGAAAATCATATTGCCTTGAAAAACAAACTATCACTCTCTTTCCCTAAAGAAAAAGCTCGTGATAGTGTTAAGTGGCAGTAGCTGAATTAGGTAGCTACTGTGAAGTGAAAGAGGTTATGTCTGTAGGTGGAAATACAATTCTTTCAGGTGGAAATGGACAATATTAGTAAAACCATATATCAGGGTCCAACTTCGTTACCGGTAATATGGCATCCATTTCATCAACATAATGCTTACTTGGTATTCTGATTCATATTATAACCTATGCTCCTATGGCATTAAAAGATGATATTGTGACACATTACATGACAAAATTGCTAATAAAATTAAAATTATAATAGAAATGCTTTTTAACAGACTCAAATCAGTTGTTTTAAGCAAAGTAACATTGGAAATAGTTCTTGTCAAAAAAAACCCATCGCAACATGGGTATACTGTATCACTTAGTTTCTTCTAGGAAAGATTGGGATTTTCAGTTTTGTCTGCAGAATTGTATACATTTCCTCTCCATCTAAGGTTAAATGTTATGTAGCATCTACATACTGTTCTGCAGAGAGCTTCTGATCTTTGAGCAGGTCGGCATCTATTAAATATGATTCCAGAAACTGTATTGTCAACATTATCAACTTTTTTTAATAAAACGATTTATTAAATTGTAAGCATTTAAATACCCACTTCAAGCGATTTTCGTCCGGTTTTTATATGAAATATTAATATCTACCCATTTGACCCGTTGGAGATAATATACAAGCGGAATTTGACCCATTTTTAGGTGATTATATCCTGGTAAGAAAACATTTGTGTGGCAAAGTTATTGGTCACCACAAGTTACATTCACATTATTCATACTTGACTGCGGGTCTCCTATGTATTAATCCTGGTCTGGAGATGCGATGCACACACATTGATGTGATTTATGTAGATTTCTTTTATGTACTACTATGTGATAGAATATTGGTCAATCACATGCACATTGTTAGAACGTATATATAGGCCTAATATGGTCCATCTTAGGGTTTAGTGTAGATAATATGTACGTGTCTATAGTCTTTGTGTTCGTTCGTTGTAAAAGACGGATTTCTGAAAATATGACACAAATGTTATTTTGTTGTGCAGAAAGTGAAATATGCTTCTTTAAGAATGGAATATGTCAAGGGTCTGCTTTTAAGGATCTCAGTGGTGGGCGGTACTACCCTGCTGCGTCAATGTATACTCTTCCTCATCAAAGTAATTGTGTAGTCAAATTTAACTTTGGTCCTGATTTTGAAGCCTTTCCAGAAGACTTTAATGGACGCCCTATTCCGACACCAATGGTTCAAGTTCCATATCATGGCATTGAAGGCAGAGTTCAAAATGGTGTGTCCAACGAGAAGCATTAGCAATAAGCACCCAACATACAATTTTCTTATCATATTTCTGCAATTAGCAATGGTTTACCTACTCTGATTTTAGTTGTAATATTGTTTCTTTTATTTCTGTACAATTAGCAAATTTTTGAATTGCAGAACTTACATAACTCAGTTGACCATTCAATCGAAACAAGATTTAATTGATCTATCAGTTTGTTGTTATGCTTTTGACTTTCTTCATACTGGTTCTAAATTCTTTTTTACTATGTTCGACAGTTTGATATTTTCTTTATCGGTCATTATACGTGTAGTTTGACTGCAAGGGGCAGACAAATATACTTAATTTTGTACCTAAGAAAGAGGACGGCCCCTCGTAGTTAGTATTTGTGATATAAGTTTCTTTCCTTTTGTAGGTAATCCTTTGGTTCCCACTAGACTGTGCCCCATGCTGAAAGTGGTCATAGAGAACGACGATTGAGATGCTGAAGGAGACTAGGTATCAGTTGATTAATCTTAATCGGTGCAAGACGTTCTGTAAAAAAGGTACACAGTCTTGTATCCTTTAACATCTTGTACTCTTGATGATGGACTTCGAAGTGGATGAGTACAACTAGTTTAATGTAGATTATCCCTTGTATAATAATATGTAATGTTAGCTGCTCAAGAATTAAAAAACTAATGGTTGCTCCCAATGTTGTAAAAGTCCGTAGTCGCTAGTGGGGCGGTGAAGTAGGGACTAAGGATTAATCGAAATTAATCGGGGATTAGACGGAACTAATCGATTGAAATTTTCTATATATAATGGGCTATTTCAGTTATTTGTGAATTATTATTTAATTGTTTCATCTAATGGGCTAATTAAATCGTCTGAATTTTGGATTAATAATCATAGAATATTATTTTAGACTGATTACAAGTTATTTTAGACCGGTTTGCTCCCATTTTGACCGATTAGTTGACCGAATATTAATTGGAAGACTAATTGAGGCGATTTGGGGAAATCCCGTTCTTAAAGTAGCGATTAATTCAGGATTTTTACAATCTTGATTGCTCCGCGTGAGATGTGAACCACACGTCTAAGTAAGTAGCTAGGTCGCTTTAAGACTCGAGTATTACCGCATATTTTATCAATTAATCATCATACATGATGTAGTTAAAGGCAAGTGCCTTGGTTGCGTAGTCCCTCTACCCGGAAACCATGTCTATTTTAACATGATCAAGCAAGGCGGCTTTAGTTGGGTCACTCCTTTTCCAGTGATGCGTGTGTCGACAGACTTATGAAACTCATCAAATTTAGTGTTACATTTTTAGTTTTATTTTGAAACTTGTGGAGTTGAAGTTAGATAGTCAGTTGATTCGGGATTAGAGTTTTGGATCCACTTTGAATTTTATTCTACTCCTCCAGCCTCTAGGACACTTTATCTTCATCAAAGAATGTCGGATACCAAGGGGCACCGGAAACTACAAACTTCTTAGACTTTTCTCGCTTTTTAAGACTTTTCTCTTGGTAACTTACTGTTAGGAACTATTTCCTTATTAGAATTTTCGTATCTGTATTTTTATTTCCACATATGATACCGTGCTCGATGTTTCTATATTATATTTTTTTAATATACATAAGAAAAAATATAAGAAAATACACATAATTAAAACCTTAAGAATTTGTTAAAGAAGTAGATTATTATAAATGAAAATGGTAAAAAGTAGAGAAAATGTTAACTTAAAAAAAACTTATGGTCAAATGTGTAATTGCAACTATAATATAGAGTATCTTAAAAGGGTTTAATAGTTTAAAACAAATAAATAATAGATTTGGAAACGGTCGAGACCTTGACTTTTTGCATCCCGTCTAAGATGAGATGATGGCTTATCGTCTAAGTTGTGCTTTTTACCTTAATTTACCTTGATCAAACTAGGGAAACATAACAACTATATCAGGACCATATTAATTAGCTCTTTATATAGGAATTTAGGTTAAAATTAGTAGCATAATTGATTTCCTTTCAAATTATAGCGCCTATATAACGATCCTTGGGAGAAATGGTTGCGTTTTGAAAGTATACAGATCTTTGAGAGACACGACCGGAGACCACAACCTTGATCAGACGCACGGATTTATAGGGGTTAAGAGTGGAACAGGCATTCGAGCAAGATATTTGGTGGCAATGTCATATATGGTCATATGATAGCAAAATGGTAAGCATATTGTGCGGCTGATTAGGAATGCATAATAGGATGGAATTCCGGGACTTCAACCGAATTTTTCAGAGGTTTTGCAATGAGCAACCTTTTTGGCTTGTTTTAGCCTCTAGGGATTTTTCTATGATCCACAATAGAGTAGTATTAGGGAGAAATTCAGATTGCGAGATAATGGGCGAAAGTTTAGATTTCTGCTTTGAGGACAATTTTTCTTTCAGGAAGGGGCAGCAGAGGTGACAATTCAACCCATTTATATATGAAGGCGGGTCAATTACAGTTGTATGTTATCGATAGAGGGCTAAGTGGGTCAATTCAGGTTGTATTTTATTGATAACGGACCAAACAAGTAACTCGAAAATTTGCTAAAATAAAAATCAGTCTAAAAGTAGCTTATATGTCTAAATTCTTTGAACAATTTAATCTCAATATTTTATAAAAATTAAGATTTTTAGTTTAATCATATTAAATAAAAAAATGGACAAATAAGTGCTGCCTAGTCAACCAACCTGACCTGTACCTGAAATTAGTTACAAGAAACATGATGGACCACAACCGGCAAACCACCGTCGCTACGTTCCCTTTCCTAAACTCCTTGATTGTAGGCTTAATTTTATTATTTCATTGTGATTTAGAAAGGGAACGTAGCGACGGTGGTTTGCCGGTTATACGATTTTTTTATTTTATTGGTTTGACTTAGCGACGGTGATTGTAGGCTTAATTTTTTTATTTTATTGATTTGACTTAGGTTTTGGGTTTGATTTTTTTTAATGAAAGTATGTATATTTTGGTGCAATTAGCCAATATATAGTTTTATATTTTTGCCTATCAGAAGAGGTATATCTCTGTATATAGGTAAAGTTATACGATTATTCAAGGTAGCTAAAGGCGAAATATGGCCCTATGCTGTCCTTCATTATGCCTTAACCGTTACATGAGTGGCGCAAAAAGGCGACGAACAGAGTGAACCACGCTGGTAAAACTTTCCGAATTGTTTATATGACACGAATTTTAATGTAGAAACATAGAACAAGAGCATAATGTAAATAAATAAGAATATAAATATCTTAAAATCCTTACGAAGTAATAGTTCATAATGATAGATTACCAAGATAAAGGAAAGAAACTAAAACGTGTGTATTCCCTTTGTAGTAGACATTTCTTGAAGAAAATCATTCTGATCTTACATTAGATGGCTATTCATCACGAGCTGGCTTCAGCATGTTTGTGTGGACATGCCTGTTGTGCCGTGGCCTAGAGTGGAATGAGGGACTAGGCGACACATGCACAGCCCTTCAACTAAACTGCATATATCTATATCTGTATATATACTTGTATATGTATATGTTGTATGTACATACTTGTATCTATATGCACTTTGTATAGCCTGATAGTTTTACAGTTGAGTTTTACATTTGGAAAAACTGAAATATGAGAGATACGCCTAAAATTTTCGCATAAGAATAAGATCGAGACACATGTCAAAAAGAAAGGTGAAGATTATGAGAGGGAAAATGTTAATTTCACGCGTCAAATTAGAAATTAATTAGACATGATTCTAGACAATAGGCCTATGTATCATTGCTTATTTAGAAAAACGAATTAGTAGAATTAGGAAAGTCGTTAATTTCCATTTTGTTTATTACCCAATATAAGGCAGTTTAATTTGTATAAACTGATGTATTGTTTATTACCCGGTTTATGTCGTTCATTTCCATTTGTTTTCAGTAAATATCTTTCTAGCTTTGATGATTCCCTGGAAATATTGATATAACAAAAGCTTACCTTGTTTTATTAAACGCACTAAACTATCGATATACATCATCTATGTGTGTATACGAGGTTGATACCATATGGTCAATAGCTAAGAATCAGTGTTGACCTAAACCAGTTTATTTGTTCCAAAATATTGATCTACATGACGACATAGATTCATCAGGGGGCACAGCACTTTTTCAAGAATTAAAGTCACTGATGTTGCAATTGCAAATGCGAATAGGGTGTCTTATCGAGTACGAACGAGCTCCGAGATTTGTTTGAGACGAACAGTTGGCTAAAATAGACGCGATGACACTCATCTTAATGTCTCCCAAATATGCTGGTGATCTGTTACTAAGTCACACAACATGTGTCACCTTGCTCGAGTAATGTACTCAAGTAACCCGCCTTTACATGGTCACTACATAAAGTGCAAACAAATTTTATTTTAAAAAAGTTAGACATGATAAAAATTAACCTCCAAACTTGGTGAGGAGTTTTCGATATGTTGTGTCTATCTTACAACATAAATATAATTAGTGTGTTATAGTAATCAATTATGGGTTTGAATTAGTTTTCTTAATCACCAACAAGCTTCTAACTATTGGCATTTCCGACTTGCTATTCTATAGTTATCAGAAGACCATTATGCAAAGGTAAAGCTAGACTATGGTCACGTCGTTTTGCATGAGTACTATTGTCAAATATGTAGATGCAATATGTTTCTGAATTCGCGCCATATGTACAATGTAGCATATGGGGGCGCTTAAGTCATCATTCTGGCCAATTTAACGATAAAACTATATTCTGGCATATATTGTTTTTGTTTAAATGGAATCCAAGTTTATACACATATGAAACATTTACTGGCTCCAATAGTTAATATCAAAAAGGAAAGAAAAAAGAAAGATCTTGGAGTGATGTTAAGTGAATGCCGTTAGTTATTTAGTATTTTTAATTGAATACTGGTAGTTAATTGTTTGGGTGTTGATTATAATTCTTCTGTTGGATTAATATAATCAACCTCTAGGACCAAACTGTTTGCATTTGGTCGGTATCCGTTTATATCAGCACCGCAGGTGAAGGTACCCTTCAGTAGCGGTAATTTGGTACCCTTGCTCACCTTAATTGGTCATGTTATTTTTTAAAACCCTAGTTACTTGTTAATTTCCTCTGGGTTGTACCTTTCAAGTCCGCTTCTTGAACTTGCTCATCGAACTAAATTATACCACTAATCAATCATCTGTTATATATGATATGTTCATAATTCGGGAGTGTTATATGATATGCCGAGATAGTTTCCATAAGCAAATATTTAGCTTTTTTCAGTTCACATAGTAAAATTAAAACACAAATTCTTTCCCTGAAACCATATATATATATATATAGGAGTAGGATCAAATAAAAAGTCTTCTTTTTGTAAAAAGTGTAGGAAGCCTTCTTGTGGTGACATGTGGCAACTTATAAGAAATTTAAAAAAAAAATATTTTTTTTTATTTTTTTAATAAAAAATAATATATTTTTATTAAAAAAAAAAAAAAAAAAAAAAAATATCGAAAAAAAAAAATATTTTGGCAAAAAAAGAAATTCAAATTTTTTTTGATAACGTAATATGTCACGTCATATGATGCACATAAAAAATATGATGCACATTAATGATGTACACAAAATATGATACACGTTAACGATGCACATAAAAAAGATTTGATATTCAACTATGATGCACACAAAAAAACTATAATATTCAACTATGATGCACACATAAACGTTCATCATATGTGTGCATCATAAATGTGCATCATATTTTTTTCGTACATAATTTTTTTCGAGCCAAAAAAAAAAAAAGTTTTCCCCGAAAAAAGAAAATTTCGATTTTTTTTTTTAATATTTTTTTATTAAAATATTATTTTTTATTAAAAAAAAAAAAAAAAAAAAAAAAAAAAAAAAAAAAATCAAGGTTGCCACATGTCACTTTTACAATGATTCTCACACTTTTTACAATTTTTGAACTTTTTACTGATCTCCTCCCTATATATATATATATATATATATATATATATATATATATATATATATATATATATATATATATATATAGGGTAAGGTTCAAAAGGGATCTCCAATTCTCTAGAGATCCAGAGATGCACTTCCTATCCATACATTTTTTCCCTTGATATTTTTTTCTTTTTCGTTTTTTAATTCGGTTTTTTTTTTTTTTTTTTTTTTTTTGCTATGTTTTACCTTAACTTTTTTTTTCTTTCAAAATCACATTTGATTTTTTTGTAAAAAATTGAAATCACATGTGATTTTCAAAAACCAAAATTTATGAATTTTAAAATCACACGTGAATTTTTTTTTTTTGTCGAAAATCACATGTGATTTTCAAAAACCAAAATTTATAAATTTTAAAGTCACACTTGAAAAATTTGTTTCTCGAAAATCACATGTGATTTTATAAGCAAAATAGTTTGTAGGTTAAAAATCACATGTGATTTTGGTAAAAAATAATCAATAATTTTTTAAAATCAAACGTGATTTTACCCATAAAAGATTTGTAGATTGAAAATCACATTTGATTTTTAAAAGTAAGGTTGAAAATCAAATGTGATTTTCGGAAAAAAAAAAATTAAAAAAATAAAAAGTAAATAAAAAGGTAAAAGAAAAAAGTAAAAAAAAAATTTAGAAAAAAAAAGTAAAAAAAAAGAACAAAGATATAAGAACAAATGAGTGGTTAGGAAGGATCCCTTGATCTGTAGAGAATTAGGGATTTTTTTTTAAAAAATTGAAATCACATGTGATTTTCAAAAACCAAAATTTATGAATTTTAAAATCACACGTGAATTTTTTTTTTGGTCGAAAATCACATGTGATTTTCAAAAACCAAAATTTATAAATTTTAAAGTCACACTTGAAAAATTTGTTTCTCGAAAATCACATGTGATTTTATAAGCAAAATAGTTTGTAGGTTAAAAATCACATGTGATTTTGGTAAAAAATAATCAATAATTTTTTAAAATCAAACGTGATTTTACCCATAAAAGATTTGCAGATTGAAAATCACATTTGATTTTTAAAAGTAAGGTTGAAAATCAAATGTGATTTTCGGAAGAAAAAAAAATAAAAAAATAAAAAGTAAATAAAAAGGTAAAAGAAAAAAGTAAAAAAATTTTTTAGAAAAAAAAGTAAAAAAAAAGAACAAAGATATAAGAACAAATGAGTGGTTAGGAAGGATCCCTTGATCTGTAGAGAATTAGGGATTTCTTTTGAACCCATATATATATATATGGGGGAAGTGAATATGGGGTTGTTACACATGTAAGCTTACATGCGAAACTCATTAAAAACTATGTCGTTTTGTGGTTTAAATGCTTTTCAACGCTTGATTTGTCCTATATTCATCAAGGTAGAGGTGATCCCCAAAATGCAGGGGGTCATTGTTTATTATGAAGAAGTTATAAAAAGTGACTTCGATGGATGCCCAGTGATGACAAAAAAACTTATATTTTTGAAAGACACGATTAATGAAGAAAAAGATGTGAATAGATAAAAATTTGTAAAGTTAGTTTAATAAATATGATTAAATTTATATAGATTTGAAGAATTTTTAACAAAACGACATATTTTTTGATGAGTTTTGCATGTAAGCTTACATGTGTAACAGCCCCATATTCACTTTTCCCATATATATATATATATATATATATATATATATATATATATATATATATATATATATATATATATATATAGTAATTGGATCGGGTAAGAACGACACAAAGTATATGAACGCTAAGAACCAATGCTGACCGTCCGATTAAGGTGATGATCAATAGTAACCACTTATTACTGATCAGTAGTAACCACTTACTACTGATCAACACTGCGAGTTTTGATATAAAATTCTTAATCGGACGGCCAGAAGTTGTTGCTGATCAGTAGTAAGTGGTTTCTGCTGATCAATAGTAAGTGGTTACTACTGATCATCACCTTAATCGGACGGCCAACATTGGTTCTTAGCGTTCCTATACTTTGGGCCGTTCTTACCCGAACCTCACCCTATATATATATATAGGGTGGGGTTCGGGTAAGAAAGGCCCAAAGTCTAGGAACGCTAAGAACCAATCCTGACCGTCCGATTAAGGTGATGATCAGTAGTAACCACTTACTACTTATCAGTAGTAACCTTACTACTGATCAGTAGTAACCTTACTACTGATCAGTAGAATTTGTTGCTGATCAGTAGTACGGTTACTACTGATCAGTAGAAGGTTACTACTGATCAGTAGTAAGTGGTTATTACTGATCATCACCTTAATCGGACGGTCAGCATTGGTTCTTAGCGTTCCTAGACTTTGGGCCGTTCTTACCCGATCCAATTACTATATATATATATATATATATATATATATATATATATATATATATATATATATATATATATATATATATATATATATATATATATATATATATATATATATATATATAGAGGTTGGTTCTTGTAAAACAAACTTTAAGGTAAAATAAATAAAAAAGAAATTAAAAAATAATTTATAACGTTAGATATTTTGGATTATCGTTCATTTTAACCATATATCAAACTTTAAAAAACGAAGTTTTGTTGTACATCAAAAAATGGGTAATTTTATCGCTGTGCATCAAATTTGAATATTTACTGCACAAAAACAATGAATTTGATGCACAACCCCTAAACGACATATATTTTGATACATATCAAAACTTGCTTTTTTAAAGTTTATTATAATTGAATAAATAAACATAATACAAAATTACACATATTATAAATTATTTTTTCATATTTTTTTACTTAGTTTACTTTAAATATTGGTTTATAAGAACCTGCACCTATATAACATATATATATATATATATATATATATATATATATATATATATATATATATATATATATATATATATATATATATATATATATAGGATTAGGATCAAATAAAAAGTGTTAAATTTGTAAAAAGTGTGAGAAACATTGTGGGAGTGACATGTGACAAGTTTGGAAAAAAAAAAAAAATTTAATAAAAAAATATTTGAAAAAATAATATTTTTTTTTTGAAAAAAAAAAAATCGTAAAACAAAAAATCGTAAAAAAAAAAATTTGGAAAAAATAAAAAATTTGAAATTCTTTTTGATAACGTCATATGATGCACACACAAAATATGATGCACATTAATGATGCACAAAAAATATGATTCATATAAATGATGCACACAAAAAAACTATGATATTCAACTATAATGCACACATAAAATGTTCATCATAGATGTGCATCATAAATGTGGATCATATTTTTTTTTCGTACATAACTTTTTTCGAGCAAAAAGAAAAAAAAATTCTCGAAAAAAAAAAAATTTGATTTTTTTTCTAAATATTTTTTATTAAAAAAAAAAAGAAAAAAAAAAAAAAAAAAAAAAATTCAAGCTTGCCACATGTCACTCTCACAATGTTTCTTACACTTTTTACAAATTTAACATTTTTTACAAATTTAACACTTTTTACATGAACTTTCCAATATATATATATTGTGTTTACCACACTTGAATATCAGGAAGAACACCCTGATCATTTTGCATATTTATGATCAGAAACGTAGTTATCGGCTTTGAGCTAGGAAGAGGTTCCCTTTGTGGTGTTCAGCAAACAAAAGAAGGCTCGATGGTTTCCGTCGTCCTCGAGATTCAGCCAAGTGAGCAAACCAAACACATAAGTTATTGTCTGGTATTAATTTTTAAGTTTATTGTTAGTAAAGATGACGAGGTCTTATCGTCGATTCTAGTCTCATAGGGGTCTTTAATAAAACTAAGGGGTGACCCTGGTACATGTTCATGTGTTTTTGGTGGTGTGTGAAGGATAATGAACAAATAGAAAGGGGTAAATTGGGCATAGACAAAAAGTTAACAGTGATGGGTTAAATTTAACACGGAAAGGACCGCCCATGTTTGTTTTTGACAGATTTAGGACGAACATTGTAATTGTTTTTTACTTAAGAACGATAGGTGAAAAATTGGGACCAAGTTTCTAATTTTGTCAAAAGTTTAATTTAATGTGATAGATGTGTTTTACGTATGTCGGGTCAATAAATCTAAAAGAATGGGTTCGAGTCTCTGTATATTTTTAAACCTACTCGACCAACCAAGGTTGGCTTCAAAGTTTGTTTCTGTCTTTTCTTTAACCCATTCGACTTATCGGATTGTTTGCATATTACCTAAATTTCTTGAGATAAAATTGAAACACGGTTAAATCCATAAGTTATCATCTCATAAACTAGAAATAAGTATTGAAATGATGTTTGTACAAATTATCCACATTTTTTCATCTTTTTACCATTTCAATGTTCTACATTTTAGAGGCACTCAATTCACTAAACGATAGCATTTTGTACTTTTTGGGTAAGTAACATCGTGTTCTAGAGTTTAAAATAAAAGTAAAGGAATGAAAATGAATGAATTGGGAACTAAAGTAGAGGAACAAATTCTTTTTTTTATATCTTTGTGTTTTCGAGTTTATAAGAAAGTGAGAAAAAAGAAAAGGAAAGGAAAATATATAATTAATCATGTTCTTGAGTTTTATAGAAAAGAAAGAAAAGTATAGACCATCTAATTTTACTGTTATGTCCTTCCTATATAAAACATGTATTGCTTTATTAATTAAGGATTTAGGTCAAATTAGTCATTACACAAAAATATTGGATTGTCAAGATTTTTTTAACTTACAATTATACCAATTCTTGTCGAATTGTTTTATTGAAAAAAATCCTCAAACTTTACCTTCTAATTTTTTCCTTTTATTTCCTATCATTTTTAAAACAAAACTTAAGAACACTATATATTTTTATTTTACTTTGATTTCCTTTACTTTCCTCTAAAAATAAAACTCGAGAACACAGTCTAATAGTCTCCCAAATCTTGATTTATGATCCAAATTGTAAAAATTATTTCTATGTCTTGAATAAAAAATTTAAACAATAACTAAGATGACATAAAGTACAAGAGATAATTGAACAACATAGAAAGTTACTTCTTTTCAATCAATTAAATCAAGGAGCTTTTATTTTTTTCCTTTAACTAAATTTGAATAATATGTCATTTTTTTTAACCAATTAAACCAAATAATCCTTTTTCTTACAACCTCGCAATTATTATCGAACAATAGTAAATATGTGAAGACAAAAAAATAACTTTTTGTTCGATATTAGTTCTAGTCAAATTGTTAATACCTACACTCATTCTTTTATCAAAGAGTAATCATCATTATTATATCGGTTTTATTCTTAGGGCCTCACTTTTAAGACGCCTTAGAAATAGATTATCGTCGATGCTGGTTGCGCAAGGCCTCCAAAAAAACTGAGAGTACTGAGCTTGCACATGTGCTTTGGTCTTCATATCAAGTACATAGAAGTGGTAATATGGTGGATCTGATCGGTACATGAGTCGGTTAGAGTTTTCCATTGCCAATTATTTTGTTAATAAATTAGGAATATATCCACGCGATGTCTTTACGACAGTAAATCGTTTGAATTTTTGGTGAATAATTTTCTTTGATTATACATATTTTATTACAAATAATTTTACGAATGATCAAGATTTTCGGTTTATAAACATTTAATTAGTTAAAAATTCTAAAAATTAACTCATCTTATTTGAAATTTTATTCAATAAAATTGATTTTCAAATTTATAAAAGAAAGAAAACTCAATTATTTTAAATTTTAAATATATATGGTAAATGTGTTATAGAGTTATAATTTTAATTGATTAATTAAAAGGATAATTTAGTAATTTTACCATGCTTAAATTTCAACACATTATACCCAAATTATAATGTATATAGATAGTATGTTAATTGAAATTAAAACTAACTAGTATGGTACCCGCGAGTTGCAGCGGCGTACAAAAAAATATATTTTTCAAAATTACATTAATTAATATCACTACGGAAACTAAATACATAGAATGGTAAAAATAAAAAAACAGGAAAAAGAATTTAAACTACAGTGATAATATGAAAACTGAAAATACAAATTCATTCAAAAGAATAACATTAACTTTTGAAACACCATGTAAATAATTCATTATGTAAAACCCATAGATAGACAACATGTGAGGTGTATAATCTGTCCCATTTTTTGCAGCTTCACTAAAACATTTGTATTTTCACGTGATATCTCTTTTGACAAAGTGACATAGAGATGTTCCTTAGAAGATAGATTACGTACTTATGTGTAATAATCAAGGGAACATTGTTCGTGTTGTTTTAAACATTGTTGCTCGAAGTATTCTTGTTGGTGGTTGGGGCAAATGTTGATTTAAACATTGTTTCTTGGGGTAGTGTTTAGGCTTTGTGCATTGGTGTTATAGCTTTCAGAGTTTATGTTGAATTGCACAATATCTTGCTCACAAAAATATTGAATTGTGAAAATGAACTTATATAGTGTTTAGGATGTCATATTTTGTATGTGTTTGTCACCCATCATCTATTTTTGAGAATTTCAATTTATAAAAGTCGAGACACACCTTTGAGAGTTCCGGTTCATAAAAGTTGAGACACGTCATCTACACCAATAGAAAAATATTAATCCTAGAACTTGCTAATGTTACACCAAATCTAAAGTTGAAGTAAAAAAATAATATTAATGATAAAACCCGTTTTAACGTCTCGCCTTGATCATACATCAACAACTACCGCACAACTAAAAGAGAATATTAATTAAAAATTTCTTGTTTTAAAGTCTATGAACAGTCTGCACCCACATAATTTATAAAAACATAATTTAGTAAGCTCGTCTAAAGGGTTAAAGAAATATATTATTTAACACGTAAGTTGTAAATAATAAGGGATGAAATGTGTTTAGGTCAATCCATCAAACATGTTTGGGTTTTTTAGAGAGAACAAAACTTGTTTTCAACTGGAATTGTTATAGTTCCTACCTATAAGTGGCTAATGCACATCCTCGTTGCCGTTTAAAAACAAAGTGAATAGATGAATCTTTACAGTTAGACCACTAACTTAAAAAAGAAAATCAACAACTTGACATTGAAATATATATAACATTTTGTCGAGCTACTCACAAACTATCAAGTTGAAAGTTTCTTTCAATTTGTAGAAATATGAGTTACTACATCCTTACATTTTTTGGGAGAAATCAATTGGCTGCAACAAAAAGTGTAAAAAATAAAATGGAGAAACACTTATACACAAGAAATAATCTTTTCACAATTAAACAAAAATCTTTAGACTTATTAATCAACATTATATTTAAATTATATTATTATTATAAAAAGTTAAAAAGAAACAGAAAAACGTAGGTATCATTTTAAAGTTGAACCTCTTTCGATTTTCCATACTCTATCAAGCTTTATTGATTGTTGTAGAGTTTGTAATTAAACTTGTTTATAAATTTGACCCATACATTTGTCCAACTTTGTTTAAAAATAAATGCCGTTAATTATCGAATGGACTCACATAAGAGTTTTAGTTTCCAATCATAAATTCCTTAATCAATATATCAATATTGTTTTTAACAAAACATAAAAATAGTTTTATTATATAAAAGAAAATGGCTAATAGTTATTGGAGTAGTTTAGTTATTGTTATTGTGGTAATTAAAGATATGTTAATTTAGATCTATAAAATATTATTTATTTCCTTTTTATTAAATTTATACATTAACTAACATTAATTGTAATAAGATGTTTTAAATAATGATATGTTGTGAGATGTATAAAAAAGATAGATAAGTAATTTCAATTATTTAAAATTTAAGGGATTAAGACTATAGAGAAAATGTTTTATAATATAGTAAAAATAATTTGTTCTTAGTTAAGATAACACACATTTAAGATACGTGAGAATTCTAATCAACTCATTACTGAATAATTGATCGGTCAAAAACTCGACATTATAGCATCTAACGCTATACAATCATGGAACATAGGACTCTAGATGTTTTGGATATCCTTACCACTAAATCTTTGTTGTGGCTACCACATGTAATCTAACACTATAACATTTATTGATTTGGTGATGCAAATTATCATTACACATATTCGAAGCCTAAAAGATTTGAAAATGTTTATATCCATTAGATCAATGTAATTTTTAATCTTAATCATTTAAACTATGTCATTTTTCACATATTATAGTTGTCTCAATTTGACTTTCTCTTTTACCATAAAAAACACACGAGTGTGAAGAAACTAATGATAACCGATTGATTTAAAGTTTAAACAACTTTTTGAAAGAATTACTAAAATGTGGAGAGTTTGTTATTTGTTTAAGAAAATGTGGGATAATAATTATTAGAAGCTTCACAAATATGATAAATGATCAATTAAAACACATAATTTTCTAAGGACCAAAAAACACAATCTTGACTATTCATCCTATTTTAATCAAATGACTAACATTAAAATCAAAACCCACTTTTCTTTTATTTTTTTAAATTAATTTATCTCACAAACCGTTAATCGTTTGACGAAACAAATTACACCGTTGCGATCGTCTCGTTTTTATCTTTAATTAGAGGGTGTTATATAATTTCGAGTTTTTTTTTTTTTTTTTTTTTTTGTTTTTTTTTGTGGTAGGGATTGAAATTGTAACGATAATATCACATGTGATATTAACACCAATTCGTAAAACTTTATAAAATAGTATTACTATAAAACGTATAAATTACCCAAATTTAGAAAAAATGTCAAATTTTGACGATTTGTTTTCCTTCATTTTTTTTGACATAAGTACGCATATCACATGTAATAATATTGTAGATCATATGTGACGATTTTTGTTTATATCACATGTGATAGTACGTATATCACATGTGATTGTATTGTATATCATATATGATTTTATTAAGTATATAAAATTTCGAAAACTTATAAGGCAATGAAATATATATTTTCAACTTTAATTGTTAATTTTAAAACACAAAATATTATATGATGTATAGTCTATATAGACTCGTAAAAAAATAATCAAAAGTTGATGATTTTTTATTTTCCGTTTTCGGACAAATTTGATATGCGTAAGGTCCAATCACATATGATTTAAACACTAAATATGAACTTCAAAACATATATTTGTTATATTATATACATTTGACAGGTCCTGAATATCTCTCCTCACTCAGTGAATCAAAATTGAAACAGGTCATGATGCGGAATCTCATGACCTGAGTTGGAATCAAAAGGAGAAACATGAAATCGAAATTGAAACTGAAATTGAAGCTAATAACAAATGATATGCGTAACTGTTTAAGATTTCATTGATATTGTGAACAAGTTTTGGATCGAGCTTGTTACAACTGACATTGAAGGTCGAAGGAACTCAAATTTGAGTTCCGGGTTCAAAGACAACAAATTCTAACAACCTATCACACTATTTATAGACAAAATCTAAAACACTACGAACTAAATTATTACAACATGTTATCATCCTAGTTTCAACTCCGGGAGTTCACTTCAATTCGGAATCAAAGTCTTCAGCCTCCAAGTTAATATCTT
Source organism: Senecio squalidus (assembly GCA_910822075.1). Classification (NCBI taxonomy): domain Eukaryota; kingdom Viridiplantae; phylum Streptophyta; class Magnoliopsida; order Asterales; family Asteraceae; genus Senecio; species Senecio squalidus. The sequence goes on along the minus strand of CAJVGC010000508.1, from coordinate 42,316,433 downwards.
CAATGTTGACTAGAGTTGACTTAAGTTAAACTTCAGTTTATTTTCAGTTCGAAGGAGTTTCAGTCAGTTCGGAGTATCTGAACTGACATGTTCCCCGAACTGGAAATTTCACTTCGGATTATTCATAATTTTAGTTCAGAATCTCCACGAACTAAAATCATCTTTATTCAGGCACACAAAAGACTCCATAGCTTCATCTAGTCAATTTCTTGGCCCAACAACATTCAACTAGAATCGAAAAAAAACGAAAAAAATATGTCAAACTACTAACATCACATGTGATAAAATCGTGATTTTATAATATAAAGTTTTAAAACCTGTCACACCCCGCTAAAGCGGAAACACGGAATGTGAAGAGCTGGAAAATCATCACACGGGTTACATAGAACATAACGGCAATCAAGTCATAGATTAAAAATAAAAAAAAGTGTTTACAATTCAAAACAACCAAGATGTTTAGTACACGAACACATAGTTTAAAGTTGCATTAAAAATTCCCAAAAGTAATGGTCAAGTCTTTTCCCAATGAGGTCCTCACACGACCGCCTCGACCCGTCCATGCCATGCACTTCATACTTACACTAAATTTCCTGAAACATAAGATAAAGTGTCAACTACGAAAGTAGTGAGTGAGTTACAGTTTAAGTAGTTCGGCAAAAATATAAGTAAAGTATATAAAAGTAAAAGTTTCCAAAAGAGGGTTAGCGGAGAAAAGTCGCCTAAAATTTATATACTTTTAAAGTTCAAGTAACGGGCGAATCGGTGCCCTAAGTTCGTAAAGACTAAGTAGAGTCAATTTAGTCAAATTGTAGTTGCGGAAATCAATCGCTAAAAAGTTCGTAAATTTATGCGTATAAGTAACTAATTAGATTTCTTGTATCAACATCTTGGCATCTATAACTTAAGTGTTCACACTAATCCGATTGTTCAACCGTGAGGCCCCTCTTCCCGCCTATCCTACGGGAAGTTGTTCAAGTTGTTAGTAATATGTACTTAGACTGCCATCTAAGCAAGGAACGGTTCTTTCCTAAGTATCGATACCCATAATTACTAAACGGCTCTGTAGTTAATAGTGTGTAAAGTTCTAGAAAAAGTAGCTGGGCACTAAGTAGTTTTGTTTTAAAGAGAGATAGTTGTTCCGTCACTTAAGATCATGTTATAGTTCCATCAAGGGTCGGTCCGCATACAAGGATCAATAATTAGTTTAGCCAAAAAGGGGGCAAGCCAGTAAGTTCAAGTAGAGTAAAAAGTGTTTTACGCATAAGAGTTCAAGAGTTTGTTCAAAATAGTTCCATAAGTTCTAAAGTTCAAATTGTTCAATAAGTTCCAAAGTCAAAATAAGTTCCAAAGTCAAAATAGTTCAAATAGTGTGATAAGTCAAAGTTCATAAAGTTGCAATTTGATTCATAAAGTTTTCAAATATAAATGATCTTATGTTTCCCCCAAAAAGTCATGCAAAATACATATAAAATAAGGGGTTGTAACTCACGAATTGCGAAGAGTAAGATACGGAAACTCGGTCGGAAATGGAAGTCGGGAATCACGGATTGCCTAATAATACCAAGATAGTTTAATTAGTCATTATATTATTATGTTCTTTATATAATAATATAGATAAAATTTTATATAAACTTTAAGTGTCAAGGTTAAGTATTGTTAAAATAGTCCGAAAAGGTAATTGTCACGTTTTTGTCCAAAAGTCCGATTTAACGTTTTTGATTATTATGTCATAAGTGCTTTTGCTCGCTGAAGTGATTTACAATTTTCTAAGGAAATTTGGGCAGCGCTTCCGCGCCCAAATTTCATACCCAAAAATTGTACAATCACTTCCGCTCACAAATCACCTAAAACGCAATAATATACATATTATAGTTCAATTCAAGTCCAAATAGTCCATATATGTCTCAAGTATTATTTATGTTTCATATTCAGTCCTAGAAAGTCATTGTATCGAAAAGTCAGCGGGTCAACATAGTCCAAACGTGCTAAAAACGACAAGTTTTGAAAATCCAGCAGCTCTGTGCGCCGCTGTGAGCACCTCAACGGCGCACAGAAGCTGAAAATGTTGCCCGCTGCGTCGTTCTAAGCATTAGGACGGCGCACGGTTCGGGTGTTTTCGGGTTTTTGTTGCAAAACGTATTTTAAGCCATAGATTTCGACATGCAATAGGTTTAAACTTATTAAAACATCATTTCAACAGTTTATAAAGCCTTTTTAGTTACAAAACCGTGGATCTAAAGGTTATTTCGGTTAAAAACGTTTTTGACCATAATTGTCATAGATTTGCATAAAAACTTATTTTTAACCGTTAGATCTTACATGCAATTGATTATTTGTATAAAAATAGTAAAAAGAAATAAATCTACCGAAGGAAAAGCTCGGATGATGAGTTTTGGTCGGATTTACGCTTCAAAAATCTTTGCAAGATTAGTCCTTTTTGAAATAAACGACACCCCTTTGCTTCACTTGATGTTTGGAACGATTTGTTTGGATTAAAAGTGGATTTTGATGGTGGAAAGTTACTGGAAATGGAGGTTCTTGAGGGAAAAGTTGAGAGAAAATGATGAAAGTGTGTGTTTTTGTTTGTAAAAATGAGGAAAGAAAATGAAAATAGTGGTAATAATAAAATGGGGCATTGGAGTCTGTCTTTGGCAGTAAATGATGCATAAAAATCGAGCTTGATTGGGTGGTTTGTTGGTGGAATCGAGACATGCAACAAATTTGAATTTGTTACAAAAATCGTCCTCCAGGACGACGCACATGGCCTCTGTGCGTCGTCCTGGACCTGTTTTGTAATAATTTTTGTGTTTTGGCCGATTTTGCACAAGTGTTTCGTTGGACCTTTTCGTTAACTAAAGTTTTAAAGTATGTTACATTATGAACTTAGGAAAGTTCATTAGGGGTTTTCTTGGTATTAGGACTTATTTAATTTGATCCGGTTGTGATTCCGACGTTGTCGCGGTTCCGATTAATGAAAAGTTAAAGACTAGTTAGACCGAAAGAGACATAGAGTATAAAATGCACATGGAAATTAGACGGTTGTCACATTCTCCCCGGGTTGAAAGAAATTTCGTCCCGAAATTTTGTTCGTCCCATCATGAGGAAGAGTTCTCGAATAGATGTGGATACTTCTGACGGAATTGGTCTTCACGCTCTCATGTGAATTCGTGACCACGTCGGGAATTCCACCGAACCTTGATTATCGGGATACGGCTCTGTCTGAGCTGTTTGACCTCGCGGTCAACAACTTCGAGCGGTTCCTCGGTGAAGTTTAGCTTGTTGTCGATTTTGACCTCGTCAAGAGGGATGACGATGGTCTCATCAAACAGACACTTCTTCAAGTGTGAGACATGGAACACGTTATGAACGTTCGCGAGAGCCTGGGGAAGTTGGAGACGATAAGCGACGGGACCGATACGCTCAATGACCTCGAATGGACCGGTGTACCTTGGACTCAGTTTACCGCGCTTTCCGAAGCGGACTACCCCTTTCCAGGGCGATACTTTGAGGAGCACTCTGTCGCCAACTTGGAACTCGAG
>CAJVGC010000508.1:42285013-42312794 GCA_910822075.1 Senecio squalidus | reverse complement strand
CAGTCAAAAAAACTCGGAAAAAAATTTCGTCAAAAGTATATCGAGTGAGTACTCTATAGAAAAATAATTTAATGCTCGTTATAATGGTGTAATTTATTCGTTTAATACATTTACGATTTTTGAAATATTTAATTTTTAAACAAAATTAAATTTGAAGTGAATTTTTGAAATAGAAAGTTATGATTGAGTATTTTGGTCTAAAAATTTTAATAATTTTTAATAATCTCCACCCTCACACATATACCCAAAAGTAAAGGGTCAACAACAAAATTTTTTTAAATCTCCCTTTTATTAATATCTATATGAACCTATATTACTCTATACCGTCCTAATTTTCTTTCATATTCACAAATTCCATTTCTCATTAATTTTTATATATACTAATAAATGTTTTCTTCTAATTTTGAGGTGTTCTTATTGTTTGCAGAACATTAGAAATTTGCTAATAAGTTAAGGACATGGAAAAGCATAGCACTTGTTTGATTGAAATATTTTCTATATCTATAAATAAATTTTAGCTGAATAATTTTAAACATTACTTATGATATCCAAAAAGTCAAGCATAGAAAGTAAATGACATAAGTTCATGTTTTAGGAGAAATTATATAATTGTTCATAGGTCTCAAAATATTTATATACATTCCTATTAACACATTTAACATCATCATATGGCTCAATTTGTCAATATATAAGTTTCTTTTTCCGGGGTTTTATTTGTTGCGCTCATGAGTAAAAGGAATTATAATCAACACTTGGACATTGGATTTTGGTTACGCTATTAAGTGATAATGACAGGACCTTAAAGCTCTCTATAACTCAGTGAATCGAATAAAACAGGTCATGATGCGGAATCTCATGACATGAGTTGAATAAAAAAGGAAGCAAAGAAATGAAATTGGAAGAACTGATAGATCTATAGGATAAACTGTTTAGGATTTCATTGATAATGTGAATCGGTTTTGAATCATTCAGTTACAACTAGACAGATTAAGCACAAAGACACTCAAGATGAGTCCGGGTTCAAAGACAACTGAATCTAACAACCTATCACCCTATTTATAGAAATCTAAACATATAAATTAAATTAAAACATCAAGTCTACATCTTAGTTTTAGTTCTGAGGAAGTTCACTCTAATTCGGAGTCAAAGTCTTCATCCACGAACTAATATCTTCAATGTTGACCAGTGTTGACTTTAGTTATCTTCAACTTGAATTCAGTTCGGAGGAACTTCAGTAAGTTCGGAGGAATTAACATGTTCCCCGAACTGAAATCTCCACTTCAGATTATTCATGTTTTAGTTCGGACTTTCCCCGAACTTAAAACATCTTTATTTAAGTACCCTTTTAAGACTTCATAGCTTCATCTAATCAATTCAGCTCCCAACAATCTCCCACTTTGATGATGCTATGAGTCTTAATTCTGTTTAACTTATGATTCTCCATGGTTAGCTTCAATCAATCAACAACAAGGAAACTCTTCTCTCCATCATAGGCCAGCGTCTGATTTTCTTGTCGAGATACTGATCATTGATCCTTTTGACCTATGTCAAAGAGAAAGTGGTTGGCCTTAACTGAAAATCTAATTCATGATAAACATGAATTCCACTTTGCTTACAAAATCTTCAACCAGAATCATCAAGTCTCCTACTAAGTTGAACATTTCGATCCTCATTATTCTTCTGAATCATGAACTTGATTACCAGATCATTTAGTTTTGAAAAACATGTTATTGAAAACATTTTGTTCTTCATCACATAATCGTTGTAATCTTCATTTTTTCATCATTCCGATGATGATTTGATCGTTGACGGATTTAATCGTCTTCACTACCAGTAGAATTCCTTGATTTGTCAATCTGATTTCAGATCTGAAGCACCACATCACACCTCTCTCTCAAATTGATTACTCCTGTTTTAGCTTCGTTCACCAACGATCTTTGAAATGATATGTGCAACTGTCGATCCACCAGAAACACTGAAATCTTCACAGATCTTTCAGTAAAGTTCTTCAATTTTACTTCAAACTCCTTCGATTCAAACATGCGCTGGTAGTTTGACCTAATTTACTCGAAGCAAGTCAAATCGATGAACCAGACTCAATTGAATTTAATCAATTGATTTGTCTGGCTCTGATATCAATTTACAGGACCTTAAAGCTCTCTGTAACTCAGTGAATCGAATAAAACAGATCATGATGTGGAATCTCATGACCTGAGTTGAATCAAAAAGGAAGCAAAGAAATGAAATTGAAATAACTGATAGATCTATAGGATAATCTGTTTAGGAATTCATTAATAATGTGAATCGGTTTTGAATCATCCAGTTACAACTAGACAGATTAAGCACAACAACACTCAAGATGAGTCCGGGTTCAAAGACAACTGAATCTAACAACCTATCACCCTATTTATAGAAATCTAAACATACAAATTAAATTAAAACATCAAGTCTACATCTTAATTTTAGTTCTGAGGAAGTTCACTCTAATTCGGAGTCAAAGTCTGCATCCACGAACTAATATCTTCATCTTGAATTCAGTTCGGGGGAACTTCAGTAAGTTCGGAGGAACTAACAAGTTCCCCGAACTGAAATCTTCACTTCATATTATTCATGTTTTAGTTCGGACTTTCCCAGAACTTAAAACATCTGTATTCAAGTACCATTTTAAGACTTCATATCTTCATTTAATCTATTCAGCTCCCAACAGTTAACATGTCTAAATGACTATTGGCTATAGCTTATGGGCCAAGTTCCATTGACAAGTTTCTTTTTGATGTGACATTCAATGTTTCTAAAACGATGGTTATTCGGGTTTGAGCGTGTGTTATGGAAGTCGTATTCACCGAAAACATTTACCAAGACATCCTAGTATAGTGTATATAAGGTGTTCTCGAGCAACGCACTAGTATAACACTAGTCTAAATGATTGATGTATTGATAACTTTTGACAGGATTTGAATTATATAAGATCGTTTAACTAGGTGATTAGCTTAACTAGAAGATGACGGAATCATGTTCTAATTAATGAACTGATGAATTAAACAAGTAATCAAAAGTAAAAATGCAAAATATTGATTTTATTCAAAGCTAAGTTTAGCAAGGAAAGCTTGTTAGAAGTGAAAACATACTATCAAGCACACTCACAACTCTAACCCTCTCTCACTATTTATAGCAATGAATCTAGACACTAAACTATTACAGAAACATCTTTATATTCGTTTAAGAATATTTCGGATTGACTCACTAACTTAAATCTACATTTAACTTCAACTCGGATGAACTTCATTTAACTTGGATGTAGAAACTTGTTTGTCCGACTTAAAAGTCTTAATGTCGACTATCTAAGGTTTAAATCTGATGATGAACTTTGTTCACCCGACTTAAAATTTTAGACAAAATATACAATTGATTTAGATTTTCAAGCTTCATCCAAAACACAAATTATGCTCCAACAATTTCCCCCTTGGATGATGCTTCCAAAATCTACACCTTGCTAGTTTAGCTCTATTCCCAGCTTCAATCGTCTATATCCAAATAGAATCCTTTCAACCTCAAGAGCAACAACTTCAAGAAACTGTTTTCCTTCTATCCCATAATCTTCATGTTTCTCAAATGGTAGCTTGTGGATAGTACGTAAATCAACATTTTACAATTATCTTAAATCAACATTCTCATACAATCTTTCATCTTCTCCATCTTTCCTTACCAATACAATCTCATTATGAGGGCAATCCATCCACCATCTTACAATTCTGGGTTTTTTTTATGAAAAATCTTTACCCTCTTCATAGGAGCTTTTTCCATTGGCATTGACTTTCTTTACCCTCTTCATAGGAGCTTTTGCCAAAGTTACCGAAGTATGTTTTAGCACATTCCATAATGAAGTCTTCATAGTCACCTCCTTGAGGATAACCACCATGATTTACCATCTTCAGTTTACTCAATTGTCTTGCATCTTCCACAGTGATTTTCTTCAGATCATCAGTAGTTTTGAAGTAAGTGACTTGGACACTTCCAGTTTGACTTCCCTTTCTTTTAATAGCAACGGATCCTTTGTATGGGTCAAATCTCCAACCAACAATTGGTGGAAGGATTCCCTTCATTATGTTTGTCAATTCTAACTTTTCTGCTCTCTAGCCTCTTCTTGAGTTTGCTCTCTAAACCTTGTGGCAGCTCGTTCATCATTCTTTTCTTGATTCAGTCTCCCTCTTCCACTAGAAAACCATACTTATTTAGAGCATTCCCACAAGCATCTGTATTATCCACCCAATGAGATAATTCTTCAATGGTCTTTTAATCAATGGGATCTGAAACATAATAATCATCCAAAGTATCCTGCACTTCAGTTTAAGTTTGAACATTTTGCACCTCTGTTTTCACATCCATATACTCAATAACAGGATCGGAGTCTTGATCTAGCCTAACTTTAGTCTTCAAGTGAACCTCTTGTCTATGCTTTGCAGCTAGAGACTCGAGAGTAATTTTTGGACTAACTTGAGCAGAAGATCCTCCAACATCTTTTTCTCCAACTGATTGATCTTCAACTGGTTTCGCTCCCTACTTTACTTGATCTTCTTTCAGTTTTCTGTTCCTTTCATCTTGAATTTTCTTTTCTCTTTTCATCTTCATCTCTTCCAGCATTGGGTTTGTCTGAACATCTAACCAATGTTTTTCCAAAATCTATATCTTTATTTGGCGTACTGATCTTGCTATGAACCCCTTCATAGACACCAAATAATTTTTCAAATGAGATTTATAGTTAGCTTCAGATATAACTGTTCTATACCCAATCATTTTCTTCTTTAATTCAACCACTTTGCTTGGAACCAAACTAACATATTTCTTTGCTTTGGACTTCTTTCTTCCACCAGCATATGACTTAGCTCCTCTACTCTCAGTTCCTACATTCTCTTATACTGATGGATTAGAATCCTCATCAGACTTCTTTTCCACATTTTCAGCTTCTTTCTCTTCATCCTTTGTATTAACATTCTCCATTTGTTCATCTATTTCATCAAGATATATATGTATTTGCTCTCCTCCCATATCCTTGTTCCAGACTTCACTTGATCCATAAACTGATTTTGGATCCCTCTCCTTGATATGAACAGTCAACACTTCACTTGAGTTTTCATTATAAATCCCTTCATAGTATTTTTCAAAAGTCTCTTTATCTACATCATTTCCAAATTTGTCAACTACTCTAAACTTCTTGGGTTGATCATCAGACTTAAGTTCAACACTACCAAACTTGTTTTCTTTTTTCGTATCTTCATTTAAGTTTATCTTCATTAGACTTTTTTTCACACCTTCTTTTTCATCACAAGACTTAGTTTCTCTACATCAAACTTGAATTGATCACCAACTGTGAAATCAAATTCAACCATCTTTTCTTTCCCTTTTGGACTAACTGCCTTCCCATCTCCTTTCCAATCTTTTCAACCAGTGTGATGTCAATGTTTTCCATGTTGAACTTAACATTCTCCTTCTCAGTTGTCTCCTTTTTGGAAATAACTTCCTCTTCATTCACAAACTCATCATTATCACCCATTTGAACTGTTTCATTATCACCTAATTGAACTGTTTGTTCCATTTTAGTATCCTCCAATACCACAATTTGTTCATTTCATCAAAAATCACAGTCTTAGTCTCATCACCAACCTCTGCTTCATTCATCATCATTTGACTTATCTCCCCTTATTTTTGTAGCTTCATTAAAGGGATGTGACTTGATGTTTTGTATAATGACTCTCTGCACCATTGAATGTTATCTCAACTGACTGATTAATTGAGATTGCCTCTTAAGAACAACTTCCAACTCCTCATTCCACTGTTTAAGGTCAAAGGCATTTAGTACTCCAAATCCATCTCCCCCTTTCTTCTTTGACTTATACACTCTTGCCTTCCTAAAATGCAGATGATTAACACATGAACCAAGTATTTCAAATTGTAGGAGAACATGGTTTTCTTCACCATATTTAAGGAAAATCACCTTCAACCCAGCTAATCTACAAGTGATTTTAATATCATCCATGGGTAAAGACTCTAAACCTCCTTCATCATTCAGATGAAACACTCTTCTAATGGTTACTTCGGTAACTACCGCACGACTCAATTGTATTTCAGAATTGATATTTGGAACTCCTTCTTGATTGTCAAAGGTCGCATTCTCCCATAATTCACTTAACATGTCACTGTACATATCCACTTCATTAGAAATAGCATAATGTATCTTTGAGTTTATCAAAAATCGAAATATCTCTCTCCAAAAATTATCCCCTTTTTCATCATTTGTGTTCAAGAATGCCACAACATTGTGTATGTCTACAAAAGGATAATCAGACATATGTGAAGCACATAAACACCTATGTTAGTTATTAGCATTCAAAGACAACAACACATTATTCATGCCATTCAATTAAAATAACAACTAACCTTTGTAAAAAGCAAAACAAGGGAATAAACAAAAGCTAAAGAAAAATTGAAAACTTCCAAGCTTAAAAGATCTAAAATGAGTAGAAGTTGAACGGGTGAAAGCTAAACTGATTGTACGAGGGTTCTAAAAATATTGAGATTATGAATTTTTGATTTGGATAAATTGTGCAAATTACCGATTAAAATAAGATTATTTGAATTTAAAAAGAATTAACTACTTTAAGAGTTGAACTAAATAATCAAATTTTCCCACCAACAATCCGAAATGAAATCCGAAATAAAACCAACTATCCAACTTAAAATTTGGTCAACAAAGTCAAAGAAAATATCAGACATAAAACAAGTATAATAATCTTATCCGAGTTAATATTTTAACATCCGACTTAAATGTGAAATTACAAAGTTAACCCATTCAGACCTTTCCGAAATAATATTTTCACTTCAAAGTTAAACTCCAAAGAAAAATATTATCATCAGAGTTAAAAATTCCAATACATCAGTTAACGGTGAAATGGTTTCGAAACATAAAATTTCAATTTCAGAATCCAAAATTTTATATTCTAGGATTTTATAAGTTAGTTCATATCAACAATTTTTCTTTGGAAATGAAAGGTTTTGGTAAAATGCAAAAACTTTTATTTATAGTAAGATAAATCCTGTGTCCAAAATTTATAAATTGTAGGTTTTTACTAATTTAAAAATGACATGATAAATTGCCAAGCTTATTCAATTATGTCAAGTAGAAATAAATAAAACAATATATATTATACTTAACTATCACATATATACCTTATTTTCATGAAAAACAACAACAATTTAGTGTATAAAGATTTTAAAGTTAAAAAGAATTTATATGAACACATGTACATTCTTCAACCTTTATTGAGCATCCATAGACTATAATTCTTCAGACTGGTTCACCTCTTAAGATATTTTTGAATGTTTAGCAGGTTTAATGTTTCAAAAGAATCTTAGTACAGTTGTTCAACTTATTCACCCATCTCTATCGTTTATCAAGGATCTCAAAGGACAACTGACTAGATTTATACCAAGTTAATTGCCAGACTCATTCGTATTGACCATTTTGAACACTTTAAACTTTATGAATTTTTATAATAAATAGATTTAAATGCCAATTACTGAAAATACACTTTTCTTTGTTTTCTAGTTGACAGGACTGATCTCCCATTTGACATTATCTATTTTCAGTACTTGAATCAATTTATAAACTACAAGTTACTAAAGATTTCAAAATACAAGAATATATGCATTTATGAAAACATTTGGTTACAAGAAATTCTATAAATAATGAACAATATTAAGTTATGCTGGAATTTATGTTTTTGCCTCGTTTCCTATAAATTTTGTTTTTTGCAACATTCTCAAATTTGTACTGTTTTTGATTGGTTTTCAATGAAACATATTATCATTTTGTATTTTATTTATGATGCAACTGACAGAATAAAAGAAAGATCAAATAATGACTCAAAAACTTAAAATAGATTAGAAAAAAAAATCTTTTTGAGTTTTAACTATACAAACTGAAACACACATATTTTTGGATTTTAGTTGTACAAATCATCTCAATCCGAACTAAACTATGAAACTAGAGATAAAAATAAAATGTTTTTTGGGTTTTTGACTTTTACTGAATCCGACTTAAAATATTTAAATCCGGATGTAAGTTGGACCTAGTGTCAACAGGAGTTGGAGCAACTTTAGACTCAGTGAACCCAAATTTAAGCAACATGTACTTGACATACTTAGATTGGTTAATGAAAATTCCACTGTCCAATTGCTTAAATTGAAGTCCTAAAAAGAAAGACATCTCTCCCATAGAGTTCATTTGAAACTTAGAATGCATAATAGATTCAAATTCCTTACACAACAAATCATTAGTTTACCCAAATATGATATCATCTACATATATCTGAACAAAAATTGAGTCCTGGCCAACTGTCTTAATGAACAATGTTTGATCTATAGTGCCTCTAAGATACCCATGTGCAATTAAGTAGTTAGAAAGAGTTTAATACCAAGCTCTATGAGCTTGGTGTAAACCATATAAAGCTTTATCCAACTTAATCACATGACCAGGGTATTGAGGATCAATGAAACCTGGGGGTTGATTCACATACACAGTCTCTTCTAAAACTCCATACAAAAAGGCTGATTTAACATCCATTTGATATACATTAAAGTTATTGAAACAATCATATGCCAAAAAATTCTTATAGCTTCCATCCTAACAATTGGAGCAAAAACCTCATCATAGTCTATCCATTCCTCTTGAGTATATCCTTGAACCGCAAGTCTAGCTTTATTTCTCACAATAATACCCCTACCATCTCTTTTGACTTTAAAAATCCATTTAACACCCAAATTATTCTCTCCTACAGGTCTTTCTACTAATGTTCCTACTTCTTGTTTCTTGAACTGTAAGAGTTCTTCCTGCATAGCTTCTACCCAACAGCTTATGGTCAAGACAATGTCTACATCCTTTCGTTCAATTTGAGACAGAAAGCATGAAAACAAACAAAGATTTATCAAGCCAGAACTACTTCTTGTTTTTACCCCATCATGAAAATTTCCAATTATATTAGACAAAGGATGCGTTTTATGAATTTTTAAGAAAGTGTTTGCACCCTCTGTAATATTTTCAGATAATTTGTATGATTTAGGTCAAAATCTTCAAAAGAAGCATATGTAGAAATGTCTTCACTGAGTTGTTCATGGTTTGTTGACTCAAAATTGACATGCACACTTTCGGAGTTGTTTTGAACTTCTTCAGAGTTATCTTGTGCAGAATCCAACTGATTTGCATTATGAATTTCATCCGAATTGTTTTGACTCTCAATTTCATCTCCAGAGTTAAATCGTTGTGCACCAGAGTTGAATTGTTCGTCATTTGAAACTGTATCATAATTTTCTTCACTCTCAACTTCTCCTTCCGAGTTAATTTGTGCTTCATCAGAGTTAAAACTTGGACTTTACACAACATTTATGTCTTGAGTTTCAGATAATACTGGAATGTCTTCTATTTCTTGAATGTCTACGTCAGTTGTGAATTCTAAATGATCTTGACCAACAAATGTTGTGTCTTCATTTGATTTCTCTTGATTTAGTTCATGTGATTCCTTTCTTGTACCTATCAAAAAATCATCAATATCTTCAATAGGTGTATCAGGTACTTGAGAATCCTGCACTGTTTCTGAAACATTTTCTTAAAAAGTAAAATCAAAATAATTCATAAAAGTGTCTAAATCAAACAATCAATTAGCACCTGAATTCTTAACGTTTGGTGTATATTCATTGAAAATCACATTGTTGGATTCTTCTATGGTTCTAGTTCTCCTATTAAAAATCATATAAGCCTTTGAAACAAGCGAATATCCAAGAAAATATCCTTCGTCTACCTTAGAATCAAACTTTCCTAAGTGATCCTTGGTATTCAAAATAGAACATTGACACCCAAATGCTTTGAAAAAGCCTATGAAAGGTTTCCTTCCTGAGAATAATTCATATGATGTCTCCCCTAAGCTTTTCACAACATGAATTCTGTTATGTACCTAGCACATAGTATTTACAGCTTTTGCCCAAAAGGTGAATGGTAAGAATGATTCACGGAACATAGCTCTAACTCCTTCAATTAAAGTCTTGTTTTTCCTTTCTGTCACCCCATTGTGTTGAGGTGTTCTAGTAGATCTATATTGTCTAGCGATACCCTTAAGTGCACAAAACTCATTCGAAGTAGCATTTTTAAATTCTGTACCATTGTCACATCTAATCATCTTTATTTGTTTTACTACAGGAATTCTCAATTTGCATAATGAAATCTTTTATAATCTTAGGTGTCTTATGTTTATGAGCAAGGAAAAATACCCAAGAAAATATTGAATAGTCATTTGTGATGACTAGACAATATGATTTCATTCCAATACTTTTTACACTTATAGGACCAAACAAATCTATGTGTAAAAGATGTAGGACATTATCTACTGAATTGTGAGTCTTAAGTTTAAAACTTGATTTATGTTGTTTTCCTTTCAAACAAGAAATTCAATGGTCAAGCAAATGAAATTTCTTTTTGGGCAATCCAGTAACTAGATTATTTTTGACCAATTTATTCATGTTTTGAAGATTCACATGACAAAGCCTTATATGCCATAAATCTGACCCCTTTTCAGTAGTTTTGGATATGAAGAGTAATCATTTGTTTTAATTTTGTTCATATCCACAATATACATGTCCTCATATCTTCGAGTTTGCAAAACTATCATATCTTTTGGTATCACATATTCAGGTTTTAAGATATAAAATGATCAAAAGTGAAAGCAGATGTATATTTTTTATCCCATACCTGAGACACAAAAAGTAGATTATAATTCAACTCTGTAACAAAATTCACCTGATCCAAAGTCAGTTGACCATTGGATACCTTTCGTTGACAAGTTATTATGCCACCCGCATCTCCTCCAAACGATACATTTCCTCCAATAAATGCAATAAATTCTTGTAGCATTTTGAATTTTCAAGTCATATGTGTAGAACATCCACTATCTACAACCCATATGTTATCTTAAGGATCAACAAATTGTTCCTTCACACCAAAAAATATTTTAATGAGATTTGGGTATCCAAGTTTTTGTAAACTTGGAGTTGAATATTTTAATCTTGTTGAATTTGAAACGATCATGTAATGTCCTTTCAGACATAAAAGATTGATAATCCGAATCAAAACTTTCATTATTAGAGTTAAATTCTTCTACATCCAAGTTAACTATTTGAATTCAAAATTTTATCCAACTTGAAACTTTGTTCATCAGACTTAAATTTTCAAATTCCGAGTTAAAATTAACTTTGGATTTTAATTTTAGATAATCCGACTTAAAATTTTCTAATGTAGATTTTAATGATTTTAACTCTGATATTGGATTTATCAACTTTTGCACCTTGTGACCATGTAATGTTTAAGAAGTTATTCTACCAAATTTAATCACATTCACACATTTAGATTTCTCATGTTGAAGCATGATATCCTTAAAATTAACTCTACTAAATTGAAACTTAACAGGTAAACTATCAAATTTCTGCTCAATATCAGACTTTTGTTTCAACCAACATTCAACAGTTGTATGTCTTTTCTTGCACAATTGACAATTAACTCATTTCTACTAATAACATTCTTGTTCTTGAATTCATTCTCTTGAACACCATCCCATTCCCCAGAAAGTGATGAATGCTTGCTTCAATCCACTTGTGCTTGATTCATCATTTCCCACTTTAACCTCTGCAGCAGTCAACTTCTTTGTATCATATTTGACTTGATAGTTGTTCCTTTGGTAGTTATTGTTCATTCTCCTTGGTGCTCTGCATTCACTTGAAAAATGTCCAAGCTCATCACAGTTGAAACACTTCACCTTGACTTATCAAATCCAACTCTGTCTCCATTATCCTTTATAAAGTTGTTTCTCCCAGTCTTATTAAAGAATATGTTTTCCCTCACACTTACCATTGCCATTTGCCACTTCAAATATATCTCTTCCAAATCATCAGGATCTGTTCAAGATCTTCTCTAGCCAATTCAACTGTTCAAGATCTTCTCTAGCCAATTCAACTTGTGTCATACTTCCAGCTACAAATGCTTTATAGCTTGCCACAAATGCTCTGTATAGCACATCTTTTCTCTTAACCCATTCACATTCATTTCACTCATGTTGTAGTTCAAATTAGAAGACTAATATGCACTTGATTCACCAGTTTGACCAGAAAAACCTCCATAGTTATTACCATTGTAACCAACATATGCTTGATTTGGAGAATAATAGTTTCAGAATGACAACAATTGTGAGAATGAACTTGACTTGGATAATGAGTTGTATTCACAGGAACTTGACCTTTTGATGTAACCTAAGCACATCCATATCCATTAATTGATTTCTTTTTATCATCCAACTTCATATCCACTTCATAAGATTGTAAAATCCCTATTAACTCAACCGAATTCATAGCATTGAGATTTGAAGTTCGTTTGATAATCATCACCCGAACAGACCATTTGGTAGGAAGAGAACCCAACAACTTTCTACAGATGTCACTGTCCTTCATCACCACTCCAGCACTCCTCAGATCACTAATCAATAGAGTATACGTACTCACTTGATCAGACAAACTTTCACCTCTAACATACTCAAATGACTCATAGAGTTTCTTCAGCATATCCTTCTTGCTTACCTTCAGTTCTAGGCTTCCTTCATAACGTAGCTCCATTGCATCCATTAATTCTTGGGTTGAAGCACAATCCTTGAAGTTTTTATAGATCTTTGTAGGTAAAGATAGAATAAAAACTCCTAAAGCTCGAAAATCTCTATCAATCAGCTTGTTGTCAGTTTTAGTCTACCTCTCAGGTGCAACATCTATCATTTGTGTACCGTCGGTCTTCTGTATCATAGGACGATGAGGTCCATTCACAATCGAATTCCATTATTGTACTTCGATGTAGTAAATGAACGCTTTCAAACGGAGCTTCCACATCATAAAATCAGCTCGTGGAAGAAATTGAGGAGGTCTTACTCCAGAGTCGGTTTCATTGCCATAGTTTACAATCGGA
The DNA here is from genome assembly GCA_910822075.1 of Senecio squalidus. Lineage (NCBI taxonomy): Eukaryota > Viridiplantae > Streptophyta > Magnoliopsida > Asterales > Asteraceae > Senecio > Senecio squalidus. Next base: position 42,299,749 of record CAJVGC010000508.1, on the reverse strand, counting down.
GCAGCCATATCAATGTCGGAACAGTAGAATAGCTGATAATAAAGATGAACTGATTTTAAGTCTGATGAAATGAATTTTAACACGGATGAACAATTTTCAAATCGGAATGAGTAATACTTCAGAGATGAATCAAAACTTCTTCAAAATAGAACCAATTCACAACCGAACACTTCAATAGATAACACTTGATTAACTACAAATTTTCAACAAAATTAATTAACAACAACTTTTGCCGCCAAAATTCAAACTAACTTTGCATTAACAATTGATCTTATCGTCTAATCCTTAACAATTCTACTAAACACCTCAGAAATAGGTCACTATTACTCGGATATTGAGCTGAATCAAATTGAATTTGATTTACCAGCTCTGATACCAATTGACAGGATATGAATTATCTAAGATCTTTTAACTAGGTGATTAGCTTAACTAGAAGATCGCAAAATCATGTTCTAGTTAATGAATTGATGAATTAAACAAGTAATCAAAAGTAGAAATGCAAAATATTGATTTCATTCAAAGCTAAGTTTAGCAGGAAAACTTGTTACAGGTGAAAACATACTATCAAGCACACTCACAACTGTAACCCTCTCTCGCTATTTATAGCAATGAATCTAGACACTAAACTATTACATAAACATCCTTATATTCATTTAAGAATATTTCGGATTAACTCACTAACTTAAGTCTTCATTTAACTTCAACTCGGATGAACTTTATTTAACTTGGATGTAGAAATTTGTTCTTCCGACTTAAAATTCTTCATGTCGACTATCAAAGGTTTAAGTTGGATGATGAAGTTTGTTCACTCGACTTAAAATTAACTTCAACTCGGATGAACTTTATTTAACTTGGATGTAGAAACTTGTTCTTCCGACTTAAAATTCTTCATGTCGACTATCAAAGGTTTAAGTTGGATGATGAAGTTTATTCACTCGACTTAAAATTTTAGACAATATATTCAATTGATATAGATTTTCAAGCTTAATTAAAAACACAAATTATGCTCCAACAACTTTGCTGGCATATATAATTGATGATGTTAAAATGTCTTAATAGGTAAAATCATTTTAAAATATATAAAAGTTGAAATAAACAACGAACATCTTTAATATAAATATTGACATACTTCGGACAAGCTTCGATTAAAGAATGACATATTGCACAAAATTGAAACAAAGTTGACATGATTTGTTATTGTATATTAGAGTTAATTACATAAATTGCATTTATAATTTATTTAAAATTATAGATTTCGACCCTAAGTTTAGAAAGTTACATAAATCATCCAGTTTTAGAAACTAATTACGCTATTCGTCCCTAATTCGTAGTAGACACCCATAATTGGGGCAAACCTTAGGGACACAATCCGTAATTGGGCAAAACTTAGGACAAAATTAGTAATTGGAGCAAACCTTAGGGACAAAAAAAGGTATTTAGTTTCTAAAAATGAACGATTTATGCAACTTTTTAAACTTAAGGACGAAATTCATAATTTAGATAAAAGCTTAGGGACGATTTACCTAATTAACTCTATATATATTATGAATCTAAAAATTAAATTCTGATGGAATAAACTTGTCCATTAACATATAATGTAAAAATTAGTTTTTGGATACATATGCTAACTATGAAAAATAACAAATCAGTTGCTAAATTTTTTTTAAAAGATTTTAAGTTTAGGTTTTACATTAAATGGAAAACAAAACCAACAATTTATTGACTAATTTTTTTTCTTCTTATTATAATGATAATTCATGTAAATTTTGTTATATTTTAATGCAATTTGTCAGTTAAAAAAACACGAAAACATTATATTATTGTAGCTAGTTCCGTTAAATACCATAAGTTGATTCAAGATAAGTGTTCTACTAGACCCGATGATAACTGTTATTTTGGAAACATTTTGTTTATATCGAATACTGATCCCACTACAAGAAAAAAGACCTTTAGTGACGACTTTTTTTTAGTGACGACCCACATTTCGTCACTAAATGGATGATTTAGTTACCAAAAAATATGTCGTCATTAATTTTGATCAATATTCCAAAAACAGTGACTAATACCAACAGTGGTCACTAAATGGATGGTTAGAGACCAAAATATGGTAGTCACTACGTATATTCATTGAGTTGGGTAAAATAAGTGAGTTGAAAAAATTTAGTGACCAAAAACATTGTCACTACCTGAGATTATAGAGACAAAAAAATAGTGGTCACTGAATTGGATAGTTAATGACTAAAGAAGTGGTCACCATAAGTAGTTTTTAACTTGTAAAGTGTTTTTGACTTGGAATTTAGACACCAATGTTGGTCACTATTTTGTTTTGGCATTTTAGACATTAAATTATAATGATCTCTAATATATCTTTTCTTTTAATATTAGAAAGCCAAATAAAATATAAGGACCTGTGTTGTCATTTCTTTAAATTGTTAAATTGGGTTGAATCTTAACTGAGGCTTCGTAATCAGGAGAATACAAATTGAATCGAGAGCAAACCCTAACCGAAGCTCCATTGCCTGCGATACTCTCACTTCACCGTGGAAGCTCCATTTCCGACGAAACTCTCACTTCACCGTCGATACTCTCACCTCTCTGGCGATACTCTCACTCCAGAGACGTTACTCTCACTCGTCGACGATTCCTCTCTTATTAGGTAATCGTTAATTTCAATTCAAATTTCACGATGAACAAACCCTAGTTGTAAACCAGGTCATTTTATGTACATGTAATCAATTGTTTTGAATAATTGGTGATTCATTTGTGTATAGAATGTTGAAATTAATTATTTCATGACCTGTAAAACCTACTCAATTAATCGATTCATGAGATTCATGTTTATTGTAACGTGATTAATCTTCGGTTTTTGAAGTGTAGGTGGTTCTATTGCAAACAGATTGTGAAATCTAAGGTTTCATGTTATTTTCGATACCTTACCTTATATGCTTTCATAGCTCGATTCAGTACACTCGTTTCAATATGTTTTTAAGCTTGCGTATATGAATTGTTGAATACAAGGTGTTCGATGAAATGCTGGAGTGAAAATTAAGTTCCCTGAATGAAGTATAGAACATATTTAAACTCATTTTTCCACTAAATCGGTAGATATTATTGTTTAGTTATTTAATGTATCTATTGTATTTTGGTAAGCATGAGATGCTAGTTATAACGGATGTATTGAAAATGTGTGATTAGTAATTTATTGTTAGCAACTTAAGCATAGAGTCTTAAAGCTTTCAGAATCATTTGATTCATGATTTATTTAGAGATAAGTTTATAAAATAGTTAGATACTTTCCGAAAAATAGTATCTATAATACTGAATAATAAAGATAATAACTCGTCAATCAAAAATGTACTTTCTAACAATTACTTTTGAAGTCATGTCGTTTGGTTCGATATTTATGTATCTTAAGCTTTACAAGTCATGTCGTCCCTGCACCACTTGTTCAATTTTCTTTCATTATATCATGCTTGGAAACCATACTGTTATATTAATTACGAATTCGATGTATTGTACAATCAGTTCTCATATATTTTGGAATGAAAAGCTCTAATATTGGACATGTGACATCAAAGCTGCTTCTCATTGAGTTTAGTCTCCGTCAAGGTTCTACTCTCAACACATTTCTTTTTGTTCGTTACGTTTTATATTCGTTCGCTTACTTACATCCTCAAAATGTTCACATTGTTGGTGTTCTTTAGTTAATTTGGTTCTCAATGATTGTATTTGGTATTCGAAAAGATGGTCATCTAGATAGATACTTTTTGGCCACAAATATCTCTTATGAATTATTTTCTTAAATGTCTAAGAGTTTCTGTTTGTTTTAGTAATATAATACACCATTTTAGAGAAACATGGTTGTTTAAAGTTTGTTTTAACTACACTTGTTGGGTTGAAAAGTGTAACTTTAAGTACCTGTGTCAAAATCTTGTGTTTTGTGTTTGAAAAGAAACTGTTAATATAAGTATGGAAACCTATTACATCATTTTGATGGTTATGTTTAACTGATTCACTTTGGTAAGTTTTTAATGCTTAATAGAATGCAGAGATAAGAAACTCCACCCGTCAATCAATGTTTAACTAATATTTATCATTTGTAGATTCATCGGTGAATATTAACTCTAAAGATGGTAATGTCCTAAAAATCTAACTTCAAATTTTGGCTAAAACACTTTACATGGATACACGTATTGTTCTACCTATGATGAGTTTGTAATAAGTTACTCAACGTGATGCATTACCTGTACAACTTGGAGTTAATTTGCACCTACTGAACCGACCCTGGGACGACCCAAACTGTTCTTGGCCCGTTATCTCGCTAGTGACCCGTTCAACGTGTAATAAATTAAACTGACTAGGTTAGGGCTATACATTTCACCTCCCTCATGTTACTACTATATAATAATTCCTATTTTCTACTTGCCTTATATTTGATTGATAATATAATGATGAAGATTTTATTACATCTTCTTTATTTTTTTTGTAAAAGCAGATTTTATTACATCTTTCTCAGGTACCACCAATTTTCTACATTATCATGGAGTGCTGATGATGATCAACTCCCGATTTGCACTGTCATCATTAACAACAAGTCATCTCCCCCCAAAACAACTAAAGGTAGGTCAGGTCTCTAACTTATATTCACTTTCCCTTTACAATACTACCGCCTTTACTGTGTCAAATATTTTACTCCTACTACAGATTCTAATATACCTCTTTCATTAATTCTATTTCTAACTTGATTTTTATGTCATCGATCAGGAACCTAAAAGTTAACTTTTCGCATTGGCATCTGACTGCGAATCCAGTTTTAAACATCCCAAGGGACTACTACTACTACTACTACATTGATTACTATGTTCCTCCAATGGATACTTGCTGATAAAGTCCAACGTTCAAAGGTAGGCCTGTCTATCTTTGACTAACACACCTCTGATGGTTGGGAATTGCAACTTGTAATGCCAAATGTGACATTCGCGAATTTCTAGGTATATTTCTATCGACCCGTATTCGTTTTATTTATTTATGTTTATGTTTTGACCCTATCGTATTCCTTTTATGTTTTATCGTATTCGTATTTTATGTGTATTGTATTCGTATTTCCCGTATTTATTAAGTATCGTATTTGTATTTTATGTGATTCGGATCGTTATGTCGGGAACGTGTAGTCTTAAGTGCCTTTAGTATAAGTCTAGTATGCTCTTATGATAAGTTTAGGGGAATTATGCCTTAATTATACTATTAAGATTGACGTTTAAAAAGTATTTCATTTTTAGTCCTTTCGGAAATTTTATTACAAAACTAGTCATATGGGAGAAATTCTATTACAAATTTAGTCCTTTCCAGATTTTTATTACAAAAATCGTCCTAAAGGAGTCTACCAACCTATTTTGTCTTATTTGTCACCTACCTTTTTGGCATTATTCACCATTTCATCTCTATCACCTTCTCTCTCAAGAAAACACCTACAACACCCTCCTCCTTCTCTCTACATTTTCCGGCGATCCGACCGTTGAAATCCAAATCCGAGAATAGATTATTGCTCACCATTATCACCTTCATCTATCCTCCAATTTTCGTTACGATCGGGTAAGTATTTCTCCAATTTGGTTTTAAACTTTGTTATTTTGATTCAATACCGAAAATACCACTTTTCACCGTCAAAACTCGAATTTTATTTAAGATTATTGTTCCTAATCATATTCTGGACATAGGGTTCCAATATGGGATCATTTAGATGCCTAAAACACTCAGAAATCGAATCCCGAATGCTATTTTTCGTACAAACCCAGTTACGTCACGTAACTGTGTTACGTGCACGTAACTGATCAAGTAACTGTCACCCTAATCACGTAACTAATCACCATTCACGTAACTAACTTGGAATTCACGTAACTAAGCTCATGATTCACGTAACTATGGTCTTATTCACGTAATTAGTCCCTGAGTTCCGTAATTGTTCACGAAATTAGTCCTAAATCACGTAATTGCTTGTTAAACACGTAATTCTTGTCCCGTAACTTGCTAGAACACGTAATTAGTCACTTACGTGACTTATAGTGCACGTAAGAGGCTTGTTTGTCACGTAACTCATTGCTAGACTTTCCGAAACGTTTGTAAACCCGTATAAAACGTTAATCGTTAAGGCATACCCTACTAGACTTAGAGATACTTAGACATGGTTATTTACGTGATGTTTAGGGCACTTAGACGTGGGAGCTTGACGGTATTATAGTATTTCCCGACATATCGTGATTTGGATTGCTTTGCTATACAGTGAGTTATTCGTTGCCCTTTTTACCCTTTTTACATTTTTGGGCATGATTAGCGTTGTATAAATGTATTTTATGGTATATTATGTATTATGGTTATGTATTTTGGATATGGATGCCTTTAGGTTAGCATTACCCAACTCGTTCCGCCTTTGTGGTAGAACGAGGCCCCGTATACACACCTGTTAGCTTTTAGCCGCCGGTTCGTATATATAGCGCTATATGGGTCTAACAAACCCTCATTTCTAACACGATGGATGATGGATGCGCCCTGTCCGTGTTAGTAATGTTATGACCGTGGATTTCGAGGACAACCTAGCGTAATGCACTAGGTGGGGTTAGTTGCCAGTATTGTTATGGTTCAGGTGTATCGTATTTACCTAAGGCTGTTATTTATCCAGTATGCTATTTTATGAAATGATTATGGTATTTTTATAGTATATGTATGAGTATTTTATCAAAAGGTTTAGCAAACCTCACGTATATTTTGAAACTTCATTTTCAAATGACTTATCTTCAAATCTCATCATTTTTGAGTCAAAACCTATTGAAAACTTTTATACTAATATGTTTTCATTTACTATTGCGAATAATTCACCAACTTTATGTTGACGTCGTATTTTAACGCTTTTCAGGGATATGAGGTTACTTTATGATGATATGCTTTGACTGGCTACGTGGATCTTTTGCTTGGAATTATTTTGCTTTGTATTAATTCCTTAGTATCCCAAACGCTGTAGCCGTATTTTGATATTATTCGGATGATTGTAATAAGTATTCTACTTTCAAACTCTTTAATCTATGTTGATGATGTATTGCTTACTTATGTTTATGTAACCTTTGAATCTCTGATACCGTATACACTGCACACCTCGGTTCCGCCATTTATGCGGGGTGTGACAGAAGTTGGTATCAGAGCCAATGGTTATAGCGAACTAAGTGACCTTACGGAATCACTTAGACTATGACCTAGGCTTTTGGACCTATCTGATTTACTCTATGTGCGCATTTTTCTCTTTTGTGGGCCTGTATGTGATTCGTATGCTTTATATGCTTTTGTTTTGCATTTTATGCTTTGAGGCCTGCTCGTTTTAGTCGCACATCCGGTTATCGTTCTGATTTATTCTGTTTGACATTCGTAGAAGATGCCGCCTAAGAGAACTTCTACTAGGTCTACTCCGGCCGTCACTGTCCCCAATGCTACTTTCACCGCTCCGAACATCAGTCAGTTGATTGCGGAGCAGATTGCAGCAGCTATACCCGTGATTGTGGCACAGCTCAAGGAGACACCGGTGCAGGATGCCGACATAGGGTTTGAAGAACCCGTGATGCAGGATATTGGGTCAGAAGGTACGGCGTCTGGGCGCGATGGTTCTGATGTGGGAAGAGCAGTGCATGTGGGAGTCGGTGGACCGAGTATTTTTATTGAAGATCCACCCCGAGGCTGTTCGTATAAGGCTTTCCTGGATTGCAGACCTACTGAATTTAGGGGTACTGAAGATGCTGTTGCTACCCTGCAGTGGTTTGAGAGGATCGAGTCGGTATTTGATGTCTCGGGATGTGCTGAGGAGAGCAAGGTTAAGTATGCTACATTCTTATTCCAGGGTAAAGCCCTCACATGGTGGAACTCGGTGAAACGGGTTCGGGGTCGAGCTACTGTTACCTTGATGACTTGGGAGAATTTGAAGGTTATTATGAGAAAGGAATATGTGCCGTCATCAGTGTCCCAAGCTTGTATCATCTACTTCCCTTCCTACTCCTGGTGCTGGTACTAGTGCGAGAGAGAATCCTGCTAAGAGCCGAGCTTTCGCCATGGAATCTTCTGAAGCTCATCAGGATCCTACCGTAGTCACTGGTACATTTCTTGTTGACAATTATCCTGCTTTTATATTGTTTGATTCGGGTGCCGATAGAAGCTTTATTTCTAGTGATTTCCGCCCCTTAGTAAACCGTGCTTCTAGTCCTTTAGAGCCTGCTTATGAAGTAGAAATAGCTGATGGTAGATGTGCCTGTGTTAGAGAAATTATTCGTGATATTCCCCTCGTTTTAGCCGATAATCCTTTTTCCATCGACCTTATTCCTATGAAACTCGGTAGTTTCGATGTCGTAGTCGGTATGGATTGGCTAGCTAAGCATAAAGGAGAAATAGTCTGTTATGAGAAGCTTATTCGTATTCAGAAGCCGGATGGAGATCAGATGATTGTACACGGAGACAAGGCTGGGAAACGCCTTAAAGTCATTTCTTGTTTGAAAGTTCGCGAGTATGTCCGTCAAGGTTGTTCCTTATATCTCGCTCACTTGGTGAAGAAAGATTCTGCGATAAAGATTGATGGTGTACCGATCGTTCGCGAGTATTCTGACGTTTTTCCCGACGATTTACCTGGAGTCCCTCCCCAGAGACAAACCGACTTTCGTATTGATCTTATTCCTGGAGCAGCGCCTGTTGCTAAAGCTCCGTATCGTTTGGCTCCTTCCGAGATGCTCGAGTTGTCGAAGCAAATTCAGGAACTGGTCGATAAGGGTTTTATCCGTCCTAGTTTCTCCCCATGGGGTGCTCCTGTTCTCTTTCTTAAGAAGAAGGATGGCTCCATGCGTTTATGTATTGATTATCGGGAGTTAAACAAGCTGACTGTGAAGAACCGTTATCCCCTTCCTCGTATTGATGACTTATTCGATCAACTTCAGGGTTCTTGCTATTTCTCTAAAATCGATCTTCGCTCTGGTTATCATCAGTTGAGAGTTCAGGAAGATGATATACCTAAGACTGCTTTTCGTACTCGGTATGGTCATTATGAGTTCATGGTGATGCCGTTTGGTATGACAAACGCCCCTGCAGCATTCATGGAACTAATGAACCGTATTTGTCGTCCGTATCTTGACAAATTCGTTATCGTATTCATCGACGACATTCTTATCTATTCCCGAAGTCGCAAGGAACATGAAGAGCATTTGCGTCTTGTTCTAGAAGTGCTTCGAAAAGAAAAGTTGTATGCGAAATTTTCTAAGTGCGAATTCTGGTTATCCGAAGTTCAATTTCTTGGCCACGTGGTTAGCGCGAAGGGTATTCATGTTGATCCTGCTAAGATTGAAGCTGTTAAAAGTTGGGTTGCACCAAAGTCACCGACCGAAATCCGTTCGTTTTTGGGTCTTGCTGGGTATTATCGCCGATTTATCGAGAACTTCTCCAAAATCGCTTCACCTATGACGAAGTTGACGCAGAAAAGTGAACCATTCGTTTGGGGTTCCGATCAGGAGAAAGCCTTTCAAGTATTGAAGCAGCGGTTGTGTAACGCTCCTATTCTTAGTCTGCCAGTTGGTTCCGAGAATTTTGTTGTTTATTGCGACGCTTCGCACAAGGGTCTGGGTTGTGTGCTTATGCAGAATGGTAAGGTTATAGCTTACGCTTCGCGTCAGTTGAAAACCCATGAGCAGAATTACACGACACATGATCTAGAATTGGGAGCCGTCGTATTCGCATTGAAGATTTGGAGACATTATCTGTATGGGACCAAGTGTACTGTATTTACCGACCACAAGAGTCTTCAACACATATTCGATCAGAAGATGTTGAACATGAGACAACGGCGCTGGGTTGAGCTATTGAACGACTATGATTGCGACATTCGCTACCACCCTGGTAAGGCGAACGTTGTTGCTGATGCACTAAGTCGTAAGGAAACAGTCAAACCAGTCCGTATCCGTTCTATGATGATATCTATTCAAACGAGCTTGAAGGCTCGGATTATTCAAGCACAGGAAGGTATTATGACAGAGAACCGTGTTAAAGAGGAAAGGTTGTATAAGTTAGCGTTGGAATTAGAACCGAAGGAGGATGGAGTTCTGTATTTTCTCGAGCGTATTTGGGTTCCGATTAGTATCCGTCAGTTGATTCTAGACGAAGCCCATAAGTCTAACTATTCCATTCATCCGGGTTCCGACAAAATGTATCATGACTTGAAAGAATTCTATTGGTGGCCGGGTATGAAGCGTGAGATCGCCGAGTATGTTAGTCGATGTTTGACCTGTTCCAAAGTGAAGATTGAGTATCAGAAACCGTCTGGGCTACTCCAACAACCGAAGATTCCTGAGTGGAAATGGGAGCGTATTACTATGGATTTTGTTACGAAGCTTCCGAGATCTTCGAGTGGTTATGACAGTATCTGGGTTATTGTTGCTCGTTTGACGAAGTCTGCGCATTTCCTACCGATTCGTGAGAATTATCCGATGGAGAGATTCGTGCGTTTATATATTGCCGAGATTGTATCGAAACACGGAGTCCCTGTATCGATTATTTCCGATCGTGATGCTCGTTTCACCTCACGATTTTGGAAGACATTCCAGACTGCTATGGGTACAAGGTTAGATATGAGTACCGCCTATCATCCTCAGACCGATGGTCAGAGTGAGAGAACTATTCAGACCTTGGAAGATATGTTACGAGCTTGCGCAATTGATTTTGGTGGTAGTTGGGACGTTCATTTGCCGTTGATTGAGTTCTCGTACAACAACAGCTATCACACGAGTATCAAGTGTGCACCTTTTGAAGCTTTGTATGGCCGCAAGTGTCGATCGCCTGTATGTTGGGCAGAAATTGGAGATAGTCAGATTTCTGGTCCGGAAATTATACAAGAGACCACTGACAAGATCTTCAAGATCAAGGAACGGTTAATTACTGCAAGAGATCGACAGAAAAAGTATGCTGATAAGCGCAGGAAGCCTCTTGAGTTCAGTGTTGGGGATATGGTATTAGTGAAGGTATCTCCATGGAAAGGGGTTGTCCGATTCGTGAAGCGCAGCAAGCTGAGTCCGAGGTACACGGGTCCGTTCAAGATCTTAGCCCGCGTCGGCCCAGCTGCGTATCGACTAGATTTGCCGGCAGAACTGAGCAGCGTACATAATGTATTTCATGTATCTCAGTTGAAGAAATGCCTGGCTGACGAAACGTTATTAGTTCCGCTTGAGAAACTCCAGATTGATGATAAGCTTCATTTCGTTGAGGAACCGATCGAGATCGTTGCTAGTGATGTTAAGCGTCTACGACGAAGTAAGATCCCGATTGTCAAGGTTCGTTGGAATTCCCGTTTTGGAGCTGAGTTCACGTGGGAACGCGAAGATGAAATTCTGCTGAAGTATCCTCACCTTTCCCCCGGAAGTGGTACCAAGTGATAATTTCGAGGACGAAATTTCTTTTTACTTGGGAAGACTGTGACATTCGCGAATTTCTAGGTATATTTCTATCGACCCGTATTCGTTTTATTTATTTATGTTTATGTTTTGACCCTATCGTATTCCTTTTATGTTTTATCGTATTCGTATTTTATGTGTATTGTATTCGTATTTCCCGTATTTATTAAGTATCGTATTTGTATTTTATGTGATTCGGATCGTTATGTCGGGAACGTGTAGTCTTAAGTGCCTTTAGTATAAGTCTAGTATGCTCTTATGATAAGTTTAGGGGAATTATGCCTTAATTATACTATTAAGATTGACGTTTAAAAAGTATTTCATTTTTAGTCCTTTCGGAAATTTTATTACAAAACTAGTCCTATGGGAGAAATTCTATTACAATTTTAGTCCTTTCCAGATTTTTATTACAAAAATCGTCCTAAAGGAGTCTACCAACCTATTTTGTCTTATTTGTCACCTACCTTTTTGGCATTATTCACCATTTCATCTCTATCACCTTCTCTCTCAAGAAAACACCTACAACACCCTCCTCCTTCTCTCTACATTTTCCGGTGATCCGACCGTTGAAATCCAAATCCGAGAATAGATTATTGCTCACCATTATCACCTTCATCTATCCTCCAATTTTCGTTACGATCGGGTAAGTATTTCTCCAATTTGGTTTTAAACTTTGTTATTTTGATTCAATACCGAAAATACCACTTTTCACCGTCAAAACTCGAATTTTATTTAAGATTATTGTTCCTAATCATATTCTGGACATAGGGTTCCAATATGGGATCATTTAGATGCCTAAAACACTCAGAAATCGAATCCCGAATGCTATTTTTCGTAAAAACCCAGTTACGTCACGTAACTGTGTTACGTGCACGTAACTGATCAAGTAACTGTCACCCTAATCACGTAACTAATCACCATTCACGTAACTAACTTGGAATTCACGTAACTAAGCTCATGATTCACGTAACTATGGTCTTATTCACGTAATTAGTCCCTGAGTTCCGTAATTGTTCACGAAATTAGTCCTAAATCACGTAATTGCTTGTTAAACACGTAATTCTTGTCCCGTAACTTGCTAGAACACGTAATTAGTCACTTACGTGACTTATAGTGCACGTAAGAGGCTTGTTTGTCACGTAACTCATTGCTAGACTTTCCGAAACGTTTGTAAACCCGTATAAAACGTTAATCGTTAAGGCATACCCTACTAGACTTAGAGATACTTAGACATGGTTATTTACGTGATGTTTAGGGCACTTAGACGTGGGAGCTTGACGGTATTATAGTATTTCCCGACATATCGTGATTTGGATTGCTTTGCTATACAGTGAGTTATTCGTTGCCCTTTTTACCCTTTTTACATTTTTGGGCATGATTAGCGTTGTATAAATGTATTTTATGGTATATTATGTATTATGGTTATGTATTTTGGATATGGATGCCTTTAGGTTAGCATTACCCAACTCGTTCCGCCTTGGTGGTAGAACGAGGCCCCGTATACACACCTGTTAGCTTTTAGCCGCCGGTTCGTATATATAGCGCTATATGGGTCTAACAAACCCTCATTTCTAACACGATGGATGATGGATGCGCCCTGTCCGTGTTAGTAATGTTATGACCGTGGATTTCGAGGACAACCTAGCGTAATGCACTAGGTGGGGTTAGTTGCCAGTATTGTTATGGTTCAGGTGTATCGTATTTACCTAAGGCTGTTATTTATCCAGTATGCTATTTTATGAAATGATTATGGTATTTTTATAGTATATGTATGAGTATTTTATCAAAAGGTTTAGCAAACCTCACGTATATTTTGAAACTTCATTTTCAAATGACTTATCTTCAAATCTCATCATTTTTGAGTCAAAACCTATTGAAAACTTTTATACTAATATGTTTTCATTTACTATTGCGAATAATTCACCAACTTTATGTTGACGTCGTATTTTAACGCTTTTCAGGGATTTGAGGTTACTTTATGATGATATGCTTTGACTGGCTACGTGGATCTTTTGCTTGGAATTATTTTTCTTTGTATTAATTCCTTAGTATCCCAAACGCTGTAGCCGTATTTTGATATTATTCGGATGATTGTAATAAGTATTCTACTTTCAAACTCTTTAATCTATGTTGATGATGTATTGCTTACTTATGTTTATGTAACCTTTGAATCTCTGATACCGTATACACTGCACACCTCGGTTCCGCCATTTATGCGGGGTGTGACACCAAAGTGCATCATGATGACACTGCGATAGTATTTATATATATTTACTCCATGGATGCTATTTCTACTCAATAACATCCATTTTGATTTTTGCAGGTGCTTGTGGTGATATGGGTTCTGGTTTAAGGGTTTTTATTTTAGATTCCTCATCTGGCAATCAAGATATGCTTCTTGAGAAGCTGGTTATTGTTCAACAACGAATATTTGTTGGAAGCTGTCAAAGATCATCCCACCAGTAAAGACGTTTTGAAAGCTATTGTAGCCATTACTCCCTCTGGTCAGAATCTTGTCTTACCCTCGTTTACTTATTTATCTTCGAAAATGCCCAGAATTACATTATTAGTATGTAGTAGTATGAGTGTTATGTCCTAAGCATTATTGCTAGTTTATAAGAGACTCGAGACTGAACACTCATTATTGCTTTCTTGCTGAATTAGTTACTATTCCATAAACTTGTAGAAGTAGATATTGCATAAAGAAGCATTAGTTTTGTTACATCAATTAAGTTAAACACATAGGCTGGATTATCATTTGCCCGTATTTTCTAGATTAATCGACCCAAACTCGTTTGAAATATTCTGTAAGTGCCCAAAGTGGAAAGATATTCTTGTGTTATGCAAAATGCATCAGCACTCTTTTGAGTCCTTGCCTTCAAAGACTTTTAAAAAGTCGTTCCATTTCGACAAAGATGAGCGTGCAAAATTGGGGAACAACCAAATAGAGGTACTCTATTGTAACTTGTAATTTAAATGCATCGATTTGTTTTTACGAAATAATGTAGCTTGTTCAACCCATAGCCTCAAAGTCAGTAGCAATGAAGTGATTACTAAGTTATTAACCCTGCTAGCAATGTTGTAAAAAACGCTAGGCGGTAGCTAGGCGGTCGACCCCCTTGGAGCTCGGAATCCGCCTAGGCGGCGCCTAGGCGGCGCCTAGGCGGATTGACTTTTTATATACAAATATTATAAATTCTATGTATAACATAACAAAATCTTACATCAATCGATTAATACCTTCAAAAATAAACACCAATTCGTTCGAATTAGATGT
>CAJVGC010000508.1:42183900-42284913 GCA_910822075.1 Senecio squalidus | reverse complement strand
ATAATGAGTTTCGTAAGTACTAGAAGATACAAAAGAATAATAAAGGAAATGTGTAATGAAATGCATGTACGGGTCAGTCACGTGAGAATCGGGAAAAGACAGTACCGGGAATTTTCGACTCAAAAACCGTTAACATTAGTAATTACGTTTCGTCCTTGCATAATTCATTTTGAACTAGGCATGGGTGATCAGGCCATGCGTAGTTAAAAATTAAACATCCAATCGCGAAATTAATTCTCTAAAGTTTGGACCCATAATTGATTTACCGAAAAAACTTTGGTTATAGTTTGGTTTCGAAAATTTTTGAAAAATTTTTAAAACCGTTTTTCTCTATAACATGTGCTCTGATACCAAGTCTGTCACACCCCGCTAAAGCGGAAACACGGAATGTGAAGAGCTGGAAAATCATCACACGGGTTACATAGAACATAACGGCAATCAAGTCATAGATTAAAAATAAAAAAAAGTGTTTACAATTCAAAACAACCAAGATGTTTAGTACACGAACACATAGTTTAAAGTTGCATTAAAAATTCCCAAAAGTAATGGTCAAGTCTTTTCCCAATGAGGTCCTCACACGACCGCCTCGACCCGTCCATGCCATGCACTTCATACTTACACTAAATTTCCTGAAACATAAGATAAAGTGTCAACTACGAAAGTAGTGAGTGAGTTACAGTGTAAGTAGTTCGGCAAAAATATAAGTAAAGTATATAAAAGTAAAAGTTTCCAAAAGAGGGTTAGCGGAGAAAAGTCGCTTAAAATTTATATACTTTTAAAGTTCAAGTAACGGGCGAATCGGTGCCCTAAGTTCGTAAAGACTAAGTAGAGTCAATTTAGTCAAATTGTAGTTGCGGAAATCAATCGCTAAAAAGTTCGTAAATTTATGCGTATAAGTAACTAATTAGATTTCTTGTATCAACCTCTTGGCATCTATAACTTAAGTGTTCACACTAATCCGATTGTTCAACCGTGAGGCCCCCTCTTCCCGCCTATCCTACGGGAAGTTGTTCAAGTTGTTAGTAATATGTACTTAGACTGCCATCTAAGCAAGGAACGGTTCTTTCCTAAGTATCGATACCCATAATTACTAAACGGCTCTGTAGTTAATAGTGTGTAAAGTTCTAGAAAAAGTAGCTGGGCACTAAGTAGTTTGTTTTAAAGAGAGATAGTTGTTCCGTCACTTAAGATCATGTTATAGTTCCATCAAGGGTCGGTCCGCATACAAGCATCAATAATTAGTTTAGCCAAAAAGGGGGCAAGCCAGTAAGTTCAAGTAGAGTAAAAAGTGTTTTACGCATAAGAGTTCAAGAGTTTGTTCAAAATAGTTCCATAAGTTCTAAAGTTCAAATTGTTCAATAAGTTCCAAAGTCAAAATAAGTTCCAAAGTCAAAATAGTTCAAATAGTGTGATAAGTCAAAGTTCATAAAGTTGCAATTTGATTCATAAAGTTTTCAAATATAAATGATCTTATGTTTTCCCCAAAAAGTCATGCAAAATACATATAAAATAAGGGGTTGTAACTCACGAATTGCGAAGAGTAAGATACGGAAACTCGGTCGGAAATGGAAGCCGGGAATCACGGATTGCCTAATAATACCAAGATAGTTTAATTAGTCATTATATTATTATGTTCTTTATATAATAATATAGATAAAGTTTTATATAAACTTTAAGTGTCAAGGTTAAGTATTGTTAAAATAGTCCGAAAAGGTAATTGTCACGTTTTTGTCCAAAAGTCCGATTTAACGTTTTTGATTATTATGTCTTAAGTGCTTTTGCTCGCTGAAGTGATTTACAATTTTCTAAGGAAATTTGGGCAGCGTTTCCGCGCCCAAATTTCATACCCAAAAATTGTACAATCACTTCCGCTCACAAATCACCTAAAACGCAATAATATACATATTATAGTTCAATTCAAGTCCAAATAGTCCATATATGTCTCAAGTATTATTTATGTTACATATTCAGTCCTAAAAAGTCATTGTATCGAAAAGTCAGCGGGTCAACATAGTCCAAACGTGCTAAAAACGACAAGTTTTGAAAATCCAGCAGCTCTGTGCGCCGCTGTGAGCACCTCAACGGCGCACAGAAGCTGAAAATGTTGCCCGCTGCGTCGTTCTAAGCATTAGGACGGCGCACGGTTCGGGTGTTTTCGGGTTTTTGTTGCAAAACGTATTTTAAGCCATAGATTGCGACATGCAATAGGTTTAAACTTATTAAAACATCATTTCAACAGTTTATAAAGCATTTTTAGTTACAAAACCGTGGATCTAAAGATTATTTCGGTTAAAAACGTTTTTGACCATAAAAGTCATAGATTTGCATAAAAACTTATTTTTAACCGTTAGATCTTACATGCAATTGATTATTTGTATAAAAATAGTAAAAAGAAAGAAATCTACCGAAGGAAAAGCTCGGATGATGAGTTTTGGTCGGATTTACGCTTCAAAAATCTTTGCAAGATTAGTCCTTTTTGAAATAAACGACACCCCTTATCTTCACTTGATGTTTGGAACGATTTGTTTGGATTAAAAGTGGATTTTGATGGTGGAAAGTTACTGGAAATGGAGGTTCTTGAGGGAAAAGTTGAGAAAAAATGAAGAAAGTGTGTGTTTTTGTTTGTAAAAATGAGAAAAGAAAATGAAAATAGTGGTAATAATGAAATGGGGCATTGGAGTCTGTCTTTGGCAGTAAATGATGCATAAAAATCGAGCTTGATTGGGTGGTTTGTTGGTGGAATCGAGACATGCAACAAATTTGAATTTGTTACAAAAATCGTCCTCCAGGACGGCGCACATGGCCTCTGTGCGTCGTCCTGGACCTGTTTTGTAATAATTTTTGTGTTGTGGCCGATTTTGCACAAGTGTTTCGTTGCACCTTTTCGTTAACTAAAGTTTTAAAGTATGTTACATTATGAACTTAGGAAAGTTCATTAGGGGTTTTCTTGGTATTAGGACCTATTTAATTTGATTCCGGTTGTGATTTCGACGTTGTCGCGGTTCCGATTAATGAAAAGGTAAAGACTAGTTAGACCGAAAGAGACATAGAGTATAAAATGCACCTGGAAATTAGACGGTTGTCACAAAACCAGTAAAAAAAAACCCGGAATTTTTTTTTCGTCAAAAGTATATCGAGTGGGTACTCTATAGAAAAATAATTTAATGCTCGTTATAATGGTGTAATTGATTCCTTTAATACATTTACGATTTTTGAAATATTTAATTTTTAAACAAAATTAAATTTAAAGTGAATTTTTAAAATAAAAAGTTATGATTGAGTATTTTGGTCTAAAGTTTTTAATAATTTTTAATAATCTCCACCATCACACATATACCCAAAAGTAAAAGGTCAACAACAAAAAAATTTTAAATCTCTCTTTTATTAATATCTATATGAACCTATATTACTATATACCGTCCTAATTTTCTTTCATATTCACAAATTCCATTTCTCATTAATTTTTATATTACTAATAAATGTTTTAATCTAATTTTGAGGTGTTTTTATTGTTTGCAGAACATTAGAAATTTGCTAATAAGTTAAGGACATGGAAAAGCATAGCACTTGTTTGATTGAAATATTTTCTATATCTATAAATAAATTTTAGCTGAATAATTTTAAACATTACTTATGATATCCAAAAAGTCAAGCATAGAAAGTAAATGACATAAGTTCATGTTTTAGGAGAAATTATATAATTGTTCATAGGTCTCAAAATATTTATATACATTCTTATTAACACATTTAACATCATCATATGGCTCAATTTGTCAATATATAAGTTTCTTTTTCCGGGGTTTTATTTGTTGCGCTCATGAGTAAAAGGAATTATAATCAACACTTGGACATTGGATTTTGGTTAAGCTATTAAGTGATAATGACAGGACCTTAAAGCTCTCTATAACTCAGTGAATCGAATAAAACAGGTCATGATGCGGAATCTCATGACCTGAGTTGAATAAAAAAGGAAGCAAAGAAATGAAATTGGAAGAACTGATAGATCTATAGGATAAACTGTTTAGGATTTCATTGATAATGTGAATAGGTTTTGAATCATTCAGTTACAACTAGACAGATTAAGCACAAAGACACTCAAGATGAGTCCGGGTTCAAAGACAACTGAATCTAACAACCTATCACCCTATTTATAGAAATCTAAACATATAAATTAAATTAAAACATCAAGTCTACATCTTAATTTTAGTTCAGAGGAAGTTCACTCTAATTCGGAGTCAAAGTCTTCATCCACGAACTAATATCTTCAATGTTGACCAGTGTTGACTTAAGTTATCTTCAACTTGAATTCAGTTCGGAGGAACTTCAGTAAGTTCGGAGGAACTAACATGTTCCCCGAACTGAAATCTTCACTTCAGATTATTCATGTTTTAGTTCGGACTTTCCCCGAACTTAAAACATCTTTATTTAAGTACCCTTTTAAGACTTCATAGCTTCATCTAATCAATTCAGCTCCCAACAATCTCCCACTTTGATGATGCTATGATTCTTAATTCTGTTTAACTTATGATTCTCCATGGTTAGCTTCAATCAATCAACATCAAGGAAACTCTTCTCTCCATCATAGGCCAGCGTCAGATTTTCTTGTCGAGATACTGATCATTGATCCTTTTGACCTATGTCAAAGAGAAAGTGGTTGTCCTTAACTGCAAATCTAATTAATAATAAACATGAATTCCACTTTGCTTACGGAATCTTCAACCAGAATCATCAAGTCTCCTACTAAGTTGAACATTTCGATCCTCATTATTCTTCTGAATCATGAACTTGATTACCAGATCATTTAGTTTTGAAAAACATGTTATTGAAAACATTTTGTTCTTCATCACATAATCGTTGTAATCTTCATTTTTTCATCATTCCGATGATGATTTGATCGTTGACGGATTTAATCGTCTTCACTACCAGTAGAATTCCTTGATTTGTCAATATGATTTCAGATCTGAAGCACCACATCACACCTCTCTCTCAAATTGATTACTCCTGTTTTAGCTTCGTTCACCAACGATCTTTGAAATGATATGTGCAACTGCCGATCCACCAGAAACACTGAAATCTTCACAAATCTTTCAGTAAAGTTCTTCAATTTTACTTCAAACTCCTTCGATTCAAACATGCGCTGATAGTTTGACCTAATTTACTTGAAGCAAGTCAAATCGATGAACCAGGCTCAATTGAATTTAATCAATTGATTTGTCTGGCTCTGATATCAATTGACAGGACCTTAAAGCTCTTTGTAACTCAGTGAATTGAATAAAACAAATCATGATGCGGAATCTCATAACCTGAGTTGAATCAAAAAGGAAGCAAAGAAATGAAATTGAAAGAACTGAAAGATCTATAGGATAAACTGTTTAGGAATTCATTGATAATGTGAATCGGTTTTGAATCATCCAGTTACAACTAGACAGATTAAGCACAACAACACTCAAGATGAGTCCGGGTTCAAAGACAACTGAATCTAACAATCTATCACCCTATTTATAGAAATCTAAACATACAAATTAAATTAAAACATCAAGTCTACATCTTAATTTTAGTTCTGAGGAAGTTCACTCTAATTCGGAGTCAAAGTCTTCATCCACGAACTAATATCTTCATCTTGAATTCAGTTCGGGGGAACTTCAGTAAGTTCGGAGGAACTAACATGTTCCCCGAACTGAAATCTTCACTTCAGATTATTCATGTTTTAGTTCGGACTTTCCCAGAACTTAAAACATCTTTATTCAAGTACCCTTTTAAGACTTCATAGCTTCATCTAATCAATTCAGCTCCCAACAGTTAACATGTCTAAATGACTATTCGCTATAGCTTATGGGCCAACTTCCATTGACAAGTTTCTTTTTGATGTGACATTCAATGTTTCTAAAACGATGGTTATTTGGGTTTGAGCGTGTGTTATGGAAGTTGTATTCACCGAAAACATTTACCAAGACATCCTAGTATAGTGTATATAAGGTGTTCTCGAGCAACGCACTAGTGTAACACTAGTCTAAATGATTGATGTATTGATAACTTTTGACAGGATTTGAATTATATAAGATCGTTTAACTAGGTGATTAGCTTAACTAGAAGATGACGGAATCATGTTCTAATTAATGAACTGATGAATTAAACAAGTAATCAAAAGTAGAAATGCAAAATATTGATTTCATTCAAAGCTAAGTTTAGCAAGGAAAGCTTGTTAGAAGTGAAAACATACTATCAAGCACACTCACAACTCTAACCATCTCTCACTATTTATAGCAATGAATCTAGACACTAAACTATTACAGAAACATCTTTATATTCGTTTAAGAATATTTCGGATTGACTCACTAACTTAAATCTACATTTAACTTCAACTCGGATGAACTTCATTTAACTTGGATGTAGAAACTTGTTTGTCCGACTTAAAAGTCTTAATGTCGACTATCTAAGGTTTAAGTCTGATGATGAACTTTGTTCACCCGACTTAAAATTTTAGACAAAATATACAATTGATTTAGATTTTCAAGCTTCATCCAAAACACAAATTATGCTCCAACAATCTCCCCCTTGGATGATGCTTCCAAAATCTACACCTTGCTAGTTTAGCTCTATTCCCATCTTCAATCGTCTATATCCAAGAAGAATCCTTTCAACCTCAAGAGCAACAACTTCAAGAAACTGTTTTCCTTCTATCCCATAATCTTCATGTTTCTCAAATGGTAGCTTCTGGATAGTAAGTAAATCAACATTTTACAATTATCTTAAATCAACATTCTCTTACAATCTTTCATCTTCTCCATCTTTCCTTACCAGTACAATATCATTATGAGGGCAATCCATCCACCATCTTACAATTCTGGTTTTTTGATGAAAAACCTTTACCCTCTTCATAGGAGCTTTTTTCATTGGCATTGACTTTCTTTACCCTCTTCATAGGAGCTTTTTCCAAAGTTACCGAAGTCTGTTTTAGCACATTCCATAATGAAGTCTTCATAGTCACCTCCTTGAGGATAACCACCATGATTTACCATCTTCAGTTTACTCAATTGTCTTGCATCTTCCACAGTGATTTTCTTCAGATCATCAGTAGTTTTGAAGTAAGTGACTTGGGCACTTCCAGTTTGACTTCCCTTTCTTTTAATAGCAATGGATCCTTTGTATGGGTCAAATATCCAACCAACAATTAGTGGAAGGATTCCCTTCATTATGTTTGTCAATTCTAAATTTTCTGCTCTCTAGCCTCTTCTTGAGTTTGCTCTCTAAACCTTGTGGCAGCTCATTCATCATTCTTTTCTTGATTCAGTCTCCCTCTTCCACTAGAAAACCATACTTATTTAGAGCATTCCCAAAAGCATCTGTATTATCCACCCAATGAGATAATTCTTCAATGGTCTTTTAGTCAATGGGATCTGAAACATAATAATCATCATCCAAAGTAGCCTGCACTTCAGTTTCAGTTTGAACATTTTGCACCTCTGTTTTAACATCCATATACTCCATACAGGATCAGAGTCTTGATCTAGCCTAACTTTAGTCTTCAAGTGAACCTCTTGTCTCTGCTTTGCAGCTAGAGACTCGAGAGTAATTTTTGGACTAACTTGAGCAGAAGATCCTCCAACATCTTTTTCTCCAACTGATTGATCTTCAACTGGTTTCGCTCCCTACTTTACTTGATCTTCTTTCAGTTTTCTGTTCATTTCATCTTGAATTTTTTTTTTCTCTTTTCATCTTCATCTCTTCCAGCATTGGGTTTGTCTGAACATCTAACCAATGTTTTTCCAAAATCTATATCTTTATTTGGCGTACTGATCTTGATATGAACCCCTTCATAGACACCAAATAATTCTTCAAATGAGATTTATAGTTAGCTTCAGATATAACTCTTCTATACCTAATCATTTTCTTCTTTAATTCAACCACTTTGCTTGGAACCAAACTAACATATTTCTTTGCTTTGGACTTCTTTCTTCCACCAGCATATGACTTAGCTCCTCTACTCTCTGTTCCTACATTCTCTTATACTGATGGATTAGAATCCTCATCAGACTTCTTTTCCACATTTTCAGCTTCTTTCTCTTCATCCTTTGTATTAACATTCTCCATTTGTTCATCTATTTCATCAAGATATATATGTATTTGCTCTCCTCCCATATCCTTGTTCCAGACTTCACTTGATCCATAAACTGATTTTGGATCCCTCTCCTTGATATGAACAGTCAACACTTCACTTGAGTTTTCATTATAAATCCCTTCATAGTATTTTTCAAAAGTCTCTTTATCTACATCATTTCCAAATTTGTCAACTACTCTAAACTTCTTGGGTTGATCATCAGACTTAAGTTCAACACTACCAAACTTGTTTTCTTTTTTCGTATCTTCATTTAAGTTTATCTTCATTAGATTTTTTTCACACCTTTTTTTTCATCACTAGACTTAAGTTTCTCTACATCAAACTTGAATTGATCACCAACTGTGAAATCAAATTCAACCATCTTTTCTTTCCCTTTTGGACTAAGTGCCTTCCCATCTCCTTTCCAATCTTTTCAACCAGTGTGATGTCAATGTTTTCCATGTTGAACTTAACATTCTCCTTCTCAGTTGTCTCCTTTTTGGAAATAACTTCCTCTTCATTCACAAACTCATCATTATCACCCATTTGAACTGTTTCATTATCACCTAATTGAACTGTTTGTTCCATTTCAGCATCCTCCAATACCACAGTTTGTTCATTTCATCAAAAATCACAGTCTCAGCCTCATCACCAACCTCTGCTTCATTCATCATCATTTGACTTATCTCCCCTTATTTTTGTAGCTTCATTCAAGGGATGTGACTTGATGTTTGGTATAATGACCCTCTGCACCATTGAATGTTATCTCAACTGACTGATTAATTGAGATTTCCTTTAACAACAACTTCCAACTCCTCATTCCACTGTTTAAGGTCTAAGGCATTTAGTACTCCAAATCCATCTCCCCTTTCTTCTTTGACTTATACACTTTCAGTGGAGTTCTAGAAGTTGCAGCAATAGATTTAGAAACTAGTTGTATTGCAGGTACCGACAATGATGGTGCAATAGGAGTTGTAATAAATGAATCAGCAAGATAGGGTAAAGTTTTGGCTTTCCACCATCAGCTAACTTTTGACTCATCTCATCATATCCCCCTTGCCTTCCTAAAATGCAGATGATTAACACATGAACCAAGTATTTCAAATTGTAGGAGAACCTGGTCTTCTTCACCATATTTAAGGAAAATCACCTTCAACCCAGCTAATCTACAAGTGATTTTAATATCATCCATGGGGAAAGACTCTACACCTCCTTCATCATTCATATGAAACACTCTTCTAATGGTTACTTCAGTAACTACCACATGAGTCAATTGTATTTTAGAATTGATATTTAGAACTCCTTCTTGATTGTCAAAGGTCGCATTCTCCCATAATTCACTTAACATGTCACTATACATATCCACTTCAGTAGAAATAGCATAATGTATCTTTGAGTTTATCAAAAATCGAAATATCTCTCTCCAAAAGTTATCCCCTTTTTCATCATTTGTGTTCAAGAATGCCACAACATTGTGTATGTCTACAAAAGGATAATCAGACATATGTGAAGCACATAAACACCTATGTTAGTTATTAGCATTCAAAGACAACAACACATTATTCATGCCATTCAATTAAAATAACAACTAACCTTTGTAAAAAGCAAAACAAGGGAATAAACAAAAGCTAAAGAAAAATTGAAAGCTTCCAAGCTTAAAAGATCTAAAATGAGTAGAAGTTGAACGGGTGAAAGCTAAACTGAGTGTACGAGGGTTCTAAAAATATTGAGATTAGGAATTTTTGATTTGGATAAATTGTGCATAATACCGATTAAAATAAGATTATTTGAATTTAAAAAGAATTAACTACTTTAAGAGTTGAACTAAATAATCAAATTTTCCCACCAACAATCCGAAATGAAATCCGAAATAAAACCAACTATCCAACTTAAAATTTGGTCAACAAAGTCAAAGAAAATATCAGACATAAAACAAGTATAATAATCTTATCTGACTTAATATTTTAACATCCGACTTAAATGTGAAATTACAAAGTTAACCCATTCAGACCTTTCCGAAATAATATTTTCACTTCAAAGTTAAACTCCAAAGAAAAATATTATCATCAGAGTTAAAAATTCCAATACATCAGTTAACGTTCAAATGGTTTCGAAAGATAAAATCAATTTCAGAATCCAAAATTTTATATTCCAGGATTTTATAAGTTAGTTCATATCAACAATTTTTCTTTGGAAATGAAAGGTTTTGGTAAAATGCAAAAACTTTTATTTATAGTAAGATAAATCCTGTGTCCAAAATTTATAAATTGTAGGTTTTACTAATTTAAAAATGACATGATAAATTTCCAAGCTTATTCAATTCTGTCAAGTAGAAATAAATAAAACAATATATAATTTACTTAACTATGACATATATACCTTATTTTCATGAAAAACAACAACAGTTTAGTGTATAAAGAATTTAAAGTTAAAAAGAATTTATATGAACGCATGTACATTCTTCAACCTTTATTGAGCATCCATAGACTACAATTCTTCAACCTTATAGACTGGTTCACCTCTCAAGATATTTTTGAATGTTTAGCAGGTTTAATGTTTCAAAAGAATCTTAGTACAGTTGTTCAACTTATTCACCCATCTCTATCGTTTATCAAGGATCTCAAAGGACAACTGACTAGATTTATACCAAGTTAATTGCCAGACTCATTCGTATTGACCATTTTGAACACTTTAAACTTTATGAATTTTTATAATAAATAGATTTAAATGCCATAAATTACTGAAAATACACTTTTCTTTGTTTTCTAGTTGACAGAACTGATCTCCCATTTGACATTATCTATTTTCTGTACTTGAATCAATTTATAAACTACAAGTTACTAAAGATTTCAAAATACAAGAATATATGCATTTATGAAAACATTTGGTTACAAGAAATTCTATAAATAATGAAATATATTAAGTTATGCTGGAATTTATGTTTTTGCCTTATTTCCTATAAATTTTGTTTTTGTGCAACATTTTCAAATTTGTACTGTTTTTGATTGGTTTTCAATGAAACATATTATCATTTTGTATTTTATTTTATGATGCAACTGACACAATAAAAGAAATATCAAATAATGACTCAAAAACTTAAAATAGATTAGAAAAAAAAAATCTTTTTGAGTTTTAACTATACAAACTGAAACACACATATTTTTGGATTTTAGTTGTACAAATCATCTCAATCCGAACTAAACTATGAAACTAGAGATAAAAATAAAATGTTTTTTGGGTTTTTGACTTTTACTGAATCCGACTTAAAATATTTAAATCCGGATGTAAGTTGGACCTAGTGTCAACAGGAGTTGGAGCAGCTTTAGACTCAGTGAACCCAAATTTAACCAACATGTACTTGACATACTTAGATTGGTTAATGAAAATTCCACTGTCCAATTGCTTAAATTGAAGTCCTAAAAAGAAAGACATCTCTCCCATAGAGTTCATTTGAAACTTAGAATACATAATAGATTCAAATTCCTTACACAACAAATCATTAGTTTACCCAAATGTGATATCATCTACATATATCTGAACAAAAATTGAGTCCTGGCCAACTGTCTTAATGAACAATGTTTGATCTATAGTGCCTCTAAGATACCCATGTGCAATTAAGTAGTTAGAAAGAGTTTAATACCAAGCTCTATGAGCTTGGTGTAAACCATATAAAGCTTTATCCAACTTAATCACATGACCAGGGTATTGAGGATCAATGAAACCTGGGGGTTGATTCACATACACAGTCTCTTCTAAAACTCCATACAAAAAGGCTGATTTAACATCCATTTTATATACATTAAAGTTATTGAAACAATCATATGCCAAAAAATTCTTATAGCTTCCATCCTAACAATTGGAGCAAAAACCTCATCATAGTCTATCCATTCTTCTTGAGTATATCCTTGAACCACAAGTCTAGCTTTATTTCTCACAATAATACCCCTACCATCTCTTTTGACTTTAAAAATCCATTTAACACCCAAATTATTCTCTCCTACAGGTCTTTCTACTAATGTTCCTACTTCTTGTTTCTGGAACTGTAAGAGTTCTTCCTGCATAGCTTCTACCCAACATTTTATGGTCAAGACAATGTCTACATCCTTTCGTTCAATTTGAGACAGAAAGCATGAAAACAAACAAAGATTTATCAAGCCAGAACTACTTCTTGTTTTTACCCCATCATGAAAATTTCCAATTATATTAGACAAAGGATGCGTTTTATGAATTTTTAAGAAAGTGTTTGCACCCTCTGTAATATTTTCAGATAATTTGTATGATTTAGGTCAAAATCTTCAAAAGAAACATATGTAGAAATGTCTTCACTGAGTTGTTCATGGTTTGTTGACTCAAGATTGACATGCACACTTTCGGAGTTGTTTTGAACTTCTTCAGAGTTATCTTGTGCAGAATCCAACTGATCTGCATTATGAATTTCATCCGAATTGTTTTGACTCTCAATTTCATCTCCAGAGTTAAATTGTTGTGCACCAGAGTTGAATTGTTCGTCATTTGAAACTGTATCAGAATTTTCTTCACTCTCAACTTCTGCTTCCGAGTTAATTTGTGCTTCATCAGAGTTAAAACTTGGACTTTACACAACATTTATGTCTTGAGTTTCAGATAATACTGGAATGTCTTCAATTGTCTTGAATGTCTACGTCAGTTGTGAATTCTAAATGATCTTGACCAACAAATGTTGTGTCTTCATTTGATTTCTCTTGATTTAGTTCATGTGATTCCTTTCTTGTACCTATCTAAAAATCATCAATATCTTAAATAGGTGTATCAGGTACTTGAGAATCCTGCACTGTTTCTGAAACATTTTCTTAAAAAGTAACTGTTGGGAAAAACAATGATTTAACCCAAGTTAATAAATCTGTTAATTAAAGTCTTAGTCTGAGTGACATGAGTCTGAGTGGCTGAGTCTGAGTGACTTGAGTCTGAGTGACTGAAACTGACTACTCAGACTCATAGAGAGACGTAGAGCAGTATTTTAGGTATGGTATATCTTTGAAGAAGATTTTCTAAGATTCATACTTATCAAGCTCACTATTATTGTGTATAAATAGTGAGCTTGAACTTTGTAATCGATACACCTTTCAGAGGAAAATATAACTGTGTGTTATTTTCACTGTTTGAATATTATAATTCCGCTATAATAATTCGTGAAACTAAGTAATCAATCGATTAATAATAATTAACGTCTAAATACTTATTTGTGATTGATTAGCCATTGTTTGAGATCTTATTGAGACCTAACAACTGGTATCAGAGCAAATAAGATTTAAATTTTAATAAATTTATAAATCTTAACGATCAATACTTAAAATCTCAAAACAATGTCATCATCTTCAAACTCACCTGCAATGGCCGGTAAAGGAATTCCTGTTTTCAATGGACACAATTTTGCCCATTGGAAGCTTAAAATTGAGTGGCATCTCTCAGGAATTCATGAAGAAATGATAAGAATAATAACTGAAGGACCCATAATTCCTGGAAAGCACATTGATGAAGTAAAGGAAGGTGATAAAGTAGTTCAACGTGCAAGATGGGTTCAAACCACCAAATCTCAATGGACAGATCAAGACAAGCTGTTGTTCAATCTTGATCCTAAGGCCAGAAGCATTTTAGGAAATGCAGTGTCTGAACAAATCTTTTCAAAAATAGCTGGATGCAAAACTGCTAAAGAATTATGGGACACGTTAATTGTGTCCTATGAAGGTGTTCCAGTGGTGAAAGAGCAACGATTAAACAGTCTCATTAGAAATTATGAAAATTTCTATATGAAAGAAAAGGAGACTTTGGCTGACGTTCACACACGTTTCCAAATTATGCTGAATGATATGTCAGCTCTAGGAGTGACGAAGGAAGATGATGAAATTTGTAAGAAATTTGTTGATATCTTACCTAACAAATTTGAATATGTCATTACATCTCTTGTAGTTAGCGAGAAGCTGTCCACCTACAAGCTTCCAGGACTCTTTGGTTTATTGTTAAATTTTGAGGAATCTCAAGAAAGGAAAAAGATTAACAATAGACGAACTACAAGGGATCCTGAAGCTGCATTAGTTGCAACCAGTAGGAGGAATAAAGAGATTTATTCTAAAGCTGACTCATCTGAATCTGAGTCACACTCAGACTCAGAATCAGATGATGAAACTGAAGTTAAGAAACTGAAAAGTCAACTTGCTCTTCTAACAATGAAGCTTGAACAGAAGACAGGCTACAAAGGAAAGAAACCTTTTGATCTGAAGAAGGTGAAATGCTTTAAATGCAACGAGTATGGTCACATGGCTGCTGACTGTAAGGTAAAGAATGCTCAGACTGACCATATGGACGAAGTTGCTGAGAGGGCCAAAAGATATCGACAGAAATATCTCAAATACAAGAAGGGCAACAGTTCAAACACACAGAAGCCTCAAACTGAGCAAAAGGCATTCTTTGCTGAAGAATGGCTAGATGAGGAACTATCATCTGATGAAGATGAAGTGGTGGATAAATGTTTGATGGCACTTACAGAAGAGGTGACTGAAGCTGAGAAATCTGCATCTCAGTTTGAAAAGGATCTGAAGGAAGCTGAGAGACTGAGCTGTAACTCAGACTGGAACAAGTCAAAGCTGTATAAGGTACACAACTTTAACTCTTACACAAATGAACAAAAACTTCAAATGTTTGAGTATATTTTTGTTGACTTGACCACCACTTTAGAAGAACAAACTGAACTCAAACAAAAGTACAAAGACTTTGAAAATAATTTGAAAATTAAAGATGATAAAATAGTTGAACTAGAAAGCTACAAAGTACTTTTAAATGCTCAGACTGAAGCTTATAGTGATCTTGCAAAAGAAAATCATAAACTTAGAGAAGAAACTGAGCATTATAAAAGAATTTGTAAATCATGGTGCATATCATCCTTAAAAAATGAAGATTGTTTGAGTAGACAGGTACCCAACCAAGTTCAAGCAGTGTTGGGGGAGGGATTCAGTTTGAAGAAATATATGACTGAAGAAGAAGAAGAAGCTGAAAAGGCTAAAAGAGAAAAAATTATTTTCAAACCAGAAATTCTTCCAAACACTTTCACTTAGTTGAAAGGAGAAAAAATAATGATGTCTAATGCTTTTGTAAAACCCGTAATTTCGAAAGTTTATAATAAAAGTGATTCTTCATCTTCTTCTCAGTCTGATTGTGTTAATTTGTCTGAAACTGAACAAACTGTGCAAGCTGGAAAAAAATTTGTGCATCTAAACAATAGAGTGCCCAATGCTGTGAATAAATCCAAGATTCACCACCCAGTCAGTCCCAAGAAACTGAATAAAAGTCATGAAACAAAAACTATTGATAAACTGGGAAATCAATTGTTGGAACTGACCAATATTGTCAAAACTTTAGTCAGGAACAAATCACCAATTCAAGTCAGGCCCAACACTCCTCCTAAGAGAATTTGCTACAATTGTGGTGAAAAAGGGCATGAAGCTGTATTTTGTAAACAGCTGAGTCAGTCTAGACCACAGAAAATGAATTTTCAAAAGTCAGTTTCACCAACACATGGGTCTGCCTCACATAAGTCAGTTCTACCAAAGTCCAGGTCAGTCTTATCAAAGTCAGTCTCTCCTCAAAAGCAAAGAAATAGTTCTTCATTAAAGCTAACATCTATGCAACCCATTAAAACTAAGTCAGTCGCATCTCGAGTCAGTCTCAAGGACACCCCATGTAAATATTGTGGTGTTATAGGTCACTATTCTGTTAACTGCATGAAGGAAATCAACAAATGGAACTATACCAGTCACAAAACTGAATGCAAGATTGAACCTAAACTAAAACCTGCTCCAGTTCATGGATCCACTCTAAAGTGGGTACCCAAAAGGAACTAACATCTTCTATTTCATGTGCAGGACTCTACAAAATGGTATCTCGATAGTGGAGCATCAAGGCACATGACTGGAATGAAGTCTTTTCTACAAGACTATAAGGAAGAAGATGGGCCTCAAGTGAGATATGGTGATAACGGGGTATCAATGACTCGTGGATATGGAAAGATTCATGCTGGAGCTGTTACATTCAAGAGAGTTGCATATGTGGAAGGATTGCAACATAACTTACTCAGTGTGAGTCAGATTACTGATGAGGATCATGAAGTCAGATTCAGGAAACAAGCTGGAATAATCTATAGTGCCAAGGGAAAACCATTACTGCTAGCCAAGAGAGAAAGAGATGTATTCTGTCTGGATCTGAGTACAGCAAATGATGAAGCTAAGACATGTTTGTTCACAAAGACAAAAGAAGAACTGAATTGGCTATGGCATCGAAGGTTATCTCATTTAAACTTCAAGAACATCAATGCTTTGTCCAAGAACAAATTGGTACGAGGTCTACCAGAATTGACCTATACCAAAGATAAAGTTTGCTCAGCCTGTGTTCTTGGAAAGCAAACGAAGTCTCAATTTCCATCCAAAATGCTGCATTCCATTGATGAACCTCTGTTCATGCTACATATGGATTTATTTGGACCAATTGGAATTGAAAGTAAAGGAGGAAAGAAATATACACTTGTCATTGTTGATGAATTTACTCGATTCACTTGGGTCATATTCTTAAGGGCCAAAAGTGATGCAGCAGAGGAGATTATCAGTCTGATCAAACGAGAACAGCGACAGAAAAATACCCTTGTTCGTCAGATGAGAAGTGACCATGGAACTGAGTTCAAAAACTCAGTCTTAATAAACTTCTGTGATCAATTAGGTATCGTTCAAAACTTTGCCTCAGTTCGAACTCCTCAACAAAATGGAGTGGCAGAGAGAAGAAACAGAACTCTTATTGAAGCTGCCAGAACAATGCTATGTTATGGAAAAATGGAGTTAAAATTCTGGGCTGAAGCTGTGAACACTGCTTGCTTCACACAGAACAAATCAATCATTGTGAAGCGTCATGGCAAAACAGCATATGAATTGTATCATAACAAGGTTCCTTCAATTCATTACTTCCATGTCTTTGGAAGTAGATGCTATATTCTCAACCAAAGGGACTTGTTGTGTAAAATGTCACCTAAAGCTGATGAAGGGTTATTTGTTGGATATTCCAGTATTGCTAAGGCATTCAGAGTCTACAACGAACGACGAAAAGTTGTCGAAGAAAGCATCAATGTCACTTTTGATGACACCACTCAGTCTGACAAAGATGACTCATCATTACAGATTGACATCTCCACAATTAATCAACTCTGTGATGAACTGCTTATCACTTCATTTGAATCTGACATTCAGAGTAAAGATCAGACTGCTTGCAACACTCCTCAAAATCAAGAATCAGAAAGTGAAACTGATGAATCATCTTTCCAGAATGTTCCAAACTTAGAAACTTCAGAATCAAATGGAACTGATGAGACTCAGCCTGAGATACCTCAGTCTGACCAAGCTCAGCTTCAAACTACTCAGACTGAAAATGCTCAAACTGAAGAAGAAGAGGTCACTGATAATGTTTCAGGCAACATTAAGACTGTCCGAGGCCATCCTATTTCGTCTGTTATTGGTTCTTTAACTGAAGGTGTCAAAACGAGAAGAAAGAATGCCACAGCTAATTTTTGTTTCTATACAAATTTCCTGAGTCTGATGGAACCAAAGAAAGTTGAAGAAGCCTTATTAGATGAAGACTGGGTGGATGGCATGCAAGAGGAGCTTGGAGAATTCATTCGAAACAATGTCTGGACAAAGGTCCCACGTCCCCTGTATAAGACCATTATTGGCCTTAAATGGATCTTTCGAAACAAGTATGATCAAGATGGAGTTGTGATCAGAAATAAAGCCAGACTAGTGGCTCAAGGCTACAAACAGGAAGAAGGCATTGACTACGATGAAACATTTGCCCCTGTGGCTAGAATAGAAGCAATTCGCCTATTCCTAGCATATGCAGCCTTCAAAGATTTCATGGTTTACCAAATGGATGTGAAGAGTGCATTTCTGAATGGAGATTTGCAGGAGGAAGTCTACGTTAAGCAGCCTCCAGGTTTTGTTGATCCAAACTTTCCTGATCATGTTTATAAGTTAAACAAGGCACTATATGGTCTCAAACAAGCTCCTAGAGCTTGGTATGACACTTTATCTGAATTTCTTATTAAAAATGATTTTAAAAGGGGATCAATTGATAAAACATTGTTCATCAAAAAGGAAAATGGTCATGTCATTTTGGTTCAAATATATGTTGATGACATTATATTTGGCTCCACAAATAACAACATGTGTACTTGGTTTTCAAAACTCATGTGTAGTGAATACAGAATGAGTATGATGGGGGAACTTAACTTCTTTCTTGGTCTACAAGTAGAAAAAAAAAAGATGGAATTTTTATAAACCAGAGTAAATATGTTCATGACTTAGTCAAGAAATTTGGTTTTGAAACAATTTCTGAAATGAAAACACCAATGAGCACTTCTGACAAATTGCACAAAGACTCATCTGGCAAGTCAGTCTGTCAAGCCACTTATAGAGGAATGATTGGTTCTTTACTCTATTTAACTGCCACTAGACCTGATATCATGTTTTCCACATGTCTATGTGCACGTTATCAAGCTGACCCCAAGGAATCCCATCTTAGAGCTGTCAAAAGAATTTTTCGCTATCTTAAGGGTACATCAAACCTTGGTTTATGGTACCCTAAAGATTCTGGTTTTGAACTAATTGGCTACTAAGATGCAGATTATGCAGGATGCAAACTTGACAGGAAGAGTACTTCAAGAGGATGTCAGCTTCTAGGAGGAAAGCTAGTCAGTTGGTCCAGTGTGAAACAAAACTCAGTTGCAACGTCCATCCCTGAAGCTGAGTATGTGGCTGCCGGAAGCTGTTGTGCACAACTGCTATGGATGCAACATCAATTGGTTGATCTTGATATCAAGATTCAAAACACTCCAATCATGTGTGACAACAAGAGTGCAATCCAAATTACTGAGAACCCAGTATTCCACTCCAGGACCAAACACATCGAGATACGACATCATTTCATTAGAGACTGTGTGGAGAAAGGAAAGGTCAGACTGGAGTTCGTGGCTACAAATGATCAATTGACAGACATTTTCACGAATCCTCTGAGTGAGGACAGGTTTTTCTATCTCTTAGGAGAACTAGGAATGTTAAATCCTTAATCTGTCAAAAACATAACTCTCAGGCTGACCTGTTAGTCAGCTTGTGAATTTTCAGTCTGACCCAATAGTCAGCTCCAGACCTTTCAGTCTGACCAAGTGCACAGACTGGATGTATTTTTTGTAAATAATGTTTTTCCATCTTTTACACGTTTCCACTTTTTAATTTTTTTTATTAATTTTTTTCTTAGATATAATTTTTTAAAAGGGTCAATGTATAGTCAATGGTCAATAGTGCAAATCTGATAAACATTAAAGGTCTAAATTGCAAGTTTCCTAACTTAGTTTCTTAAACTTCGCTCTCTTAGTTTAAAAGTAACTGAATTTCAAATTTTAACCTAATTTTTTTCTTACTAATCTCTTGCTTGATCTTCTCTCTAATGGCTAGTGCAAATATGATTCTTCATGTTACCCCACGAATGATTCCAGGTGCTGATTTTCAAAATCGAGTTCAAATCAAAGACAACAACAGAGTGGCTACCGCTGAAATTCTCGCCAATCGTCAAAACAGGGGTTTTGAGCAACTCATTCAGTATATGAAGGCACATCCCCTTTATGGCGCCTTCTTTTGTGCAAACACGATGTGTCCCCCGGTGCTTTGTGAATGGTGGTACACCTGCACCGCCAACGCTGACAAGACCGCCCT
Organism: Senecio squalidus; assembly: GCA_910822075.1. Taxonomy (NCBI): domain Eukaryota; kingdom Viridiplantae; phylum Streptophyta; class Magnoliopsida; order Asterales; family Asteraceae; genus Senecio; species Senecio squalidus. The sequence continues at coordinate 42,265,038 of CAJVGC010000508.1, read as the reverse complement.
CACTGGGACATATAATGATGGGCTGGAGACAATCACTATTACAGAAGAGACCATTCGTGCGGCGCTCTTACTTCCCACCCTTGCTGAAGCAGGAGAAGGTGGTTTTCAGGCAAGAAGGACCAAACAGCAAGCTCGAGCTGAGTCCTTTCCTCTGATTGGTCAGCCTGAAATACACGGGGTCATACAATATAAATTTTTCACTGGAAAATGGAGATTCCTATTTTCCATGATTACAAGGTGCTTGGGGGGTAAATCGGGCAGTTTGGATCAGATGAACGAGTTTGAAACTCATCTGTTTCATGCCATGGTCACGGGTAGGAGAATCTCTTTTTCACAACTATATTTTGATGAGATTCTCTCCCTTGCTCTTAAACCAAAACGACCGAATGATTCGTGTCCTGTCTTTGTGTTTTGAGGAAGTCCTGGGAAAAGAAACTTATGATCAGCTGGATCAAATATTTTACACTTGTGAACTCCCCAGGCTGACTCCTAAAATTTTCACCTATATTCACATCACTGAGGATGAGGCAGCATTAACACCTGTAATGCTTGAATGGATTGCAAATCCTTTCATTGATCAAGAACAGATTGAGTCTGACTCTTCAGAATCAGATGTCCAGGCTGATAGAATTGACGGGGAGAATGAGGGAAATATCCCTGCAGCAGATGCTGAGGTAGAAATGGGTGGGGCTGGGGACGATGAAGCTGACCAAGGTATGGATATCACTCTTTCTTTACCTCAGTCTGAGAGTATCCCCTCTCAGTCTGAGCAGTCCACTCCACATCTTGATGTATTGGCTACACAAGCGACCAAACTGATGAACTCACCAAGTTCATTTAAAAAAGCTCTCACATCAAGCCCCACAGCAAATCAAGCACTGATGGACTCACTATTCCATGAGGCTGAGAGTTCTACACTCCCCTCAAGTGCTGCAGTTCAGACCAATCTCCCTCTGCTAGAGCAAGAGTTGGATCTGACTGCCTTGACTACCCAAAGCCCCTTTAGGGTAGTAAAATTGGAGAAACACGCTGCTGCTACCACACAGACATATGTGGCAAGCATTGAAGAAGATGTCCCACTCCTGGATATCCCTGTACTTAGTATGGGACCACCCCCCTCAGTTTCAAAGCCAGTTCCAACGGCTATTTTCACTAGTTCTGTGCTAGTCCACGATCAGGTACCACCATCAACTCTCTTACACTCTCTTACACTAGTCGCCAATGCCTTACTCCCCAAACTGAGTGAGGTACAGACTTCATTTTCTATGGCTTATGATCATTCTCCTAAATCACAGGGAGGGAGTGAAGTTGTGCCACCTGTTACAACATCACCTGTTACTACTCAATCTCAGTCTGAGGTTGCCTTGACTGTTCCTGTGCTGTTACAAGCTCTTACGGACATGTCTGCTCAGTTTGATGACAGACTGAGAGCAATGCAGACTGAGATTCATGCTCTTAAAACTCACAATGCAGAGGAGATGAAGGAACTCAAGGAGATGGTATTGAAACTGACCTCTGAAGTTAGTATGATGAGAAAAGGGAAGACTGTTGCAGAGGCTTCTCAGATTCAGGGGGAGAAAATAGATGCTACGATTGTTGAATCTGAGATCCCCAAGCAAAGTTTGAAAAGGAAGAGAGAAGAAGGGGAGAAAAGGTACTATAAGACTACCAGGTTCAACACTAAAACTGGTCAGTCTGAGGTATTTTATGAGACTGATTGGAGTGACATATCAAGTGATGAGTCTGAGAAGGAAGAGAACAAGGGAAAAGGAAAAGTGGGGTATGCCAGTGACCCAGATCAGACTAAAGAAGGAGAACAAATGGAGGTACAGACTGAGCTTGAGACTGAGGTTAAGAAGAAACAAGATGAAGCTGAGAAATTGGCCAAACTTCAAAGGTATGCTCACAACTCTGGAATGACTGTGGAGCAATACAAAGAATATGTAAAGGGACTATACTTGGAGAGGTTTGAGGTCAATCCATATGATCAGTCATCAAAAGCAGCTGAAGACCTTGAAGCTGAGATGAAAGCTGAGGAAGAACAAATTTCACCCTAAGGGGTACCACACAGACAAGTTCTCAGAGAAAAAGCCAGGATTAGCTAAAAGTTTAAAAATAACAAATAAAAATAGCAAACGTTCCCCGGCAGCGGCGCCAAAAACTTGATGTGTAAAATCTGAGTTAAATTATTTATTAAAAGAATTGGATATTACTAAAGTAGACTATCACACAATACAGGCAGTGTACCTGATCGTATAATAGTATAGATCTAGTAAGTCCGGATCGAACTCAGGGAACGTGTATTTAAATTCGTTATTCTAAATTATTTAATTAAACTAATGAAAGCAAATAAATAGGGGGGACGTTTTAGTTCTGCGAGAACGTATTTCGATTAAGTAAGTAACTAAAGCAAAATAATAATCAATTAGCTAAAGTGGATTGTGAATGAAAAGATGTTTGAAAGAGTTCTTAAGATGTGATCAGTTATTAAAAAGCAGTGATTACTTGGATATTACGTTTCACTTGAATTATGGATAATACGAATATGTTTGATTGGTTTAACTGTGATTCCTATTATAACTAGACTTCCTATTAGGGTTATCTAATCCTACAAAATCAGGGAAAGATCATACGAATGATCGTACATCAAGAGCTATCTTAGACTATCCACCCTAATCTGTGCTTTAAAGTCACTATTATTAACAATTTAATCTGTCGACTACGAATTAACAAAAGTCTCAACTATTCAATTATGATATAATTGTCATGGTCGTTTAAATTATTAGGTTACTATTATTCTTAGCCTATCTCAATTAAGTCTCAAACTACAATTATCTAAAGAATTATATAATTGTAAATAACTAATAAACCTATATGAACGCTAGTTATGATATAAGTTTATCAATCACGCTAAGTAGTTAACCTAACAACTTTAAATAAACATGGATTGCGATTAAACGTTAATAATAAAGGAAAAACCAATTAATTCAAACATAAAACTTAATAATCCATAGATTCAAGCTCAACAATCCAAGCAATCACTTTCAAGAGTTTAGTTCATGTTGGATTGTGAGAAAATAGCATAAGATTCAATAGACAAAAACATTGTATCAAGAAAATTAAGTTAAAATTACAAACCAACTTAAACAAACTTCGAAAACGATTAATTTGCGTTAATCGTGACTTCCAACGTGATCCGAGGCCTCAAAAACCCTCCTAGAAGCTCTCCTGGTCGACCTTTGGTGGTGGAAAAGTGGAAAAAAGGATATTTGATTCGTAACCCAAAGATTTGCTTAAATAAGGGTCTGGCCGACCTTCCAGCCGTCGGCTGGATAAAATTCCTTGCGCGCTACGTTTCGTTTGACCCGCAGTTGACTTTTTGAGATTTTGAAATTCAGCCGCCGGCTAAAATAACTCAGCCGCCGGCTGGATTGGTCTGATGAACTTTCTTCCAAAATATAAATTGTAGCTCTCTCTTTCATCTTTCTTCTCCAATTTGAATCACCTAAATCGGACATCGTATGAAGAAGTTATGATCAAAACGGTGAAGATGCATAAAACACTTTTCTCGCATGATCTTCAACTTTGATTCTTCATAGTTTTTCTTCATTTAAGCTCCGTTTTCTACCGTTTTCAACTCCTTTTTGTTCCATGATCCAAGTTTAACTCTTATCTACATATATGTATGAAAACACTACCCAAATCATAACAAAATGCGAAAAACAAGAGTATTAAGGAGAAATATGATTAAGAAAATGTCAATTATTTTAGGCATATCAGTAGACTTCATAGAAAGAAATTTCACCCTAAGGGAGCACAAGAACAGAATTCAAAACTTAGAGTGCACAAGTCCTGGTAGATCTGATCTTCTTCTCACTTGCTATCACAAAGGAGGATCCTACAAAATTCGCCTCACAATGTTACATACATTGGGTCTGGAGGAATGGAAAGAGATAGCCAGGTTGAGCACAGGAATAACTAACATTGAGCACCGAATGGCTATAAAAAGAGAGGCTATCTATAATGTCAATGTAGCTAATATGTTGAAGCTGATAACAGATGAAGATTTTAGAGCATTCTGCACTATGCATAAGGTGAGGGCTGGTGCCAAATCCCTGGGTCTGGAATCAAGTAACATGCATCCTGTTCCCAAAGATGTTGTATTTCAGGACAGGACATATGTAGAAACTGAGAAGCATGCAGGCATGTGTTATACAGATTGTGGGGGAGAGGAAAGTTTCCAAGCTAAAGACAGACTCAACATGGCTTCAATTTACCATTGCATAGCTTTGCTCAGTGAATGTGAGTCTGCTCAATGTCTTCCATTCAGAATGAAGCTGATTAGCTGGCTGTTCAATAATCTCAGGAGGATTGAAGATATTGGAACTTTGGCTGACAAAGTGGAGCTAATCAAGAAAGAGTATCAACTGCACTTCCATAAGTCTGATACTGAAATGGAGAGATTGCTTGCTTGGAAGACAGAAAGGTTGAAGTGGTTAAATGAAGTAAATCAGCCTGTGCCATTCGAAACCTCCTTGAAGAAAAAGAAGAGAACTCTCAAGAAGAAAAAGTAATTTGGGTGATGTATCTTTTTGTTCACAAACAATGTGTCTTTAACTATTACTGTTTGTGTTTATTTTTGGTGCATGGTTTGTAAAAGACTTTAATTGAAACAGATAGGGGGAGATTGTTGGGAAAAACAATGATTTAACCCAAGTTAATAAATTTTTTAATTAAAGTCTTAGTCTGAGTGACATGAGTCTGAGTGGCTGAGTCTGAGTGACTTGAGTCTGAGTGACTGAAACTGACTACTCAGACTCATAGAGAGACGTAGAGCAGTATTTTAGGTATGGTAGTTAGATAAAATCTTCTATCTTTGAAGAAGATTTTCTAAGATTCATACTTATCAAGCTCACTATTATTGTGTATAAATAGTGAGCTTGAACTTTGTAATCGATACACCTTTCAGAGGAAAATATAACTGTGTGTTATTTTCACTGTTTGAATATTATAATTCCGCTATAATAATTCGTGAAACTAAGTAATCAATCGATTAATAATAATTAACGTCTAAATACTTATTTGTGATTGATTAGCCATTGTTTGAGATCTTATTGAGACCTAACAGTAACATCAAAATAATTCATAAAAGTGTATAAATCAAACAACCAATCAACACCTGAATTCTTAACGTTTGGTGTATATTCATTGAAAATCACATTGTTGGATTCTTCTATGGTTCTAGTTCTCCTATTAAAAATCCTATAAGCCTTTGAAACAAGCGAATATCCAAGAAAATATCCTTCGTCTACCTTAGAATCAAACTTTCCTAAGTGATCCTTGGTATTCAAAATAGAACATTGCCACCCAAATGCTTTGAAAAATCCTATGAAAGGTTTCCTTCCTGAGAATAATTCATATGATGTCTCCCCTAAGCTTTTCACAACATGAATTATGTTATGTACCTAGCACATAGTATTTACAGCTTTTGCCCAAAAGGTGAATGGTAAGAATGACTCACGGAACATAGCTCTAGCTCCTTCAATTAAAGTCTTGTTTTTCCTTTCTGCCACCCCATTGTTTTGAGGTGTTCTAGTAGATCTATATTGTCTAGTGATACCCTTAAGTGCACAAAACTCATTCGAAGTAGCATTTTTAAATTCTGTACCATTGTCACATCTAATCATCTTTATTTGTTTTACTATAGGAATTCTCAATTTGCATAATGAAATCTTTTATAATCTCAGGTGTCTCATGTTTATGAGCAAGGAAAAATACCCAAGAAAATCTTGAATAGTCATTTGTGATGACTAGACAATATGATTTCATTCCAATACTTTTTACACTTATAGGACCAAACAAATCTATGTGTAAAAGATGTAGGACATTATCTACTGAATTGTGAGTCTTAAGTTTAAAACTTGATTTATGTTGTTTTCCTTTCAAACAAGAAATTCAATGGTCAAGCAAATGAAATTTCTTTTTGGGCAATCCAGTAACTAGATTATTTTTGACCAATTTATTCATGTTTTTAAGATTCACATGACAAAGCCTTCTATGCCATAAATCTGACCCCTTTTCAGTAGTTTTGGATATGAAGAGTAATCATTTGTTTTAATTTTGTTCATATCCACAATATACATGTCCTCATATCTTGGAGTCTGCAAAACTATCATATCTTTTGGTATCACATATTCAGGTTTTAAGATATAAAATGATCAAAAGTGAAAGCAGATGTATATTTTTTATCCCATACCTGAGACACAAAAAGTAGATTATAATTCAACTCTTTAACAAAATTCACCTGATCCAAAGTCAGTTGACCATTGGATACCTTTCCTTGACAAGTTATTATGCCACCCACATCTCCTCCAAACGATACATTTCCTCCAATAAATGAAATAAATTCTTGAAGCATTTTGAATTTTCAAGTCATATGTGTAGAACATCCACTATCTACAACCCATATGTTATCTTAAGGATCAACAAATTGTTCCTTCACACCAAAAAATATTTTAATGAGATTTGGGTATCCAAGTTTTTGTAAACTTGGAGTTGAACATTTTAATCTTGTTGAATTTGAAACGATCATGTAATGTCCTTTCAGACATAAAAGATTGATAATCCGAATCAAAACTTTCATTATTAGAGTTAAATTCTTCTACATCCAAGTTAACTATTTGAATTCAAAATTTTATCCAACTTGAAACTTTGTTCATCAGACTTAAATTTTCAAATTCCGAGTTAAAATTAACTTTGGAATTTAATTTTAGATAATCCGACTTAAAATTTTCTAATGTAGATTTTAATGATTTTAACTCTGATATTTGATTTATCAACTTTTGCACCTTGTGACCATGTAACATTTCAGAAGTTATTCTACCAAATTTAATCACATTCACACATTTAGATTTCTCATGTTGAAGCATGATATCCTTAAAATTAACTCTACTAAATTGAAACTTAACAGGTAAACTATCAAATTTCTGCTCAATATCAGAGTTTTGTTTCAACCAACATTCAACAGTTGTATGTCTTTTCTTGCACAATTGACAATTAACTCATTTCTACTAATAACATTCTTGTTCTTGAATTCATTCTCTTGAACACCATCCCATTCCCCAGAAAGTGATGAATGCTTGCTTCAATCCACTTGTGCTTGATTCATCATTTCCCACTTTAACCTCTGCAGCAGTCAACTTCTTTGTATCATATTTGACTTGATAGTTGTTCCTTTGGTAGTTATTGTTCATTCTCCTTGGTGCTCTGCATTCACTTGAAAAATGTCCAAGCTCATCACAGTTGAAACACTTCACCTTGACTTATCAAATCCAACTCTGTCTCCATTATCCTTTATAAAGTTGTTTCTCCCAGTCTTCTTAAAGAATATGTTTTCCCTCACACTTACCATTGCCATTTGCCACTTCAAATATATCTCTTCCAAATCATCAGGATCTGTTCAAGATCTTCTCTAGCCAATTCAACTGTTCAAGATCTTCTCTAGCCAATTCAACTTGTGTCAGACTTCTAGCTACAAATGCTTTATAGCTTGCCACAAATGCTTTATAGCTTGCCACAAATGCTCTGTATAGCACATCTTTTCTCCTAACCCATTCACATTCATTTCACTCATGTTGTAGTTCAAATTAGAAGACTAATATGCACTTGATTCACCAGTTTGACCAGAAAAACCTCCATAGTTATTACCATTGTAACCAACATATGCTTGATTTGGAGAATAATAGTTTCAGAATGACAACAATTGTGAGAATGAACTTGACTTGGATAATGAGTTGTATTCACAGGAACTTGAGCTTTTGATGTAACCTAAGCACATCCATATCCATTAATTGATTGCTTTTTATCATCCAACTTCATATCCACTTAATAAGATTGTAAAATCCCTATTAACTCAACCGAATTCATAGCATTGAGATTTGAAGTTCGTTTGATAATCATCACCCGAACAGACCATTTGGTAGGAAGAGAACCCAACAACATTCTACAGATGTCACTGTCCTTCATCACCACTCCAGCACTCCTCAGATCACTAGTCAATAGATTATACGTACTCACTTGCTCAGACAAACTTTCACCTCTAACATACTCAAATGACTCATAGAGTTTCTTCGGCATATCCTTCTTGCTTACCTTCAGTTCTAGGCTTCCTTCATAACGTAGCTCCATTGCATCCATTAATTCTTGGGTTGAAGCACAATCCTTGAAGTTTTTATAGATCTCTGTAGGTAAAGCTAGAATAAAAACTCCTAAAGCTCGAAAATCTCTATCAATCAGCTTGTTGTCAGTTTCAGTCTACCTCTCAGGTGCAACATCTATCATTTGTGTACCGTCGGTCTTCTGTATTATAGGACGATGAGGTCCATTCACAATCGAATTCAATTATTGTACTTCGCTGTAGTAAATGAAAGCTTTGAAATGGAGCTTCCACATCATAAAATCAACTCCTGGAAGAAATTGAGGAGGTCTTACTCCAGAGTCGGTTTCATTGTCATAGTTTACAATCGGAGCAGCCATATCAATGTCGGAACAGTAGAATAGATGATAATCAAGATGAACTGATTTTAAGTATGATGAAATGAATTTTAACACGGATGAACAATTTTCAAATCGGAATGAGTAATACTTCAGAGATGAATCAAAACTTCTTCAAAATAGAACCAATTCACAACCGAACACTTCAATAGATAACACTTGATTAACAAAATGCTTAACTACAAATTTTCAACAAAATTAATTAACAACTTTTGCCGCCAAAATTCAAACTAACTTTGCATTAACAATTGATCTTATCGTCTAATCCTTAACAATTCTACTAAACACCTCAGAAATAGCTCACTATCACTCGGATATTGAGCTGAATCAAATTGAATTTGATTTACCAGCTCTGATACCAATTGACAGGATATGAATTATCTAAGATCTTTTAACTAGGTGATTAGCTTAACTAGAAGATCGCAAAATCATGTTCTAGTTAATGAATTGATGAATTAAACAAGTAATCAAAAGTAGAAATGCAAAATATTGATTTCATTCAAAGCTAAGTTTAGCAGGAAAACTTGTTACAGGTGAAAACATACTATCAAGCACACTCACAACTGTAACCCTCTCTCGCTATTTATAGCAATGAATCTAGACACTAAACTATTACATAAACATCCTTATATTCATTTAAGAATATTTCGGATTGACTCACTATCTTAAGTCTTCATTTAACTTCAACTCGGATGAACTTTATTTAACTTGGATGTAGAAACTTGTTCTTCCGACTTAAAATTCTTCATGTCGACTATCAAAGGTTTAAGTTGGATGATGAAGTTTGTTCACTCGACTTAAAATTTTAGACAAAATATACAATTGATATAGATTTTCAAGCTTCATTAAAAACACAAATTATGCTCCAACAACTTTGCTGGCATATATAATTGATGATGTTAAAATGTCTTAATAGGTAAAATCATTTTAAATTATATAAAAGTTGAAATAAACAACGAACATCTTTAATATAAACTAGAAAGCTACCCGTGCGTTGCACGGGTCGATTATTTTTCCGTATGTCTTCTTTGGAGCTGGTGACTGCTTCCTGTGTAATCTGTGATCTTTGTTGCCGAAGTGTGTGGTTTTGGTGACCTCTAAGTGTTGATCGTGTTTATTTGGATGTCGATAGTCCCAAGCAGTTTTACAAAGAAATAAAAGAATATGGGTTAGATTGTATTGAAAGCAAATTAAAAAGGTTCGTTCTTTATGTATGTTCGGATAACAATATAATTCTGTAGTATAAACACGAGTTAGATATTCGCGTGGATATTGTTCAATCATGTAACGTCTCTATGTAGCCAGTTTAGATATTCATACATATGAGCAAAGACGATCCATGACCTGCATCATCCATTTACAATCAGACAGCTAAAATGTGATGAAATCCCATAAACTCAGAGCAACGAATAAATTAACTAAAAGTTAGGTATCTTAAGAATAAATTAGAGACAACATCGTAGCCCATTGTTAAGAAATACTACCAAAACCAGAGTCTGATATTTTGTCACAATTCCAAGTCGTAGTCATAGCACCCGAGACCAATAACATTGTTGTCAACATGACATGCTTCACCCTAGAAATGAAATATCAACCAAATATTATTTAGAAATAGTACTAAAAAGATTATATAATAATCTAATTTGATATAATGATTTAGGAGGGTTTAAGCCTTTAGCCATAAAAAAAATACAGTTAGGGCAATTTTTGATCCATTAATCTATTTTTATTGAGTTACGTTCTAGGTTTAACCCATTTGACCGACCCGTTAGATATAGTCGTACTCTAACTATATTAATAAGAGATATAAGAGACATTACCTTTGACTGGAATTTGCTGCATATATAGAATATGAAAGTGAAAAATAAGAAATGATCAGTGCCTCGATTATTGCAAAGCCAAACGACATCCACCATCTGGAATAAGGAACAAAATAGATAGGATTAATAAACTTTTTATAACCGTATAATGGTATAAAACAATGAAGCTACTTAAAGAATACTAATCTCTCTGTTTATCAAAAGTGATTGAACATACATATAACCCTTTATTTTCTCGTTAGCATCCAAGCCTTCTTTCCGCAGCTTCACCAATGAAGGAATCACGTAACAAAGTACCTGAGAACCAGTTCACCACAGGTATATTATTATAAATAATATTCAAACTTTTTCTAATAGAAAGAATTAAAAGGTTTTATGCATCAAAATACATTGTACGCGACTTTCGACCCGTTTGACCCATTAGAGATAAAACAAATGGGTTGTAAAACGTTACCTGCATAACGATTGACGCTGCGATTTGGGGACTGATTCCAAGTTGAAAGAGAGAAAGTTTAAGTTCTGGTGCAATCTCACCGAGTTCCTCTGCCATGTAAGAATATGACCTTTATGAGGACAGAAAAATGGGAAAGATAACGTGTATAAACAATTTGTTAAAATAGAGCACCTACAAAATACTTCTGTTTTTTAATAGTGCTATGTCATAGTACGTAACCTGAATTCACATGAACATTAGCAAAAATAATCAAATAGCAATGGAACAAATATATAAGATGTTGAACAAAATTGCATAGAGAAGAAGACAAACCTATCTAAAACCTCGTCTTCACTAAAAGACCTCGTGAAAGAAAGTGCTATCTCGAGCTCAATTCCTTGAACGCCTTTCAAATCGTGGTCGTTTCCAACCAAAAGAGCCGTTGCTGTTAAGTGGTTTCTTTTTAAGCCTAAGCCAGCTTCGATGTCTGACATGAGATAGCACTCAAATGGTTCATGTGTATTCACAGGTGTTTTTTAGTCGATTTTAAGTGATAATTTTCTAAAGGTGGCAATTTTGTTTAAAAACCCTTTTATCAAATATTTCCGGATTTTACACCAACACGCTGAATGCGAAATCAGCAATTCTGAACTTGAAAAGTTGGTCAATGAGACGACCAAATAGACCTTTACCTGAGAGCTGGGTTTGAGGTTCTTAGTAACACATTTGACGCCAAAAAGAAATGCGTCGCTATCAGAAGTAATACATGCATCAACACGACCCTCACGTATTTGTGCACAAAGTCCCTCCGCTTCTCCACTTGCTTTCAAAACCGGCATTCCAAAAATTTCAAGCAATTCCTATTACATATCGAGTCAACCGTTTAGAATCAATAATCTGATAAAAATCCATTTTTACACATCTTTAGCTAAACCAAAAAAACTGTGTAACACAAATAGTCATTTATACGATAAGAAAAGCGTACTAACCACACATTCTTGAACACATTTTGCAAACCTTTTATTTCTTTCAACAGAAGCACCATTTGATACCGGAAAGCTTGCAGGATCAATGCCATATGCTTACAAAAACCGCATTATTCTTTCTTGAGACTCTAATGGTGACGGAGTTCCATCTGCCACAAATACCGGAAAAGCACCAAACTGCATAAACAACAAAAAAACTAACTTTCCAATCGGTTGACGCGATCAGTTAAGGTTTTTCACTCTATTTTTGTTGTCGAAAAACAAAACATATATCAAAGATTGAACTCTTTTTCTTAAAACATTCAAACAAATTATCGAAAGCAGTTGGGAAATACCTTCTCCTTCGCCTGCAGGAGCATAAGCTGAGCGCCTTGAACGCGATTGCTGGTTTGGTGCTGGCTGATAGAAGTTACGCAATAAAACCAAACAATGATAAGCAATGACGATCATGACGATTTAATAAGAAGAAAATCTTACTAATATTAACCTGCAATTTGGGACGAAGTGCCTCTAAATGATTTTTGCTCTTCTGTGATACCTGCATTTGTTGCATTAAAAGTTCCGCTTAGGATCTTATTATAGTTTACACATATAAAGTGAAGAAATTCTCAACCTGAGGATGTTGCAGGGGATCACCATACACCTCAGTAGCACTCGTTAACAAAACCCTCGACGCAACAAAATTCAAAAGAATAAGTAACCCTAAATCAGTGAAGCAGAACACAATTTTGTACCCAACGAAAGCTTTCAGTAGTCAAACTGCTAAATGGATCAAATAACAGAGCTTGTTTAAATAGGTCAAGTCCCACATATGAAAAACGATGAAACACAAAAATAAATGTAATAAAAAAATTATTTTTAGTGAAGGTGAAAAGAAAATGAATCTCATACCAACTATCTCTTCCGCCTGATCAATTTTGACAATATGAACTCCACCCTGTATACCACTCGTAAACTTCCCTACACCACGTCCACCAGCAAGGATTTGGCTCTTAACGATCAACTGAATCAGAGAAAACATCGCTACCTATATAAACCCAAAACAAATAACGCAAACAGTAGAGTATACCATAGGTGGTTGCCAAAACTTACCTCCTTTTCATTTCGAAATGTCGTTTTTATGGCCTTTCTGACTTCCTCAACAGAAGAAACAGCAACACCTTTCGGAACATTAAGTTCTCAACGATGCAATCGAGTTACAAATAATCAAACAAAATCATAAAAACAAAAAAAATCACAAAATGAATTAAAAACTCAAAATCTCATCAACTAATGGATTAAACCTAATTTATAAACAAAACAATAACACAAAGAAATATATCAAATTAAACCTAAAAAAACCTGATACTCGTGGATATTGAGCGGCGGAGCTGCTGTTGTCGCCATTTTCCGGAAACGATGATCGATTTAGTAGCGAGCTTGTTTATTAATCGTCGGATTTAGTAGCGAGCTTGTTTATTAATCGTCGAACCATTTTTTCAAAAATTAAAAGCACAGACCAGTAAAGACAATGAAATTCGACAACAGAGAATACGAAGAAGACGCGTGGAAACGATTGCAGAAAGACAACATACAAAAACAACACGTGTAAAGACACGCGTCGGAGGAGAGAGACGAAGGTGAAGCAGATAAGGAAACAAACGCTGAAGAAACCACTGGACAGGGCTGGCTAAAAGCCCAAAGAAATCGGGTAAAAGCCCAGGAAGGGCACAGTTCCATAGGTTCCATCCAAATTTAATTTAGGAAAGGAATATTTACATACTTCGGACAAGCTTCGATTAAAGAATGACATATTGCACAAAATTGAAACAAAGTTGACATGATTTGTTATTTGTATATTATAGAGTTAATTACATAAATTGCATTTATAATTTATTTAAAATTATAGATTTCGACCCTAAGTTTAGAAAGTTACATAAATCATCCAGTTTTAGAAACTAATTACGCTATTCGTCCCTAATTCGTAATAGACACCCATAATTGGGGCAAACCTTAGGGACACAATCCGTAATTGGGCAAAACTTAGGGACAAAATTAGTAATTGGAGCAAACCTTCGGGACAAAAAAGGTATTTAGTTTCTAAAAATGGACGATTTATGCAACTTTTTAAACTTAAGGACGAAATTCATAATTTAGATAAAAGCTTAGGGACAATTTACGTAATTAACTCTATATTATATTATAAATCTAAAAATTAAATTCTGATGGAATAAACTTGTCCATTAACATATAATGTAAAAATTAGTTTTTGGATACATATGCTAACTATGAAAAATAACAAAACAGTTGCTAAATTTTTTTAAAAGATTTTAAGTTTAGGTTTTACATTAAATGGAAAACAAAACCAACAATTTATTGACTAATTTTTTTTTTCTTATTATAATGATAATTCATGTAAATTTTGTTATATTTTAATGCAATTTGTCAGTTAAAAAAAACAACAAAACATTACATGATTGTAGCTAGTTCAATTCCGTCAAATACCATAAGTTGATTTAAGATAAGTGTTCTACTAGACCCGATGATAACTGTTATTTTGGAAACATTTTGTTTATATCGAATACTGATCCGTAGTGAATCTCGGTCGGTTTTGTACTGTGCAAACTACCGAAAATATCCGGTACTACTAGTACGAGATACCAAACGTTTAGAAAGTATGGTATTAAGTATCGGACTATTTATATTCAATCGATATCGATACAATATCGGTACTTTCGCTCGCTTAAGTTGATTGACTTGTGGAATTTTTCATATGGACTATGTCACACCCCGCTCAGACGAAAACCCGAGGCGTACAGTATCGTAGGTATCGGAAGACTAAGAATTACATCGAATAAAACTATAATAATAAGTTTACATTAATAAAGTTTAGGAGTTACAACAATACAAAATAAAAACAACATAAAAATAAGTTTGTGGCCTAATTAGAAACTAAACTACGTCTAGCTATGTTTCTTCGAAAGTCCACACAAAATCCAAAGGCAAATAATGTAATTCCACAACCGATGCAAATCTCAACCTCTTGAAAAGCGTTAAAAATACGACGTCAATATAAAGTTGGTGGGGGGTAATCCAATTTTTATAAAAACATTAAATTTCGAAGGTTTCGACCCATTTGAAATATATAAGACCAATAGTAAAATAAATAATATCTTGAATTATAAACGAAGTAAGATATATGCATAACCTTAGATAATCAACTACACATGAACGTTACATTTAAAGGCAACATTAACCCCCGCCCTTAGTGTGTCAAACTAAGGTATAATATCGAAAAGTATGCGGTCATAACATCGAATCATAGGGACAACACACCGACATTAATCCCATATCAGCGATGAGGGTCCGTAAAACCCATATAGATCTATATATACGTACCGGTGGCTCAAAATAGAGTTAACATGTGTTTAACTAAGGGCCTTATACTACCACTAAGGCCATATATGTAAAGTAACACTAAATCTAAAGGCATCATAATCTACATTCGCATAATCAAGATATATTTTAAGTTCAAATAACGCGAATCATGGCCAAGTATAAAAGCGGTAAAAAGGGCAACAAATAACTCACGAATCAGCGATAAATATGCCGGGTAGACAAAAACAGTAGAATGACGCTCCACCGCCTAAGTGCCCTAGCATAAAAGACCTCGAAAGTCTAAGTATCTCTATAAGTCTAGTAGGGTTTAGCCTTTAATAATTAACGTTATATTATGTAGTATATTTAAAAGTATTTCAACGAATAATATTTCAAGTCAAAGTGACGAGTAAAAGATAACGATATTTTTGTGTCAAAATGACGGACAAAGATAATGATATTTCGAGTCAATAATGACTAATAAAAGTTAACGATATTTCAAGTCAATAATGACTACTAGAAGATATCGATAATTTGAGTCAATAACGAAAAATAAAAGATAACGATATTTCGAGTCAATAATGACTACTAGAAACTATCCTTTATTCAAGTCAATAATGACGATTAGAAAGGAATGATATTTCAAGCCGAAAATGACTAACAGAAATATCGATCGAAGGATGAACATTGACCAACATGGTTTATTCAACGTTCACCGAGTTCAAAGTTTAGAGAGGGTTGACTTTAGTCAAAGTCAACAATTTACGATAAAGATTCAAAATCGACTAAAAGGTCAATGTTTGAAGAATTTGACATTTCTAAATTATATTAAAACATTTAGAGTATTTTAAGTTGAAAACCATTTTATAAAGTGTGTAAAAAGACTTTATAATATATTATAAAAAGTTTGTGATTACGATCGCTTTTCTAAAGTATATTTTATCGAAAATATATACGTTTAACGATTTCTATAAATATATATATATTAAGTTTCTGATTGAGATTACGTTTTGAGGCCAAAAACGTATGTTTGTTAATATATACTACTTTATGTATATTGATATATGTGTATATACTTATGTTCGTTCAAATTACGCAAAGTTACAAACTAGTGGCCCACTACGGCGCACAAGGACTTCAGTGCGTCGCACCGTCTTTGTGACCAATCAGTTGCGGGGAAGTAGATAGCTACTGCGGCGCAGTGAGGCAACAGTGGCAAAAACGAATTTTTAACTTTGTTAAATTTAGTTTTTATATGAATATGTGCAGAGTGTTATTTACATATATAAATGTTTATATAAGTTATTTATACATTATATATGCAAGTTTTTACATAATAATAATTAGTAATACTAATTAGAGTGTATATAACTTTTATATGTATAATTAGTCCAATTAGTCCAAAAAGTACAAGAGTAATAGATAATCATTTTCCGGTAGGAATTTACTAATAGTTCCTATATTACAATTATCCGATTTTTACATATAATTTCATAATATACCATTTTTATGTTATGATAACTAATAACCTATTAATATGTCTTAATATGTATAATATGTCAAATTTTATGTTTTGATTCCATTTTAACCATTTTTACTAATTTTTATATAAGTTACTTAGGTGAAATTTTAGTGGAAATTGTTGGGCCAAGAAATGGAGTTGATGAACCTATGGAGTCTGGAAGTGTGTTGGAATAAAGATGATTTCAGTTCGCGGAGAGTCCGAACTGAAATCACCAAGAATAATCCGAAGTGAATTTTTCAGTTCAGGGAACAAGTTAGTTCAGATACTCTGAACTAAATGAAGTTCCTCCGAACTGAAAATAAGCTGAAGTGTAACTTATGTCAACAGAAGTCAGCATTGAAGATATCAATTCGGAGGATGAAGACTTGGGTTCAGAACTGAAGTGAACTCCCCGAAGTGAAATTAAGATGATGATAATGTTTTATTAGTTTAGTTCGTAGAGTGTCTGCTTGCTATATTTTGTCTATAAATAGTGTGATAGGTTGTTAGAGTGTCTTTGAACCCGGAACTCTCTCAAAGAGGTTCCGTTGAGCTTGAATGTCTGTTGTAACAAGCTCGATCCAAAACCTATCACCACTATCAATGAAATGCAGTAAACAGTTGCTCATTTTGTTGTTCTAATCAGTTCTTTCAATTACTCAATCTCAAATTCGACTTCATGTTTTCCTTCAATTTTGATTCCAAACTCAGTTCATGAGATTCCGCATCATGACCAGTTTTCAATTCGATTCGCCTAGATGAAATTCAGGACCTGTCAATTGGTATAAGAGCCAGACAAATCCATTGATTGAATTCGATTGAGTCTGGTTCATCAATTTGACTTGATTCGAAAATTAGGTCAAATTATTAGTGAATCGAAGGAGTCCGAAGTGAAATAAAAGAAGTCCGAAGTGAAATTGTAGAGTTGTATTTAAGAATCTGTTTAGATTTCAAGGTGTTCATGGTGGATCTTGTGTTGAACATATGTATTCAAAAACGGTTGGTGTGTATGGAGCGAAAACACGAGTTATCAATTTGAGAGAGGGGTGTGTTTGATGTGCTTCCGATCTGAAATCAGATTGACAAATCAAGAGATTCTGCTGGCAGTGAAGATGATAAACTTCATCAACGATTGAGTCTTTATCGGTGGAACATCGAAAGAATGAAGATTACTAAAATTATGAGATGAAGAACAAAATGTTTTCAACAACATGTTTCTTCTAATATGATAATCTTTTAATCAAATTCTTGTTCCGAAAGAATGATGAAGATCCAAATGCTAAAGTTAGAAGAATTCTTGATTATTCTGGTTGAAGGTTCCGTAAGCAAAGTGGAATTCATGTCTATCATGAATCAGAGGCACATCTAAGGCCAATCATCTTCTCTTCAACATAGGTCTGTAAGATCAGGGATCAATATCCTTTCAAGAAAATCAGACGCATGCCTATGTTGAAGAGTAAAGATAATGTGTAGATTGGAGCTCACCATGGAGGTTAAGTTATGAAGATTGAAGACTCATAGCATCATCCAAGGGGGCGATTGTTGGGCCAAGAAATGGAGTGGATGAAGCTATGGAGTCTAGAAGTGTGTTGGAATAAAGATGATTTCAGCTCGTGGAGAGTCCGAACTGAAATCATCAAGAATAATCCGAAGGGAAGTTTTCAGTTCGGGGAACAAGTTAGTTTAGATACTCTGAACTAAATGAGGTTCCTCCGAACTGAAAATAAGCTGAAGTGTAACTTATGTCAACAGAAGTCAACATTGAAGATATCAATTTGGAGGATGAAGACTTGGGTTCAGAACTGAAGTGACCTCCCCGAAGTGAAATTAAGATGATGATAATGTTGTATTAGTTTAGTTCGCAGAGTGTTTGTTTGTTAGATTTTGTCTATAAATAGTGTGATAGGTTGTTAGAGTTTGTTGTCTTTGAACCCGGAACTCTCTCAAAGAGGTTCCGTCGAGCTTGAATGACTGTTGTAACAAGCTCGATCCAAAACCTGTCACCACTATCAATGAAATGTAGTAAACAGTTGCTCGTTTTGTTGTTCTAATCAGTTCTTTCAATTACTCAATCACAAATTTGACTTCATGTTTTCCTTCAATTTTGATTCCAAACTCAGGTCATGAGATTCCGCATCATGACCTGTTTTTAATTCGATTCGCCTAGATGAAATTCAGGACCTGTCAAATGGTATCAGATCCAGACAAATCAATTGATTGAATTCGATTGAGTCTGGTTCATCAATTTGACTTGATTCGAAAATTAGGTCAAACTATTAGTGAATCGAAGGAGTCTGAAGTGAAATAGAAGAAGTCCGAAGTGAAATTGAAGAGCTGTATTTAAGAATCTGTTTAGGTTTCAAGGTGTTCATGGTGGATCTTGTGTTACACATATGTATTCAAAGACGGTTGGTGTGTATGTAGCCAAAACACGGGTTATCAATTTGAGAGAGGGGTGTGTTTGATGTGCTTCCGATCTGAAATCAGATTGACAAATCAAGAGATTCTGCTGGCAGTGAAGATGATAAACTTCATCAACGATTAATTCTTCATCGGTGGAACTTCGAAAGAATGAAGATTACTATGATTATGAGATGAAGAACAAAATGTTTTCAACAACATGTTTCTTCTAATCTGATATTCTTTTAATCAAATTCTTGTTCCGGAAGAATGATGAAGATCCAAATGCTAAATTCAGAAGAATTCTTGATGATTCTGGTTGAAGGTTCCGTAAGCAAAGTGGAATTCATGTCTATCATGAATCAGAGGCACATATAAGGCCAATCATCTTCTCTTCGACATAGGTCTGTAAGATCAGTGATCAATATCCTTTCAAGAAAATTAGTCGCAAACCTATGTTGAAGAGTAAATATAATGTGTAGATTGGAGCTCACCATGGAGGTTAAGTTATGAAGATTGAAGACTCGTAGCATCATCCAAGAGGGCGATTGTTGGGCCAAGAAATGGAGTGGATGAAGCTATGGAGTCTGGAAGTGTGTTGGAATAAAAATGATTTCAGTTTGTGGAGAGTCCGAACTGAAATCATCAAGAATAATCCGAAGTGAAGTTTTCATTTTGGGGAACAAGTTAGTTCAGATACTCTGAACTAAATGAAGTTCCTCCGAACTGAAAATAAGCTGAAGTGTAACTTATGTCAACATAAGTCAACATTGAAGATATCAATTCGGAGGAAGAAGACTTGGGTTCAGAACTGAAGTGAACTCCCCGATGTGAAATTAAGATGATGATAATGTTGTATTAGTTTAGTTCGTAGAGTGTCTGTTTGTTAGAGTTTTTCTATAAATAGTGTGATAGGTTGTTAGAGTTTGTTGTCTTTGAACCCGGAACTCTCTCAAAGAGGTTCCGTCGAGCTTGAATGTTTGTTGTAACAAGCTCGATCCAAAACCTGTCACCACTATCAATGAAATCTAGTAAACAGTTGCTCATTTTGTTGTTCTAATCAGTTCTTTCAATTACTCAATCACAAATTCGACTTCATGTTTTCCTTCAATTTTGATTCCAAACTCAGGTTATGAGATTCCGCATCATGACCTATTTTCAATTCGATTCGCCTAGATGAAATTCGGGACCTGTCAGAAATTAAGAAAACGAAAGAGATTTAAGGGATTAATTAGAGAGTACCGAAGACCTCCTGAAAAATCTACCAAAAATAGTGGGAATAGTCTCGGAATTAAAACTCGGAAGTAAGCTCCAAAGATGGTGGTGGTGAGGATTCAAGCTCCAAACACAAGAACACCATTATTAGTATATGAGCTTTATAATGATAATAACTTAAGAATTAGAGTAGAGGTTTTGACATGTATTTTACTCACCAAATCTCATGAAGGAAAAGCTTCCATGATGGCAAAGTACAAAACTGAAAGTGGAGGCGAGTCCTTGCAAAAATATACAAGCTTTATGTTGAAATCCCTAACATAAACAAAGAAAAAGAAGAAGAGGTAGAAAATATGAGAGTTGAGTTGGAAAAAGCTTACCAAGTGGAAGGAATTCAAGGAAGAGGAGATGTGTATGATGTAGAACTCTTTGTGTTGCAAACTCTCACTCAAATGTTGTGTTTATTACTCTCAACTTTCTGGAAATTGAAAGGAAATGAGAGTGTTTTGGTTAAGAATTGAGAGTGAAATGAAAGAAAATAGGATGGAAAAGATCTAATTGTAAAATATGGAAGGAGAGATGAAAGGAAATGGTGTTAGATCCACATTTTGCTCAAACCTAGCCTTATTGGGAGGTTTACAGCTTTAAATCGCGTGTATAGGTTGTAGAATCTCAAGAAAAGTAAAAAAAAAAAACATTTTTGACAATTTCTGCCAGGGCGCCACTGCGTCGCAGTCAGTAAGGCTGCGGCGCAGTGCCTTGCTGTCAGCTGCAGTTAAAGGTCCGTTAAAAGGACTGAATTTGTAATAATTTAACGGTAACCCCGCTAAAGGACTAACTTTTTAAGTATTTTTTAACGTAAATCTTAATCGTATAATAAGCATAACTCACACATACTTATCTTACGAGCATACTAAACTACTAAGCACTTAGGTACTATAATGTAATCGCCACGAAGGACGAAACAATAATACAAATCCGACTAAACAAATTTCGCGTGAAACAGAAATAACAACAATAATAGGGTCAAAACAAAATCAATAAAATAAACGACAAAAGACACAACGAAAAGGTGCTTTAAAATACGTGGTTGTCACAGTCTCCCCAAGTAAAAAGAATTTTGTCCTCGAAATTACTTCTGAGTAAGACTCTTGACAAAGGCACAAGGAAAGATGTGGATAACATCACAACATCTCTAAACAACTCCAAGAAAAAGTATCTGAATGGGTAAGAACATTTTTCGTTATAAGTTTACTTTTTTGTCGATAATTGCAAAAAAAAAAATTCTTTTAAGAGAAATCATACAATTTTTTTAAAGTTAATTATATTCTTAAAAAAAATATGGATATCCCTGACATTTATCTCTAGATCCGCCACTGTTGGTTAGGACTGTCATTTTTACGCAAACCCGAATAATCTACCCGACCCAAAATGAGTTTGGGTTAAATGGGTCATGTTAAATGAGTTAAACGAGTTAAATGAGTCAAACCAGAATAACCCGAAGCTTGTATGGGTATAGGTACGGGTCTATTTATTTTCATTTGGGTAACTCGCATAATCCAAATAACCGATTAAGTTAACTCCTATACACGTATTAATAGCTTATGTCCAATTTTATTAGTTATGATTAATGAAATTATTATTACTTGTATCTTATTAGTTTATTTTTATTTTCGTAAAATATAAAAAGCTTACAAAAAGTGATTCAAAGATAAATATTTTTTCGTTTTTTATTTGTGTAAGATGAAATGGTTCTAAAATGGCTAAAATCGACAATAAGTTGAACATAATTTATACGTTGTGAGTTTGGCCTACTTCATTAATATGAAAATTGTTACTAAGTATATTATCTTAGTTAAAATCCAATTAGTTGTAAACCATATTTGTTGTTAATTGGGTAAAATGGGTTAAAATGGTCAAACTCGAATAACCCAAAAATTCGAATAACCCAAACCCGTTTAACCCATATTGTAATTCGCATATAAGTACGGTATTTTTCTCACAACTTAAAACCCAAATAATCCAACCCAAATAATCCAAAGCCCGCTAACCGACCTAATCAACACCCCTACTATTGGTACAAGATATTTTATGATATTGACCCAATTAACTCACTTTATATCTATGAGATTGATGTAATCATCATATTAATAGAACCCACATTTTCTCTTTTGAATGATAAATTTGACCTTTTCAATTCCCCTTATAGCGCAATGTTTGTTTGATATGGCATTCTTGAGTCTTCACATTAGATTATATTATCGTTCAATATATCAATTTTTAAAGATAGGTGGTTATATTGTATATCAGTTTTTAAATAAATGGCTAATAATTAAAAGTCCCAATAAAAGTGAAAGGAATAATGTAAGTTGTTGAAGACTTAGTAAATTAATTATATTATCGTTCAATATATCAATTTTTAAAGATAAGTGGTTATATTGTATATCAGTTTTTGAATAAATGGCTAATAATTAAAAGTCCCAATAAAAGTAGAAGGAATAATG
This sequence comes from Senecio squalidus, assembly GCA_910822075.1. NCBI lineage: Eukaryota > Viridiplantae > Streptophyta > Magnoliopsida > Asterales > Asteraceae > Senecio > Senecio squalidus. The sequence continues at coordinate 42,242,266 of CAJVGC010000508.1, read as the reverse complement.
TAAGTTGTTGAAGACTTAGTAAATTAAGGAGAGACATAAGTTGAATCATGGAGATGAAAAAATCTCTTTCTTTCATTTATTTCACTTATACCAATTCTTTAGTTCTTTTTCTAATATAACTACTTATCAATAGAATATTATTTTTATTATTTTCATTACTACTTTTTTTCTTTTTTTGGACGGTAAAAGAAATATTGAATTGATAAAACTAGCAAAATTAAAACCTTGTAACTATATCTCACTAACACATAATACACTATAACACCTTTCAAACACCACCAAGTCCCACACACACAATCTGCAAAAAACGAACCATACAACCATTTGAAAAGAGACTAAACTAAAAAGTTCATTATATTCATTAATATTAGGACTAATTATTTAAAAATACATTCAATTTATAATCTCGATGTGGATATATGCACCAAAACGTATTGTATTTCATGTATTTTGTTTAATATACGAGGTCATTCACCATGTCGGCTTCCACGTGTGCTATACTTATATAATAGAACTCTAGTTACTCACTCATAACTTAAACATGTATAAACCCTAAATCAAGAGGTGGAGCTATATTGGAAGTATGGTTTGGCCATGACCCATATAGTGGTAGTGTTATAATAAGTTTATTTTTCGTATTTCTGTAAAATTTGGCCCATCCGTAAAATACAAACTTCCCTGAAACTTTTGTTAGAGTAACTATTTTGGTATTATATCAAGCATGTTTGGCACTTGTTAGTGTTACTATTATTTTTTCCCATTACGATATAATATGAACTATTTTGGTACTAATTGGTGATTAAAAGTTATTTAGCACTTATTTGTGATTTATAAAGGCCCATCCTAATGCAAAACTCTGGCTTCGCCACTGCCATAATCGATGTCACGATATTCAAATGGATATGGCTATCGATGACACTGTGATTGTCAATATCAACTTTTCCCAGCACTTCTCAAAGACCATCGAAGTGGAATATAGCACATCCTAGTAATGATCCTATTATCCATGCATGTATATATCTTGAAAAAAGAAGAAATTTGAGTCTGTTAATTGGGAGTATTACACAAAAGAATAAACCCGTTAATTACTATTAGGATGATCTACCGTGTCATCGTGTCGATACCATGATTCTTTAACAAAATATGGCATCCTTTCATCCTTTAATTTTCTTAATGTAACATACTAATTAATCTGAAATATACTATTGACGTGAATTGAAAAAATATATGACCCTTTTCACGTAGAACCATAGAGAAAATTTTTATATAACTATTGTAGAACTTTAGAAAAGTTCCTCCGCGAATTCAAACATGGGTTTGTTAAATGATCGAATATGCATTTTTTTTCTTTTATATGTATGTAAGTAGTATATCATTATACGTACTATATATATATGACCACTGCACATGAAAAGTATTAGATAGGGAATTTTTTCTTTTGAAAAACAAGTGATTGAGACCGTTAACGAGAAAATATCATCCGTAAACATATACAAACACATATTGTTCTATTGTTTAAATGTGATTAGACACTTAAAAGAACGTTAATTTACAAACATTTTGGTCTGGTAAATCAAATCAAACACTTAATTAAAACTATATGTGTTAAAAAGACCGTATATTATTTGCCTCTTGGGTAATCTTGACTTTTGAGTTTTGACATTAGAAATACACATAAAAAAAAGTTTGACATTCTTATATATTATGAAATTACGAAATGGAATAAACTTCAAATATATTTTAAAACCACTCTCCATTTATAATTGACTTGGTTGTAAATTATATTCACTATATATATGGGTTGATGTTAAACACAAATCTCACAGACTGAAATATAATGGCAGCGAAACTTTTACTACTCTCTCTCATTCTAACATTTTTCATGGTCATAGGTCTCTCTCTCTCTCTCTCTCTCTCTCTCTCTCTCTCTCTCTCTCTCTCTCTCTCTCTCTCTCTCTCTCTCTCTCTCTCTCTCTCTCTCTCTCCTCATATATTCATATATTTTGCATGCATACACAACAAAACAAGGAATACTCAATTATTTAGCTGATATGTACTATTGTTTTATCTATGAGTACGTACTAATGATTTGTATTATTTACCTGGTGCAAAACAGATGCACAATCGATAGGTGTTTGCTATGGTCAAATCGGAGACGGTTTACCCATAGAGCAAGACGTTATAAACCTTTACAATAGTAATGGTATAACAAGGATGCGAATCTATAGTCCAAATCAAGCTACCCTTAGGGCCCTCGGGGGAACCAATATTGAACTCATTCTCGACGTTCCAAATGTTTCCACTGAATCCCTCACTGATCCAAATGCTGCAACTAGTTGGGTGCAAAACAACATTTTAAATCACCCTAATGTCAAATTCAGATACATAGCTGTCGGAAACGAAGTTGATCCAGATAAGGATAGTGGCAGGTTTGCTAATTTCATACTTCCAGCCATGAGAAATGTTCACAATGCCATTCGAGATGCTGGCCTTGAAGACCAAATCAAGGTCTCGACTGCAACCTATACAGGTCTCCTAGGTCCCTCATATCCGCCAAGCAATTGTTCATTTAAAGACACTGCTATGGAGTTTATCAAACCAATAATCAAATTCTTATCTGAAAACAATTCACCAATGCTTGCTAATATCTACCCTTACTTTGCTTATGTTGGTCCTCCTAACTTGGATCTGTCATATGCATTGTTTAACGCAACTGGAACCGTTTTTACTGATAATGGTCTACAATACTCTAACCTTTTTGACGCGATATTAGATGCTCACTATGCAGCTCAATCACGTCTTGGTGGAGCTAATGTGACAATTGTTGTGTCGGAAAGTGGATGGCCGTCTGAAGGAAACGATGGAGCGACAATGGATAACGCTGCGACCTACTATAAAAATTTAATTGAACATGTGAAACGGACGAATGGGTGCCAACGAGGCCTGGGGGATCGATAGAGACGTATTTGTTTGCTATGTTTGATGAAAATCGAAAAGATGGACTAGATTCCGAGAAACATTTTGGGATTTTTTACCCAGATCAACGATCCAAATACCAACTAAACTTCATTTAGAAAGAGATTAAACCCCATTATATTATTGGTTTTCCTTAATTACAAAATAAATCTATGGAATAAAAGCTCTTATATATGTATCGTTGATTTCACAAGCATGTGTATTTTATCGTTAAGAAACATACTGTAATTTTGTTGATTTTATCATAATTATAGTTATCTCTATGGCTTCAAGCCATTTAATGGTAATATAACCAAACTTAACCGACATAACTGTTATGGTGGTTACATGTAGAAGTTAAGTTACATGCATAATTCTGTCTTAAGAACACATGCATACGAAAATTAGCAATTCGTCAAGCGGTTAGTGATTTTCTTGCCTGATTTGTCGCTTTTAGAATTATCAAATTTTAAAGATTTCATTGGCAAGGTAATTGGAATAAAACACTTTATTTAAAAGTGAACTTATAACTTACATTATTAAGAAAATTATCCAACATATGATAACCAAATATCCATACTACTTTATCGAATATGGAACACATCAAAATCTTTGTAAGTTTCGAATGTTTTTATAGGATTAATTATCTAAAATGACAATTTTCTTTCATTTTTGTAGTTAGTGTACTTTTTTTTTGTTACTATTGACCATCCAAAGTTAGCATGATATTTCTTTTTGACATTGCCTTTTTTATTCATATTTAAAGCTTTTACCGAAATATGATACTTATTATATGATACCCTTTTTATATTTTGATGACGTGACACATATTTTGTAAAATATAAGAAATTAGGGTAAAAACAAATTAAATAAGACGTTTTGAATTGTTTTAAAAGATAGCTTTATAGTTTCTTTCCTCTATACATTATAATTTTCAATAAAATAGGACTACTTATAAATCATTTTCCAAGATAAACTTTAAACTCGGATTTAAAAATAAACGTTGTCAAAAAAATCATATCCAACAAGAGCAAAGTAAATTACACCTTTTAAAATTAAAAGATGAAAAATGTGAAAGTAAGTTGACAACCTATAATAATTAAATTTTATTATCATATATTTCATGTAATACTGAATATTATTGGAGCAATATTGAGATCGATATATCCATTCAGGTATTTTACAACATATTTATTTGACGATTTAGTAATGATTTAATTGCATCAAATATGTGTTATTTGTTTGCGTCCTCAATGTTCATACAATTCGGAATTTGTTTGCCACATGGAGAAAAGATTTATATCAAGTAGAACATGATGCAAACACTTAATTGTATGCTTAGCCTGTGACTATAAACACTGGAAATGACTAATAAAACTCCTGAAATGGAGAAGAAAAAACTTTGAAAATCTTTAAGATTTAATTGCGAGTTACTAATTGTTATCCTAATTAATTATTTAGCTAATGAGAAAAAAAAAGTGTATAAAAAAAGAAGAAAATTTCATAAGGCTTTAAAATGTTTTTCGAAGACAAGTTAAGTGCATAAAGTGTAAACAACTTCATTATTTTTGTTGTATATTCAACTCTCAAAATCTAGATTTTTTTTTTTTTTTTTTTTTCCTTTTTTCACAAATAATATATATATCGGATAAGACTATTAGAATAGTGTTAGCCAAGTCTGAATCCGAGATTTTGATTCACAAATACTTATTTATATTTATATATATATATGCATAAAACCTGTATTTTTTTTAAGTCAGGAATTACAACTAACTCTAATAAAATTTCATGCATACTAAAACCTGACCTCTTGGTTGGTTTTACTAAGCACGATGTCTCTCAAACATATTTTGACAAAATGAGTAAAATAATGGATCCAAGGCAATACGTCGAGCAAAAATTTCTACGCTTATTCAATCATAAAAGCATTGGTGTCTTTAATGGATGCTAATCAATTCCACATCATACACCAGTTGGGGCCAAATTCGTACCAGTTCCCTTATATCCCAAACTCAGTTATGGTGGAATAGCAAGTCTTCTTCTATCACCAACTCGCATTCCATATAGACCAACATTCAACCCCTACATAATTTCTTTGTCACCTTATAAAAATCTTCGAAGAGATTTCCCATTTGAATCAATAACTTGTGTGTTCTCTTACAACTTAACAAGGTATTCTACCTTTACCTTTCTTCCTGCACCAACCACTTTTCCTTTACGTTGTGTTCTCGAGTTTCTTTTAGGGAAGAAAGGAAAAGAAGACAAAGAATTCTAAAACAAATTGTCTTCTTGAGTTTTTATTAAAATAGAAAGGAAGAGAAAGAAAAGAATAATTTAATAGATTTTAGTTTAAAAAGTTTCTTTCCATATCTACTATTACTTATAATCTAAGGGAACCAAACATGTAAGATGTGACTTATCCCAAATAATGGAATGGTGTGCATTTGAAACTCCTAACTCTTTAGTTGCCCTATGTTTTAATTACCATAATGGAGAGTTTTATTATGTCCTAACTCTTTAGTTGTCCCATGTTAAACTCCTAACTCTCTACTTGCCCCATATTTTAATATATGCTTTAATTACCATAATGGAGAGTTTTACTATGTCCTAACTCTTTAGTTGCCACATGTTAAACTACTAACTCTTTAGTTGCTCCATCTTTTAATATTTGAGTTTAAGTACCATAATGGAGAGTTTTACTATGTCCTAACTCTTTAGTTTCCCCATGACCTATAAATAACGGCTTTGTATTCCTCTTGCAAAATGATACAGGCGTTGGCAGCTATGCAAATTAGTATTGGCAAGTTGGTTGGCATGCCGTTGACCGATGGCCTACAAGACCATGTTTTCACTGTTTTGGCAACAGTTGATCGTCTATATACTCAATCGGGTTGGTGCTACAAGAGTTGTGGAGAATGCAGCAAAGAGTTAGTTGTAAAGGATGGTTTGTTTTTTTGTGATCTTTGCAATGACTTTTGTAAGTACCCTATGATAAGGTTGTTGTTTTGAGTTGTTTTATGTACTGACTATGGTATTAACCTACACAATTCATGCCTTTTGTAATGTTTGTTTTCGTTGTTGCAGGTATAGGGTCCATGTGCATGTTGTTGATGAGACAAGTGATACAATATTTACCATTTTCAATTCCGTGGCAGAGAAGGTGTTAGATAGTTGTGCCAACAAACTGGTGAATCGATTGGGCATTGGAAATTATGGTTTCCCTATGGAGTTATTCAGTTTGGGTGGCCGGATTTTTGAATTTAAGGTTAGACTCCCAAATTACTTCACTAGGGACCTAGACTTCCACCATTACAAGGTTGTTGGTATGTACGAAATCCACATGCTCCCGAATTATTGCATTCGTTCTCTACGCAGGAAGAAGGTATGTGTCCTTATTGGCTACTCATATATTTAAATATGTCTAGAAATGTGTTTCCCTTACTTTATATCCTTTTCTGTTGCCCCTACCGAAGCTCAAACAGCTTGCGAATTTCTATCACGTGGATCCACTGTTTCCGGTGGACACTGGTGAGGATGCTCCTCTAAAATCGGTTGGTTCTGTTGAAAGTGTTGGGTCGGTTTCCAAAGGTGGTGACGTCGTAGACATTTATGCCCCTTCAAAGAAAAGGGCCTGAGCTGCAGGAAGTTAGTAATAATATGTTGAAGTCAAACATACCGTTTTACTGTTGAAGTTAGTAATATTATATATTCGATCTAAGTTGAGATTGGCTTTACGGTCGTTATGTAGTAATAGTAGTGATTTAAAAATACTAGAAAGTAGCAGGAAATAGGCACAAACCATGTGTTTTAATTTTAGAAAGTAGCAGGTCGGCGGCGGTTAAAGACACAAAACTCACGATTCTGATCATTGTTCGTGACAAATCTCTTTAGAAATTGTCACCGCGCAACGCGCGGTAATTCGCCTAGTTTTAGATGATTTGGAAGGAAATAAAATACACTTATTCTCTTCTATCCCACTCTCTTCCATTCTTTTCTTTTCTTTGAAAAATCAACTCGAAAACATAACTAATGTGTATTTTACGTAAATGTTTTTATTTGTAAAAATGTATATATCGAATGCTAACTACTTAACACAATATGCAAGTGCACCTTTTGCGCGTAGTAGTATAACCACGATAAGTACGGGTATCGAACACAAGGGGAGCGAAGTGAAACTACGATTATTTAATTTAAACTAATTATTACTAATTATAGCAACACAAGTAAAGGGGGGCGTTTTAGTTCCATACGAACGTATTTGAAACTGATTTTATAACCTTAAAAACGTAATTTATAAAAAATAAAAAAAACTTAAAGTTTTAATTATGAAAAACGAACGTTAGAAAGGTTTTGTATTAAATACGAGAAAAACGTGTTCACTTAGATTTCAATCCCTAATGTTTACCTACATCTCAATTGGTGCAATGTCTATAACTAGTTTGTTGGTGGTTTTTAATGTAATTTATACTAGTTGCTCACTATGTGTAAATCAATGAAATTAGCTAAATCCTATTGTTGATCACAATATTCTTTTTCTAATTTCATGCATAAATTTCTTCAGCTAATTTGAATGATTTACTAATAATGAGTATCATGTAAAATGTTCTTTCCACTAAGCTGTTACCTACCTTAATGCCTTTTTAAAAATTCGTCTAACCCTAGGGTTTATTCCACCTCTAGTTAATGTTATTCAGCGTATAAATAAAAAATTTAGTTCCTAACACCGATACAAGTAACATTCATAAGTAGATCTACTATATGTAATATTACTTAGCAATAGATTAATCATTATAAGCATTGAGATGTGTAATTAATGTTAGTAAACATGCAAACTATCCAACAAACAAATTATAAACTTAAAAAGAGATGTATTAAAACATTAGTTCATAGAATCTAAGCAAACACTAAAGTTATTAGTTCATAATTGTATAAAAAATCATATTAAACAAAGATTCAAAGCACTTAAACATGTTCATAATCTAAATAACGTGCAAACCGATGATTTCTATGCTCCAAACGTTCTTGATCTTCAAGATTTAGTGTCTTCAACCTCCTAGCAACAAAAAACCTCTTAGAAAACCCTAGAACCCGAACGACAGTGAATGATAACCTAAATTCGTTTTTTGATTTTTTTTTCGATTTTTTTTTTTAATTTTTTTGCAAATTGATATCAGTTTACCTAGTACATGTCTTCCAATTTAACTGTTAAGATGGTATGCTTAAAAGGCCTGATATATATGACTTTTTCCTCTAATAATTTACAAGTGTCAAAAAATGGCTTTGATGCGAGATAGCTTTTGGCCATAAAATTACCTAAACTCTAACCAAAATAGTAAGCAAAAAGTAGCAATTAAAAATTAAGCTCGGATTTTTTTCTATTACGAAACGAAATAAAGGCTATTGTACAAGATTTATTTAGTGGATTTATGAAACGAACAGGTTAGGCGCAAATTGGTTTACTAGGGTATCTAACACTAAAAATGAGTGTTACAAAGAGTTACATGGAAATCAGCTAACCAAATAGGCTAATCACAGTGGTTATTCCTAAATTTGCCCTTGAAGTCGTACCAAATTACACTAATGCAATGCTCATTAAGATGGTCTCGAAGCGTATGACTATGTCAAGTTCTAAAGACATCATCCATCGACACACTCATACAAAAGAAAAATAGCATTTAAAATGAAAACTTTAAGGATCAAAATCTCACTATTTTTTTCTGAATAGGGTAAATGTGCTAGGTTATGCAACAAATTAAAACTTTTCAAAAAGACATGTCATAATTCTTTCTTGCGTTTTCTTTTTCCTATCCCCTCCCCCAAACTTAAAAACAAACAAATGTCCTAATTTGGATAAAACAATCAATAAAACAAAGAAGAGAGGGAAAAGAAAAAAATAGTGGAACTTCCCTGGATACATTGAAAAATGTATATAACATGACCGCCAGGAGAAAGAACGAGGACCACAATATATTCGTTGAACTTACTACCAGCATGAATCGTCTAGTCCTAAACCGTTCTAAACACAAGAAACAAACACAACCATCAAATAGCAAAGCATAGAATAAAGATAAGCAACATATCCAAACATAAATAGTCTCACACAAGTACAAACCAAAATAAATAATATAAAGTACAATGTCTAACGATAATATGGTATAAAAGAAATCAATCACTCATCAGACGATCCTGACCACCTGCTGAGGGAGAACCATAATCAAAAAGACCTAAAACATCTTGGGGATCAAGCTGCACTGGACGTGGTGGTGGGCTAGGGTAAGTATAGCTACTAGATGTTGGACGTTGTAGAGGCTGAATCATAGGAGGAAACGGTGGTGGAGGTGGATATTGTGGTGGATACTGTGGTAGAGCATAGTGATACTCGGAACCATCGAAACGAGTATGGTCAATTTGTGCCCGCTCCAACTGAAGGGAAGTCATAGCCACATCCCACTCTCTATACCTACGCCTGTCAGCTCGCTCTAGAGAAGTAACTGGAAACTCCTCCGTCATCAAATCAATAAACCCTATGATATCCTCCGTACCAATCCAAGTATGTGATCTCTGATCAGCAATCTCACTCCACAACGACTGAACTGTTGCCTCCAAAGATGTTATACAGTCAACATGAGTACGGGGTACCGAATGTACAGGAGGTGGTGCATGTGGTGCCTCATCATCATCGTCTGAATTAGAATCTGAATTAGACTCCTCAACCATAGGACCAATCGGCTCAATAGGAGCTACCTAGCGAATAATCCTAGTCAAATCTCTAGCAATTACATTCAACTTCCGAATAGCCCGAATAACAAAAATATTCATCAGATGAGTGACCGGTGTGCATCCATCTAACTTACCATCTGCGTATAAATTAAAATACGCAGCTAAAGCAGCGATAACATGGCCCCCTAAGAACTTTCTAGTTGGTTTGGCCCCATTGTCGATGTATGCAAAAATTCAGCCAAACAAAACGAAACATTAACTATCTCTCCACCATCCATGCTTCTCAAAAACCTCAAATCCATCAAGTTCACTTTCTCCCTGCTCTCAGTCCTGACACTGATTGAATGAGTGAGAAAACGATGCACTAGCCGTTTCAACGGCTCCGTGATACGACTGTCTGATGGTGATCCAGTAAATAATATATTAGAGATAGTGCTCCAATACTCCGCCAGATCATGTCGAGAAGGACAAACTCGCTTCCCGTGTAAATAATACTCAGTAAAAACGGACTGAAGAACCTCCCTAGGGGTATGTAAAGGAATGGCTAAGATAAATCCCTCACGTCTATGGTCGTTCGGCGTGTTGAAGAACTCGAATGTACTAAATAATTCTTGAATTAATTCCATGATCAATATACCCTGCATCTAAAAAATTCTACGCCAAACCAATGCAGTGAATTGTCGCCGCCCACTATGATATTTCATCGTAAGGAACTCAGCCATTTCGGCAGTGAGAGTCCTTTAACAGACCTACGTCGTATGTCCACATACGTCGTATGCGTCTATGATCAGTATGTCCCAAAGTTGGGTACATACGGCGTATGTAGCTTATACCACATACGCCGTATGTACCTGCAGTTTCACGAAGTTACAAGTTCTAGCAAGTAAAAATCCGATTTCCCCCAAACTTTAACAAATCATGGATGACATTATGCTCGGTTTATCTATTCCTAATTGTTTCGAACCATCTATGAACCAAACCAACAACAATCCCCCAATTAGTAAATAAATTTTAAACCTTTACAATTTCAAATCAAAATCATAACAAAACACACCGGGAAATCCTAAATTAAGCATGGCAATGTCAATTTAATCGGGTTTCTAACAAGTCTTATGAAATAATCGACATAAAATTAAGCCACTCAAAATCTAGGTTAAAAACCCCTAATTCAATTATAACAATTTCAACCAAACTAAACGATAAATACGAGTAAGAAATCGAATATTGATCACGTACCTCGATTGGAATTGAAGAGAATTGAAAAGACACACAAAATTGCAAAATCTCTCGTGAGTTGTTGTTGTTGTGTGTGTGTGTGTGTGACGGTTTGTGGGGTTTGTTGTGAAAGTGATTGAAAATTTTAGGGTTCTATTGCTGGAAATACCGTGCATACGCCGTATGTCCTTTTAAAGGCATACGCCGTATGTCCTTTTAAAGGCATACGACGTATGTCTTTTGTTGACTGTAAAAGTCAACGTTTTGAGAACAGGCATACGGCGTATGTGGAGTGAATCACATACTCCGTATGTTGTTTTGACCAGAAAAATCAACCTTTAAAAACAATATACGCCGTATGTGTATAAAAGAACATACACCGTATATGAGTTCTATGTTCACAAGTTTTTCCGTTTTGGTGAATAAATGTCCATTTAATTTACATACCTTGGCCTCACCTCAGAATATTGGATTTCCATTATCGCTAGCATTTATCATTCCTTAAAATTCAAAAACAAAATAATAATTATACAAAAAGGCGGGTTGTCTCCCGGTTAGCACTTTTGTTTATTTCGGAGTCGTTAAGTTCGACTCGGTTTTTGCTCAAGAAAGCTCAGAAAAGAAGGGAATGCCCTCTTTATTCTCCCTACCACGTGTCATCGATAGTTCCTGCACATTATCTTCACAAACAACGTTAATAGTTCTAATAACAGCAAGAAATTCCTTTAGACGTTTCGTGTTCCGCATGGCATTTGTCTTTCCAATAGTTCAAGACCTATTTCCATGTTTAATCAAAATAGAGTTTGCAAAGCAATCAATTAAAGCATGTAAAGTACGCAAAAACGGTCTTCCTAAAACTTTTGGGATTTCCGGATCCGGGTGTTCGACATCTATTATGATGAAATCTGCTAGGTACATAAAATCTTCATTTTTTACAAAAAAAACACTCTATATCACTCCTACGGGTTCTACACTAGTTGTATCAGCTATATTAAGAATCATATTACAAGGTAAAGTCGGAGGTAAATTTAGCCTAGAATATATGGAATAAGGCATGACATTAATTCCGGCTCATGTATCTGCTAGAGCATCGATAACAAAGTCGTCGAATTTACATGGTAAATAGATACTATCTGCGTCCTCGAGTTTGATTGGCAAATTGTTGATGAATCGTTGTTCGCTTGCTTGATGAGAAATTTCATATTCATCTTCATTTTCATTTTCATTTCCCGACCCCCAACTGCCAATGTCATACTCTTCTCTTTCGTACCCATAGACTTCAAATTACGGATTAGCAGGGGTTCGGAAATTTCTCCAAAACCCCCGAACTTCTTGTTTCTCCTCCTCTTTTTGGTTTGTGAATTGATTAATGAAATCCGACAAGTGAATTGGTTTCTTCTCCAGTTCCTCCAATGAATCTTCCCATATGATCCATAAAGCTCAAAACCACTAGTACTGCTTCCATTCTCATCTTCACTATCAGATTGAGTGTCGCTTGGTGGACACATTCTTCCTCTACCAATGATCTCCTTTTCATTCTTTTCCTTTTCAATTTCCTCTCTTAATTGTTTCTTGTCCTCTTCTTTCAATCTAACAACCCAATTAACAAGATCATGAATATTGGAGGTGTGTCATTTTCCTTCAAATACTCATAAGCTAACTCCTCGATTGTTTTGTTACCACTTTCGACTGTTGTAGCATCTCCATCTAACGTACGGGTCTTTATCTCTGCCCCAACCTTTGGAACTTCAGTTGGTGGGTGTATCATCCCTCCTAAAACAACGTCCTCGTGCATAACTTGACCATCTCGTACTTTCCTTTGAAATATCTTTTTCTCCGTAATTGTCAACTGTACAAACCTACTAATAAGTTCGTCTACTGTTTCGGCCATATCATCTCCATGAATATAACCGTACGCAAGTTTATCTTATAAACTGTTCATGATCCGCTTCGGCTGTCCCGATCATAAAAACAGATTATCTATGTACCGACTGGCATACGTCGTATGCGTCTGAAATTGCATTCGTCGTATGGTCATACGCCGTATGTGGTTTCATCCGCCATAGGTGGTTTCATCCACATACACCATATGTCAGCGCCCATTAGTTCAACCTCTTCTTCGTTCGTTCTGTTTGAAAGTTCGATCTCTTCTATTCCTTCATTCAGATCCATTCCCTAATAGTAATGCTTAACTCTGTGCCCGTTGACTTTGAAACTTGTTCCGTCTTAGCGAAAAGTTCAATAGTCCCGTGTGGAAATACCTCCTTAATCACATACGGACCATACCACCTTGTCTTCAACTTTCCCGGAAATAACTTTAGCCTTGAAATAAACAAAAGTACCTTTTCTCCTGCAACAAATTCCCTATCACCTTTTAATCGTGCATCGTGCCATCTTTTCGTGCGTTCCTTATAAATCCATGAACTCTCATATGTTGTGTTTCTTAATTCCCCTAGCTCGTTTGTAGAAAACGATTTTGACCTGCACTAAACAAATCCAATTTGCATAATTTAAAAGCCCAAAATGCTCTATGTTCTATTTCGACCGATAAATGACAGGCCTTGCCATAAACCATCCTATATGGGGTAGTACCAATAGGTGATTTAAAAGCTGTTCGAAATGCCCATAGAACGTCATCTAACTTTCAGCCCTATCCTTCCTATTATTCCCAGCTGACCTTTCTAAAATTCTTTTTAAAAACCTGCTAGTGTTTTCGGTCTGCCCTCTCGTTTGAGGGTGGTATGAAGTTGAAAATCTATGATTTACCCCATATTTCTATAAAGCTTTTTCAAGTTGATAATTAGAAAAATGGGTACCCCTATCGCTTTTTAAAGCTTTAGGAACACCAAATCGTGAAAACAGATTTTTAAGGAATTTCACAACGACTCGCGCATCATCAGTGGGTAAAGCTTGCGCTTCGGCCCACTTTGATACGTAGTCTACTGCAGCCAAGATATATTTGTTTCCACACGAAGATGGAAACGGTCCCATAAAGTCAATCCCCCAAACATCAAAAATTTCACATACTTGTATACTCTGTTGGGGCATTTCGTTTCTAGAAGAGATATTACCTGAACATTGGCATGAATCACATTCTTTGACATACCGAGTTGCCTCCTTGAAGATTGTTGGCCAAAAGAATCCAGCTTCAAAAATATTCTTAGCTGCGTAGGAAGCTCCATGGTGTCCTCCTTTTGGACCTTTGTGACAAAGTGCCATAATCTCCCTTGCTTCTCTCCCGAATACACATCTCCGCACGATGTTATCTTCACAATAACGAAACAAGTATGGTTCATAGCAAAACAAATGCTTAATATCATGAAAGAATTTCTTCCTTTTCTGATATGTCATTCCTTTCAAGAGAACCCTTGAAACTAGGTAATTAACAAAATATGCATACAAAGGGTCTTCGTCACTTACATGTATTGACTTTAGATGCTCATCAGGAAAAGTGTCATGAATCTCCCTTTCATCTAACACCTTGTTTTCCAGGTTCTCTAATCGTGACAAATGTTCTGCTGCTACATTTCCAGCTCCTTTCTTGTCCATGATCTCTATGTCAAACTCTTGAAGTAAAAGAACCCATCGAATTAGTCTTAGCTTTTCATCTTTTTTGCTAAACAAGTACTTAAGAGCATAATGGTCAGTGTACACAATAGTTTTTGATAATACCAAATAAGAACGGAATTTATCAAATTCATAAACTAAAGCTACTAACTCCTTCTCTGTTGTTGTGTAATGTTCCTGTGCTTCATTCAAACTCTTGCTTGCATAGTAGACTTTTTTGAAACGTACTTCCACTCGTTTTCCCAACACTGCTCCAACTGTGTAATCGCTAGTATCACACATAAGCTCAAATGGGATCTCCTAATTCGGTGCAACCGTAATCGGAGTTGTGGTCAAGTTTTCTCTCAAAATATTAAAAGCATTTATACATTCAATAGAAACATTTAACTTAACATCTTTAATTAACAGTTGAGTTAAAGGTCTATCAATTTTAGAGAAGTCTTCAATTAATCGTCGATAGAACCATGCGTGTCTAAAGAAACTCCTCACTTCTTTCACGTTAGTTGGGTTCGTAAATTTGGCTATTAATCGATCTTCGCCTTGTTTACCTCAATACATGCACTAGATATCTTGTGTCTAAGTACTATACCTTCTCATACCATGAAGTGGCATTTCTCCCAGTTTAGCACCAAATTCGATTCTTCCCACCTTGCAAGCATCATGTTCAGGTTAGATAAACAAATTTCAAAAGAATTACCAAATACCGAGAAGTCATCCATGAAGACCTCCATGAAATCCTCCACCATATGATTGTCAACCCGAATGGGATGCGCCTATATGCAAACGTCCCGTATGGGCAAGTAAATATTGCCTTGTCCTGGTCCACTGGGTCTATAGGAATCTAAAAGTACCCTGAAAAAACCGTCAAGAAAACAGTAAAATGGATTACATGATAATCTTTATAACATTTGATCAATGAAAGGAAGAGGGAAGTGATCTTTGTGGTGGGAGTCATTTAGTTTGCGATAATATATGCAAACTCGCCACCCTGTTACCGTTTGTGTCGGAATTATTGTTCTTCTCATTAGCAACAACGGTCATGTCGCCTTTCATTGGTACCACGTGGACTGGACTTATCCAAGGGCTATCAGACATCGGATAGATCATACCCGCATCCAACAACTTCACGATCTCATTTTTCACCATATCTTTCTCCTTCGGATTTAAACTCCTTTGTGGTTGAATCACCGGTTTGAAGTTCTCCTCCATTAAGATCTTGTGAGTGCAAAATTTCAGGCTTATCCCATTGATGTCTGTTATCTTCCATGCTATTGCTCCTTTATGATTGTCAAGTACCTGCAAAAGCATACCTTTTTCCGGATTGGTTAGACTAGATGAAATGATAATTGGAAAGTCGATGTTGCCTCCGAAATACGCATACTCTATATGAGTAGGCAACTCTCTAAGCTCTGACTTTGGTGTTTCCTTGGTCGACAAACCTGCAGCTAATTTCAAGTTTTCAGTACATGACGAACATACGACGTATGTATACGACGTATGTTGCTGATCAGGGGCATACGACTTATGCTCTTTTAGGGACATACGGCGTATGTGTTCCCTAATCAGACAAGTTCCCTCGTTTTCTGTGCAAATGGCCTCGGCTTGATCCGAAACTTTTTCCCAGCTGTTATCTAGTTCCCAAACTTCACTTTCGGGAGTTATAACGTGTTCCAAGTCTCTCAACAAAAATGTGTTAAATTGATCGCTTTAGAGACTTTCCTACACATGTTCATGAACTATTAGATCAATTAAATGTAGATAAAAGCAAGTATCATCAAAGGAGGAGGAATGTATCATTGATTTATCTACGTCAAACGTCACTTTTTCCTCACCTACTTCTATCAAAATTCTCCTATTAAACACATCATAATAGCATGTGCGGTAGCCAAAAAAGGACGTCCTAGAATGATTGGAACTCTAGGGTCTTCGGCCATGTCCAAAACAACAAAGTCTACGGGAAATACAAATTTATCCACTTTAACTATTACGTTTTCTAATATTCCCCTAGGATATTTTAAGGACCTATTCGCTAGTTCAATACACATTCGGTTGGGTCTAGGTTCTCCTAATCCTAATCTAGAAAACATTGTATATGGCATGAGATTTATAATAGCACCTAAATCAGCTAAAGCATTGATAATGAATAGTTCACCAATAATGCAAGGGATAGTGAAACTACCTGGGTCTTTTTCCTTGGAGGGTAGCTTGTTTTGGAGAATCGTGGAACATCTTTCCTTCATTGTAATCGTTGAAGCTTCTTCAATTTTCGTCTTGTTGGACAAAAGATCCTTCAAATATTTAGCGTACTTTGGCATTTGCACCAACGCGTCGACGAACGAGATATTGATATGAAGATTTCTCAACCCCTCTACGTACTTTTTGTTTTGAGCTTCTTCTCTTTCTTTCTTCAGCCTATTCGGAAATGGAATGGGTGGTATGTAGGGTGCCACATTCGGTTTTGGTGTTGGTTCAGTCCTTTCGGCCTCCTTGAGCTTGCTTGTTTGTCCTTGGTCCTTCTTAGCTTCTTCAACCTGTTTTGGAACATAAACAAACTCATTAGTAATAGGAATAATAGGAGGGTTAGTTCTTTACCGCTTCGAGTGGTGATCGCTTTCATTTGATCTCTAGGATTGGTTTTTGTGAAGCTTGGTAGAGATCCCGGAAAACGGTCTTGAAGAAATTTCGCCATTTGACGAACCTAACCTTCGATTTGCTTCAGAGAAGCGGATTTATTTCTAAGTGTAGATTCAGTCATGGACGACATTTTCTTGTATAGCCTCTTCAGTGTCCCATTCGTTGGTTAGATGCAGCTATGAACTGTGCCAACTGCTCGTCAACACTCAACTTTTTCTTGGTTTCTCCTTATTTTTGATCACCATTCCTATAATAACTCGATCCTCCTTGACAAAAATTACCCGCATTTCCTTGATTGTTCCCTTAAAATGGTCTCCTAAAGTTGTTGTTTGGCTGGTAATTTCCTCCTGGCTGATAGTCTCCATAGCATACTTCTTCATTTTGGTCCGTCACCATGTCTTTCTCGGGACAATCTTTAGCTAAGTAAAACCCATTGCAAATCTCGCAACCTACTTGAATTGCGAGCACCTTCTCGTTCACCCTCTTTATATCACACCCAAGTTGTCTAACTTAGCAGTCAGAGCTGCCAATCCATCAGAACTATCAATAGCTCTTCTCCTTCCATTTGTACCAGCATCCCATAACACTGAATGTTTCGCCATGGACTCAATTGCATCATATGCATCAGTAGGGTTTTTCTTAGGGATCGGTCCCTGAGAATCAAGCTGGTGTCCTGTCTGCCTATCAATACCCTCATAGAAATCTTTGTGATCTGTTGATTATTTAAATCGTGCTGAGGACATCGGTATAACAAATCCTTGTATCTCTCCCAAGCCTGGTAAAGTGATTCATCCATATCCTGCTCAAAATTCCTAATGTCATCAATCATCTTCTTAGTCTTGGTAGGTGGACAATACGTCTTTAGAAATTTTAGTTTCAAATCCTCCCAAGTAGTTATGCTCCCAGCTGGCTCTTTCTTTAACCATCTTTTAGAGGCTCCATGTAGTGTCATGGGAAAGACCCGAAGCATTGCCTGATCTTTGGTGACATATGGAATACTGACCAAATCAGAAATTTTTACCACCTTCTCAACATGATCGTTGGCATCCTCATTGGTTTCTCCTCTGAAAGGTGTTTCTCCAAGCTCCTTAATGAACTGCCCCTTGAGCTAAAATTCAACTCCTATAGCTACTGCTGGTCGGAGTACTCCCGAACCAACATTTTCACGAGTCATACTTGTGTATTCCTCCATTGTCATGGTGTTAATATCCCTGGCCATCGGAATTTCTGAATCTTCTCAACTATCTGAAATGTCTGATTTAGAGGGATGCTCTGAATGAGGTCTCAACTCATACTCGTTCTCAGTGTCTAAAGACGAGTCTAATGAATAGGTACCGATTTTGAAAAACGTGTTCTAATATATGTCAAAATCTGCTTCTGGAAAAGGACTGTGAATCGAAGAGTTCGGTGGTGCACATAATAGTTGTCTCCTTTCTTTGAATTCTCTTTCTGGATCTTCGAAAGGTGCAACAAGATCAGGACTAGATCTTCTGGTCATGCAATACCCTGAAAAAAAACAAGTTACGATCAGTGTAAATAGTGATTAATAAATAAACCCAAAATATAAACCGAAAACAAATCAAACGAAAAATAAAACTGTTCAACGAGCACATACGCCGTATGTGACTTATCAAGTATAGGGCGTATGTCTGTATTCGTCGTATGTCCCTTTTCAGGTATACGCCGTATGCTAGGCATGTTCGTTGAACTTTTACTTTTCTCGATTTTCTACAGTAAATAAATAACGTAAATTTACCAATAAAAAATTAAAATTGATAAAACACAAAATTACTAACAAATAATTCAAACAAATAATCGTTAGTTAAAACCGCTAACCGGCAGCGGCGCCAAAAACTTGAGGTGTATTTTACGTAAGTCTTTCTATTTGTAAAAATGTATATATCGAATGCTAACTACTTATCACAATAGGCAACTGCACCTTTCGCGCGTAGTAGTATAACCACGATAAGTACAAGTATCGAACACAAGGGGAGCGAAGTGAAACTACGATTATTTAATTTAAACTAATTATTACTAATTATAACAACACAAGTAAAGGGGGCGTTTTAGTTCCGTACGAACGTATTTGAAACTGGTTTTATAACTTTAAAAATGCAATTTAAAAAATAAAACTTGACAATTAAAGATTAAAAAGTTAATTACACGGATGGTCCTTATCCTCTTACCCAAATGGCACTTTTCGTCCTATTTTCTGAAAAATTACACGGATAGTCCTTTATTTTGAGTTTTCGGACATGGATAGTCCTTTGGTCCGTTAGGGTTAACTCAATTCTGTTAGTTATATCATAATGACCAATTACCCTTTTTGTCTTATTCGCAAAGGACCGTTTTTGTAATTTTTTTTTTTTTTTTTTTTTTTGTTTTATAGCAATTGTTTTTTTTTTCCCAAATTAAAACCCATTCTCCCTTTCTCTGCTCTCTTCCACAACCACCACTAATTGATACTATCCTTCGATTAACCTCGTCATTTTCAGCCATGGCAGTCCTCGAATCTCGTGTCCTGCAACAACCATTGCTACGATTACAGCGTCTATCATTAGAACGAATAGATTTCGATATCGAAAGCCAGTGATTTCAATACCGTTACTATATATGTTATCCGAAACGAATTCGTCATTATTTGTGAGTTTATATCCTTACTCCGTGTTCAAATTACGAGCAGAGATTCCGATTGGATTCGCGTTGTTTCAAGAACACGCGTTTAGTAACGATATCACCAGCAGGTTGTTGAAATTGAGCCGAAGATGGTGGAAACGACGTCGTTATGATGTTGACGAATGAAAACGTAGTCGAAACCGTAATTTGTGTAATTCCGATGTCAATCGGCGATTGACGGGCGTTACGAACTGCCGGAACGATTAGATCTACGGTAGTAACATCGCCGGAAGTGATCGTATGGTAACGCGGCTGAGTGATTTACGGCGATTGACGGAATAAGTGAGTTCGGAATCGAGAGGAAGAGAGATATATTATTACAGATGAATGATCTGATTATGTTAGGGTTTGGATTAGGGAGGCGTACGGCGGCGATTTTTAGAGATTGTAGAACGACGATTTTTAGAGATTGGAGGCGTGGTGGCTGTGGAAGAGATGGAGAATGGGTTTTAATTTGGGGAAAAAAACAATTGCTATAAAACAAAAAACAAAAAATAAAAAAATTACAAAAACGGTCCTTTGCGAATAAGTCAAAAAGGGTAAATTGGTCATTATGATATAACTAACAGAATTGAGTTAACATTAACGGACCAAAGGACTATCCATGTGCAGAAATTCAAAATAAAGGACTATCCGTGTAATTTTTCAGAAAATAGGACGAAAAATGTCATTTGGGTAAGAGGATAAGGACCATCCGTCTAATTAACTCAAGATTAAATAATGAAAAACGAACGTTGGAAAGGTTTTGTATCAAATATGAGAAAAACGTGTTCACTTAGATTTCCGTCCCTAATGTTTACCTACATCTCAATTAGTGCAATGTCTATAACTAGTTTGTTGGTGATTTTTAATGTAATTTATACTAGTTGATCACTATGTGTAAATCTATGAAATTAGCTAAATCCTATTGTTGATCACAATATTCTTTTTCAAATTCATGTATAAAGTTCTTCAACTAATTTGTATGATTTACTAATAATGAATATCATGTAAAAGGTTATTTACACTAATAAGTTACCTACCTTAATGCCTTGTTAATAATTCGTCTAACCATAGGGTTTATTCCACCTCTAGGTAATGTTATTCAACGTATTAATAAACAATTTAGTTCCTAACATCGTTTCAAGTAACATTCATAAGTAGATCTACTATATTTAGTATTACTTAGCAATAGATTAATCATTATAAGCATTAAGACGTGTAATTAATCTTAGTAAACATGCAAACTATCCAACAAACAAATTATAAACGTAAAAAGAGATGTATTAAAACATTAGTTCATAGAATCTAAGCAAACACTCGAGTTATTAGTTCATAATTGTATAAAAAAATTATATTAAAGAAAGGTTCAAAGCATTTAAACATGTTCATAATCTGAAAAACGTGCAAACCGATGATTTCTATGCTCCAAACGTTCTTGATCTTCAAGACTTAGTGTCTTCGAACTCCTAGCAGCAGAAAACCTCTTAGAAAGTCCTAGAACTCGAACGGCAGTGAATGATAACCTAAAATTCGTTTTCAGGTTTCTTTTATAGTAAATTTAGAGTTCTGGCCGAATATACGGCGTATGTCTTTAAATGTACATACACCGTATGTAATCTTGAAAGCTTCTAGATCCTTTGCTGAAGGCATACGTCGTATGTCTGTATCTCCTCATACGACGTATGTGGTCATAAGTACTTCCATCTATTTGAAAATCTTCTATACGTCGTATGTACTTTTGTGTACATACGTCGTATGTACTTTTGTGTACATATGCCGTATGTTCTGACAGTAAGTGAATTCTCTTGTTTTCTTCACGTTTTCCACTAATTTTTTCAAGCTCGCCCGTTTATCATGTTTGTCACACTTAACAAACGATTACATAGCAAATAATATAAAAATGTGATAAAAACGGGTTAACATAACGGGGATATCGGTAAAAATATAACTACTATTTTGACGATATCAATAGTGTTAGAGTTTCCACCTGTCCCTCGATTACGAATCCTTTAGATTGTGTCTTTTTGTTACATGACCTAAAATCTCGTTCTTTCCTTTAGTGTATGTTGCAGATGATTTATTAATCTCATTTTCAACATCCATGTTTGAGTTTTCATATACCTTTTATGTTTGTCTCATATTTCTCTTTTTCTTTTTACCTTTTTTTGTTATCCTCTTGCGGATCTCCATTAGCTAACTGCTCCCATCATTACCGAAACCTTTATCAATAGTTGGTTGATCATCCCCGTGTTTATTTCCTGCAACAAGATTGTTCACTTCACTATGTGCTCTTCTTTTCTTCGGTATTGAGTTCTTTTCACGTATAACTTCAGCAGAATCCAACACCTCGAGAGCATTGTCTGCACCCTTGTCATTAGGCTTTTGTTCATCTTTAGCAGCATCCAACGCATCACTACACTTTTGCACTTTTGAGGGCCCTTGTTTTTTATTTTTCTTTTTTGATTTTCTTTCTGTCCCCACTTCAACTAAGGAACGGGTCATGCATAGTGGGTTGATTCCCTTTTATTTTGCCATTCACCAAATCTATATCAGCTTTACGTTTTGAACGAAAAACCTCAGAATTAACAGCATCAGACTTGTACTTATCATCATCAACGCTCGTCACTTTGGTTGTTGTTTCTTTCTTAGTTTTCCGACCATATTGAGATGCTTTCCCATTAGAAATGTTTTCCTCTTTAGAGGATTCTCGTTTTTTCTTTTTTTCTTTTAATTTACTTTATCGTACTATTTCAGCTAAAGACGAAACATAAATATTTTGTTGATCCTCTTTCCCTGTTTCATCGTTCAACAAATCTAAAACAAAATTATCTTTTGTCTCTGTGTCTGCCTCAACTTCTTTGGCTGCCTCAACTATAATTTTTTAACTGGTTTTTTCCATCGATCCTTATAACTTTATTGTTCTTGCATATTAATGAAATTGCAAAATCGTCTTCATCATCATAGGTCTTCGGTATACTCATTTCATCGTTTGATTCAATCGACTGATACGTCTTTCTAAGTCTTCTATGACCACCATTCCCATTTCTTTTCTTCTTTATAATATCTCCTTATGTGTTACTTGAGACAGGAGAGGGTGTAAAAGAATGAGGTTCATCATCACTGATAAAAGCTATCATCGTATTCATCCTCGTCGGTAGTATGGCTTGATTCCAATGTTTCATAAGTTGCAATATCCCTCCAAATGATTTTGAATCATCTTGCAAATTTGATGATCGAAGGTAGTAGTCTGTGAGATATACGCCACGTGGACCAATAACAGAAAACACTACATCTTCGGCTTCATCAAATTCCAAATTTAATTGCAAGGATTCGGTCTTATTAGGCAGCAATGCACATAAAAAAACATGACGCTTATCTCGAACATTGCTTTGCACCAAACTCCTTAGTGTCGCATTTCCAATAACCAAAGTTGCCTGAGAAATTCGTTGTGGTTTCGAAGACGAATGTGTAAACGGATTTCCGGGTTTCACTTTGATTCCCTAGAAACTTAAACCCTAATGGACTCAGACCCACAGTTCGGGCTTGGGTTATATCTAATACTCTCTGACAGTTTAAGCGGAAAAATCACTAAAGTTCGAACTGGAAAAAAAAACGTAATTATGAAAAATTAACATAAGGATAAATAGATAGATATACATAGATACGCTAAAATAAAATAAAGTATTTGTGAGTTTGAGATCCATCTTTGGAAGATCTGTCCCACATCTGAGATCCGAATTTGACAAATCTGGCTTGACAAAACATACACTCAATTTTGAGATCCGACTTTGGCAGACCTATTTTATTAACCATATGCTTAAAACCTTTTTTCTTATTCGGATTTAAACCGAAGCTTTTTACGGAGCGTTTTGGCACGTCCCTTGGTCTTTTGCTACGATTCCGATATGTTTTTCTTCGGAATTTGATTATGAAGCCAATGGCTCTGACCTCGTCAATTAACTCCAAGCGGTTTAGGATTTATGGCGGAACAATGAGCATATACGGTTAAAAAAAGAATTTGTGTTTTTTTTAGGGTTTGGAATCTAGTCAAGCTAGGAGGTCCATCCCATGCCGATTAGGATTCTAAGAATGATAGAGAAGAATCAGACCTGTTCTGATACCATAAAAAAAATCATAAAACCCTTTTATCATTATTATTAATGATTTATTAATCTCATTTTCAACATCCATGTTTGTGTTTTCATAAACCTTTTATGTTTGTCTCATATTTCTCATTTTTCTTTTTAACTTTTTTAATCCTGTGGCGGATCTCCATTAGCTAACTGCTCCCAATCATCACCGGAACCCTTATCAATACTTGGTTGATCATCCCCGTGTTTATTTCTTGCAATAAGATTGTTCACTTCACCGTGTGCTTTTCTTTTCTTCGGTATTAAGTTCTTTTCATGTATAAGAATCCAACCCTTCGAGAGCATTGTTTGCATCCTTGTCATTAGGCTTTTGTTCATCTTTAGCAGCATCCAACGCATCACTACACTTTTTCACTTTAAAGGACCCTTGTTTTTCCTTTTCTTTTTTGATTTGCTTTATGTCACTACTTGAACTAGGGATGGGGGGTCAGGTATAGTGGGTTAATTGAATACGATGATAGATTTTATCAATGATGATGAACCTGATTCTCTTACATCCTCTCCAGTTTCAAGTAGCACATAAGGAGATTGATATTGCAAAATATTACTACTTTTATTATGCGATATCTTTGTCGTTTTAATCATTTTTAGTACTTTTATTAGAATTTGATAGTGATATTGTTTTTATTTGGAAATAGGTACTGAAAATGGACTTGAATCGAAAAGGAACGAAAAAGAACTCAAAACGCAACAAAACGAAGGAAAAACCAAAGAATAATCTAGAAGACGGAGCCAACCGACGGTTGGTTATCTCCAACCGGATAACCAACCGGCGTTGAGTGAGGAATAATCGAGAATGTGACACGTGGTGCAACCGAGTGTAACATAACTCCAACCGGCGGTTGGGAGTTCCCATCCGGCGGTCGAGCCTTTTCTACCGGCGGTTGGGCCAGAAATCGCAATTGACTCGAATTAGGAAACTTCGGCAGATTTCTTATAAATAGAATGCAAATTACAGCATTCTAATTACGTTTTTCATACCACATTCGACCAGAAGCTGATTCCAAGAGTGTTCTAGGCAATTTGGAGAGGAGAAGATTCACACGTTTGAAGACTTTCGACCGCTTGAAGATTTGCCTTTTGTTTCGGTTTGATTATACAACATTTATTCATCACTTAAACATGTTTTCTGTTATGTTTAGGTTTTTATGTGCTCAAACTCTTAACATGAGCCAAATTCTTATTTGTATTCGCTAAGACGAATAACTTAGACAACGGTTTTCATAATTTATCTATCGTATTATAGTTCTTTGCATGTTTATTAAGTTTAATCGTAAATCCTTAATTAATTGTGATTTAGTAATTGTTACTTAACGTGATTAATAGATCTAGGTCATAACTAACGTTCGTATAGAGTTGTTAATTATTTATGTTTAACTAAGTAATTACTTAAACATAGCTTGAAACTGTGACCGGTAATAGGTTAAGATTATTAATAATTACTAAACCTATATTAACGAAGATAGTTGAACTGAAGTAAGTTGAGGTGAAGTTGATAGATTAAATCTTTAAAAACAGTATAGTAATGAATGCATAACTTTAGGTAGACAACACGTAGGAGGACTCCTTGTGTACTTAATAGAGTTTAATATCTTTCCATTAGTTATAGGTTAACTGTAATATCCCAAAAAAAAATTAAATACATATTTTGAGAAATAAGCAATAAGTAAATATTTGAGTCTAAATATGTTTTAATTACAACCTATGTATTTTTTGTTAATGATTATATCCTATTAGTAATTATATTTTGTTAAACCTATGTCATATTAATAACTATAACCTAAGTTATTAATTATTTACTTAACCTATGTTTTGTTAGCATTTGTTCTCCTACAAAATCCACAACACACACATGCATACATATGTACACATATGTACATATGTATATGTCATACATACACTTATTTATTACTATGGTAACTCCACCACCATTAAGCCTAATAAAACTTATTTAGTGATCATCATTGAGCACCATTTCACATACCAAAAACTCTTGAAAACCCTCTCTAACACACACAAAAATTATGCACTTTTGTTTCTTCCAAATTAGTCCAAAACACTTGCAATTGAGAGATTTTGATATAGAAGATAATGGTAAATCACCACAAAAGTTTTAAGGTATATTTCACGAAGTTTTGTTTTGTTTTTCTTTCTAAATAATCAAGTAAATCATGTGTTTTTCTTCATTTAAAGATCATATCAAAATTTCTTTATAAAACCACATATTTTATGTTATTTAAAATTTTGATGGGGATGAATATTTGATAAATCACAACAATATATGAATATATATATTTTTACACATCATGAATTAATTAGAACATAATCTATTTTATAAGTTACAAGCGGATATTACAAATTTCCTTTGATTGTGTCCTAATATTTTCGTTTGTTAGGTATCTTTTGGTGATCGTTTATTCGGTAAACTTTATTCAAATCGAATGCTTTTCGTTGGAAAATAGTGGTACGGATATTCCTAGTCTCTTTTAATTATGTTTTCCTTGTTCGTATTATTGTTGGTACGGATATTCCGAGTCTCTTTTAATTATGTTTCTGTTGTTCGTATTATTGTTGGTACGGATATTCTTAGTCTTTTTTAAATACTTGTATCTTATTCGTATTATTGTTGGTACGGATATTCTATACATTATATGTATATTTGGTGTCATATTTCGATTGATTATTATTGTGAATATTTTTACGTATGCTCGATACATTTATATGTATATTTGTTGTCTTCGTTCGATTTATTATTTTGATTGTTCCAATATTCTTAACTTTCTTTTTAGTATTCATTTTATTCGTATATTGTTCATTCGATATCTTATGTGCCTTATTTTGATTCATGGCTTCCTTATGCGTATTTTCATAATTCTCTTTATATATATGTTTCTTTGATCATTTGTACGTATATATTATCTTTCAATAAGTATTATGTTATTCGTAATATGTTTGCACATATATCTATCTTATACATTCTTTTTATTCGAAACTCACCTTATTGTTTTGCCTCTTCCTTCGATACATGTTTCTTGTGATTATTGATACAAATTCATCGTTCTTCTCGTATGTGTATCTTTTGATCGTTTGTACAAATTTCGTATAAGTCTCTTTGAAAATCTCGTTAAATGATTCGAAATATTATTGGTATGACATGTATGTTTGCATAAAAATTTGTTTAAGTTTTGTTTTGAAATCATATTACTTTATTATGATCATTTGGTGTACTAACGAAAACTTGTGATCGTGTGTAGATTTGGAAATGACTAAACTAAAAGTATTTTATGTGTCAAAAACTGTGTCTCGAAAACCCACCAAAACAGCCCCCGAGACAGCCCCTAAACAGTCTCGAGATAGGTCCGAATCACTCCCGAAACAGCCCCCGAACAGCCCCTAAAACAGCCCCGATAACGTCCCGAAACAGCCCCGAAAAAAGTCTCAAAGCAACTCGGTAAAGAACACGTGTGATTGTGGTAATTGGGGTGATTCGTATAAAGTGTCACTCATTCCGTGTGGCTTTACATGTCCCGATAAGGACCCGTTAAGTTATTATTTCGTAAATAGATTGATAATGTTGTCATGGTGACTCGTGACAAGATTAGAACGAACGGTTGGATAGACACGTGATTTTCAAAATAAATAAAATGTTATATTATATAATATTTTATGTTTGTGGTTAAACTACTTTACGTACATTATAAATAACTTTTTAAATATATTTTGGAGTCTATTAATCACTTTGAAAATTTGTAAAAGTATTTTGAAATTTGTAACATATAAGTCGGTTAAAACGGTTTTGTAAGATATGCCTAAGAGTAACCTATCCATGGAGGTCCCATGGGCGCGTTATTGTGACACCAATAATGTGGCATCGACCGTAGCGGTGTATTTTGCTATATCTACGGCGTCTCTTTTTGTTTACCCGGATTGTGGTAAGGTGCACTAAGTATATTTGTTATAAGAGGCGTATGGATCGATCCTAGGAACTTTGTGTGTTTGATGGTGGACGTTTATCGTAGTGTCATACGAAACGTTTGCACCTTTTGGAAAGACTAGTGGTATGTGTTACCCTAGGATTTCATTTGATATTTATTACCTACTTGTTTGACTCTTGGTGCATTATTTTACGAAATTTGGTTTTCTAACATGTGGTTATACGTTGGTTATGTTTTGATATATTGACGTTAAGTATTGTGGAAATATTACATATTTGTATTTTGCTTTGAAAATTAGTTTGTTTTGAAAATAAGTTTGTCTTGCGACTTTCTATTTTAAATAAGTTTTGTATTTACTTATTATGCATGTCATACCTATTCCGTGTCATTTGTATATATCTGTTCACTGAGCATTCGTTCAGCAGTTTTCCATTTTTCTTTCTTAAACGGCAGGTACTCAGTGGCTTTGGGGAATGGGATCGAGCGTAGAGAGATTAAGGATTTAGAACGCTTCCCTTAGAATATTATTATCTTTTAGTACCTCATTTTGGAAATTTGTCTTTTGAATATTCGGTTTGCTTTTGCATAAGTTTAACGCCCTTTTGCCTTTTAAGTTCCTTTCGATATCATTTTGTATGCTTTGTAAGATCGGGGTGTTACAGAATGGTATCAGAGCTTCGGCTCTTTCCTGTAGAAACTTAGACTTAAGTTATGGCCTGTGAGATTGTGTAGATTTTGGGTTAGGATTTCATTTTCGTATTTTGATAAATTCGTTCTACTTTTGAATCTTCCCTTTGGTATACATCTTTCTAATCACTTCACGATTTATTCCTTCGGATTGTTCTTATCTCGTCTCGTTTGATACTTGGTCTGTTTTCGTTTCGTAACTTTCTTCAATTTCAAGGACGAAATTCTTTTTAAGTATGTAGATTTGTAATATCCCAAAAAAAAATTAAATACATATTTTGAGAAATAAGCAATAAGTAAATATTTGAGTCTAAATATGTTTTAATTACAACCTATGTATTTTTTGTTAATGATTATATCCTATTAGTAATTATATTTTGTTAAAAACTATGTCATATTAATAACTATAACCTAAGTTATTAATTATTTACTTAACCTATGTTTTGTTAGCATTTGTTCTCCTACAAAATCCACAACACACACATGCATACATATGTACACATATGTACATATGTATATGTCATACATACACTTATTTATTACTATGGTAACTCCACCACCATTAAGCCTAATAAAACTTATTTAGTGATCATCATTGAGCACCATTTCACATACCAAAAACTCTTGAAAACCCTCTCTAACACACACAAAAATTCTGCACTTTTGTTTCTTCCAAATTATTCCAAAACACTTGAAATCGAGAGATTTTGATATAGAAGATAATGGTATATCACCCCAAAAGTTTTAAGGTATATTTCACGAAGTTTTGTTTTGTTTTTCTTTCTAAATAATCAAGTAAATCATGTGTTTTTCTTCATTTAAAGATCATATCAAAATTTCTTTATAAAACCACATATCTTATGTTATTTAAAATTTTGATGGGGATGAATATTTGATAAATCACAACAATATATGAATATATATATTTTTACACATCATGAATTAATTAGAACATAATCTATTTTATAAGTCACGAGCGGATATTACAAATTTCCTTTGATTGTGTCCTAATATTTTCATTTGTTAGATATCTTTTGGTGATCGTTTATTCGGTAAACTTTATTCAAATCGAATGCTTTTCGTTGGAAAATAGAGGTACGGATATTCCTAGTCTCTTTTAATTATGTTTTCCTTGTTCGTATTATTGTTGGTACGGATATTCCGAGTCTCTTTTAATTATGTTTCTGTTGTTCGTATTATTGTTGGTACGGATATTCTTAGTCTTTTTTAAATACTTGTATCTTATTCGTATTATTGTTGGTACGGATATTCTATACGTTATATGTATATTTGGTGACATATTTCGATTGATTATTATTGTGAATATTTTTACGTATGCTCGATACATTTATATGTATATTTGTTGTCTTCGTTCGATTTATTATTTTGATTGTTCCAATATTCTTAACTTTCTTTTTAGTATTCATTTTATTCGTATATTGTTCATTCGATATCTTATGTGCCTTATTTTGATTCATGGCTTCCTTATGCGTATTTTCATAATTCTCTTGATATATATGTTTCTTTGATCATTTGTACGTATATATTATCTTTCAATAAGTATTATGTTATTCGTAATATGTTTGCACATATATCTATCTTATACATTCTTTTTATTCGAAACTCACCTTATTGTTTTGCCTCTTCCTTCGATACATGTTTCTTGTGATTATTGATACAAATTTATCGTTCTTCTCGTATGTGTATCTTTTGACCGTTTGTACAAATTTCGTATAAGTCTCTTTGAAAATCTCGTTAAATGATTCGAAATATTATTGGTATGACATGTATGTTTGCATAAAAATTTGTTTAAGTTTTGTTTTGAAATCATATTACTTTATTATGATCATTTGTTGTACTAACGAAAACTTGTGATCGTGTGTAGATTTGGAAATGACTAAACTAAAAGTATTTTATGTGTCAAAAACTGTGTCTCGAAAACCCACCAAAACAGCCCCCGAGACAGCCCCTAAACAGTCTCGAGATAGGTCCGAATCACTCCCGAAACAGCCCCCGAACAGCCCCTAAAACAGCCCCGATAATGTCCCGAAACAGCCCCGAAAAAGTCTCGAAGCAACTCGGTAAAGAACACGTGTGATTGTGGTAATTGGTACGGTGATTCGTATAAAGTGTCACTCATTCCGTGTGGCTTTACATGTCCCGATAAGGACCCGTTAAGTTATTATTTCGTAAATAGATTGATAATGTTGTCATGGTGACTCGTGACAAGATTAGAACGAACGGTTGGATAGACACGTGATTTTCAAAATAAATAAAATGTTATATTATATAATATTTTATGTTTGTGGTTAAACTAATTTACGTACATTATAAATAACTTTTTAAACATATTTTGGAGTCTATTAATCACTTTGAAATTTGTAAAAGTATTTTGAAATTTGTAACATATAAGTCGGTTAAAACGGTTTTGTAAGATATGCCTAAGAGTAACCTATCCATGGAGGTCCCATGGGCGCGTTATTGTGACGCCAATAATGTGGCATCGACCGTAGCGGTGTATTTTGCTATATCTACGGCGTCTCTTTTTGTTTACCCGGATTGTGGTAAGGTGCACTAAGTATATTTGTTATAAGAGGCGTATGGATCGATCCTAGGAACTTTGCGTGTTTGATGGTGGACGTTTATCGTAGTGTCATACGAAACGTTTGCACCTTTTGGAAAGACTAGTGGTATGTGTTACCCTAGGATTTCATTTGATATTTGTTACCTATTTGTTTGACTCTTGGTGCATTATTTTACGAAATTTGGTTTTCTAACATGTGGTTATACGTTGGTTATGTTTTGATATATTGACGTTGAGTATTGTGGAAATATTACATATTTGTATTTTGCTTTGAAATTTAGTTTGTTTTGAAAATAAGTTTGTCTTGCGACTTTGTATTTTAAATAAGTTTTGTATTTACTTATTATGCATGTCATACCTATTCCGTGTCATTTGTATATATCTGTTCACTGAGCATTCGCTCAGCCGTTTTCCATTTTTCTTTCTTAAACGGCAGGTACTCAGTGGCTTTGGGGAATGGGATCGAGCGTAGAGAGATTAAGGATTTAGAACGCTTCCCTTAGAATATTATTATCTTTTAGTACCTCATTTTGGAAATTTGTCTTTTGAATATTCGGTTTGCTTTTGCATAAGTTTAACGCCCTTTTGCCTTTTAAGTTCCTTTCGATATCATTTTGTATGCTTTGTAAGATCGGGGCGTTACAGAAATGTATCAGAGCTTCGGCTCTTTCCTGTAGAAACTTAGACTTAAGTTATGGCCTGTGAGATTGGGTAGATTTTGGGTTAGGATTTCATTTTCGTATTTTGATAAATTCGTTCTACTTTTGAATCTTCCCTTTGGTATACATCTTTCTAATCACTTCACGATTTATTCCTTCGGATTGTTCTTATCTCGTCTCTTTTGATACTTGGTCTGTTTTCGTTTCGTAACTTTCTTCAATTTCGAGGACGAAATTCTTTTTAAGTAGGTAGATTTGTAATATCCCAAAAAAAATTAAATACATATTTTGAGAAATAAGCAATAAGTAAATATTTGAGTCTAAATATGTTTTAATTACAACCTATGTATTTTTTGTTAATGATTATATCCTATTAGTAATTATATTTTGTTAAACCTATGTCATATTAATAACTATAACCTAAGTTATTAATTATTTACTTAACCTATGTTTTGTTAGCATTTGTTCTCCTACAAAATCCACAACACACACATGCATACATATGTACATATGTATATGTCATACATACACTTATTTATTACTATGGTAACTCCACCACCATTAATCCTAATAAAACTTATTTAGTGATCATCATTGAGCACCATTTCACATACCAAAATCTCTTGAAAACCCTCTCTAACACACACAAAAATTCTGCACTTTTGTTTCTTCCAAATTATTCCAAAACACTTGAAATTGAGAGATTTTGATATAGAAGATAATGGTATATCACCACAAAAGTTTTAAGGTATATTTCACGAAGTTTTGTTTTGTTTTTCTTTCTAAATAATCAAGTAAATCATGTGTTTTTCTTCATTTAAAGATCATATCAAAATTTCTTTATAAAACCACATATCTTATGTTATTTAAAATTTTGATGGGGATGAATATTTGATAAATCACAACAATATATGAATATATATATTTTTACACATCGTGAATTAATTAGAACATAATCTATTTTATAAGTTACGAGCGGATATTACAAATTTCCTTTGATTGTGTCCTAATATTTTCGTTTGTTAGATATCTTTTGGTGATCGTTTATTCGGTAAACTTTATTCAAATCGAATGCTTTTCGTTGGAAAATAGAGGTACGGATATTCCTAGTCTCTTTTAATTATGTTTTCCTTGTTCGTATTATTGTTGGTACGGATATTCCGAGTCTCTTTTAATTATGTTTCTGTTGTTCGTATTATTGTTGGTACGGATATTCTTAGTCTTTTTTAAATAGTTGTATCTTATTCGTATTATTGTTGGTACGGATATTCTATACATTATATGTATATTTGGTGTCATATTTCGATTGATTATTATTGTGAATATTTTTACGTATGCTCGATACATTTATATGTATATTTGTTGTCTTCGTTCGATTTATTATTTTGATTGTTCCAATATTCTTAACTTTCTTTTTAGTATTCATTTTATTCGTATATTGTTCATTCGATATCTTATGTGCCTTATTTTGATTCATGGCTTCCTTATGCGTATTTTCATAATTCTCTTGATATATATGTTTCTTTGATCATTTGTACGTATATATTATCTTTCAATAAGTATTATGTTATTCGTAATATGTTTGCACATATATCTATCTTATACATTCTTTTTATTCGAAACTCACCTTATTGTTTTGCCTCTTCCTTCGATACATGTTTCTTGTGATTATTGATACAAATTCATCGTTATTCTCGTATGTGTATCTTTTGACCGTTTGTACAAATTTCGTATAAGTCTCTTTGAAAATCTTGTTAAATGATTCGAAATATTATTGGTATGACATGTATGTTTGCATAAAAATTTGTTTAAGTTTTGTTTCGAAATCATATTACTTTATTATGATCATTTGTTGTAACGAAAACTTGTGATCGTGTGTAGATTTGGAAATGACTAAACTAAAAGTATTTTATGTGTCAAAAACGGTGTCTCGAAAACCTACCAAAACAGCCCCCGAGACAGCCCCTCAACAGTCTCGAGATAGGTCCGAACCACTCCCGAAACAGCCCCCGATAGCCCCTAAAACAGCCCCGATAACGTCCCGAAACAGCCCCGAAAAAGTCTCGAAGCAACTCGGTAAAGAACACGTGTGATTGTGGTAATTGGTACGGTGATTCGTATAAAGTGTCACTCATTCCGTGTGGCTTTACATGTCCCGATAAGGACCCGTTAAGTTATTATTTCGTAAATAGATTGATAATGTTGTCATGGTGACTCGTGACAAGATTAGAACGAACGGTTGGATAGACACGTGATTTTCAAAATAAATAAAATGTTATATTATATAATATTTTATGTTTGTGGTTAAACTACTTTACGTACATTATTAATAACTTTTTAAACATATTTTGGATTCTATTAATCACTTTGAAAATTTGTAAAAGTATTTTGAAATTTGTAACATATAAGTCGGTTAAAACGGTTTTGTAAGATATGCCTAAGAGTAACCTATCCATGGAGGTCCCATGGGCGCGTTATTGTGACGCCAATAATGTGGCATCGACCGTAGCGGTGTATTTTGCTATATCTACGGCGTCTCTTTTTGTTTACCCGGATTGTGGTAAGGTGCACTAAGTATATTTGTTATAAGAGGCGTATGGATCGATCCTAGGAACTTTGCGTGTTTGATGGTGGACGTTTATCGTAGTGTCATACGAAACGTTTGCACCTTTTGGAAAGACTAGTGGTATGTGTTACCCTAGGATTTCATTTGATATTTGTTACCTATTTGTTTGACTCTTGGTGCATTATTTTACGAAATTTGGTTTTCTAACATGTGGTTATACGTTGGTTATGTTTTGATATATTGACGTTGAGTATTGTGGAAATATTACATATTTGTATTTTGCTTTGAAAATTAGTTTGTTTTGAAAATAAGTTTGTCTTGCGACTTTGTATTTTGAAATAAGTTTTATATTACTTATTATGCATGTCATAAAATATTCCGTGTCATTTGCATATATCTGTTCACTGAGCATTCGCTCAGCCGTTTTCCATTTTTCTTTCTTAAACGGCAGGTACTCAGTGGCTTTGGGGAATGGGATCGAGCGTAGAGAGATTAAGGATTTAGAACGCTTCCCTTAGAATATTATTATCTTTTAGTACCTCATTTTGGAAATTTGTCTTTTGAATATTCGGTTTGCTTTTGCATAAGTTTAACGCCCTTTTGCCTTTTAAGTTCCTTTCGATATCATTTTGTATGCTTTGTAAGATCGGGGCGTTACAGAAATGTATCAGAGCTCCGGCTCTTTCCTGTAGAAACTTAGACTTAAGTTATGGCCTGTGAGATTGGGTAGATTTTGGGTTAGGATTTCATTTTCGTATTTTGATAAATTCGTTCTACTTTTGAATCTTCCCTTTGGTATACATCTTTCTAATCACTTCATGATTTATTCCTTCGGATTGTTCTTATCTCGTCTCGTTTGATACTTTGTCTGTTTTCGTTTCGTAACTTTCTTCAATTTCGAGGACGAAATTCTTTTTAAGTAGGTAGATTTGTAATATCCCAAAAAAAAATTAAATACATATTTTGAGAAATAAGCAATAAGTAAATATTTGAGTCTAAATATGTTTTAATTACAACCTATGTATTTTTTGTTAATGATTATATCCTATTAGTAATTATATTTTGTTAAACCTATGTCATATTAATAACTATAACCTAAGTTATTAATTATTTACTTAACTTATGTTTTGTTAACATTTGTTCTCCTTCAAAATCCACAACACACACATGCATACATATGTACACATATGTACATATGTATATGTCATACATACACTTATTTATTACTATGGTAACTCCACCACCATTAATCCTAATAAAACTTATTTAGTGATCATCATTGAGCACCATTTCACATACCAAAAACTGTTGAAAACCCTCTCTAACACACACAAAAATTCTGCACTTTTGTTTCTTCCAAATTATTCCAAAACACTTGCAATTGAGAGATTTTGATATAGAAGATAATGGTAAATCACCACAAAAGTTTTAAGGTATGTTTCACGAAGTTTTGTTTTGTTTTTCTTTCTAAATAATCAAGTAAATCATGTGTTTTTCTTCATTTAAAGATCATATCAAAATTTCTTTATAAAACCACATATCTTATGTTATTTAAAATTTTGATGGGGATGAATATTTGATAAATCACAACAATATATGAATATATATATTTTTACACATCATGAATTAATTAGAACATAATCTATTTTATAAGTTACGAGCGGATATTACAAATTTCCTTTGATTGTGTCCTAATATTTTCGTTTGTTAGATATCTTTTGGTGATCGTTTATTCGGTAAACTTTATTCAAATCGGATGCTTTTCGTTGGAAAATAGAGGTACGGATATTCCTAGTCTCTTTTAATTATGTTTTCCTTGTTCGTATTATTGTTGGTACGGATATTCCGAGTCTCTTTTAATTATGTTTCTGTTGTTCGTATTATTGTTGGTACGGATATTCTTAGTCTTTTTTAAATACTTGTA
This sequence comes from Senecio squalidus, assembly GCA_910822075.1. Lineage (NCBI taxonomy): Eukaryota > Viridiplantae > Streptophyta > Magnoliopsida > Asterales > Asteraceae > Senecio > Senecio squalidus. Next base: position 42,206,011 of record CAJVGC010000508.1, on the reverse strand, counting down.
TCTTATTCGTATTATTGTTGGTACAGATATTCTTTACATTATATGTATATTTGGTGTCATATTTCGATTGATTATTATTGTGAATATTTTTACGTATGCTCGATACATTTATATGTATATTTGTTGTCTTCGTTCGATTTATTATTTTGATTGTTCCAATATTCTTAACTTTATTTTTAGTATTCATTTTATTCGGATATTGTTCATTCGATATCTTATGTGCCTTATTTTGATTCATGGCTTCCTTATGCGTATTTTCATAATTCTCTTGATATATATGTTTCTTTGATCATTTGTACGTATATATTATCTTTCAATAAGTATTATGTTATTCGTAATATGTTTGCACATATATCTATCTTATACATTCTTTTTATTCGAAACTCACCTTATTGTTTTGCCTCTTCCTTCGATACATGTTTTTTGTGATTATTGATACAAATTCATCGTTCTTCTCGTATGTGTATCTTTTGACCGTTTGTACAAATTTCGTATAAGTCTCTTTGAAAATCTCGTTAAATGATTCGAAATATTATTGGTATGACATGTATGTTTGCATAAAAATTTGTTTAAGTTTTGTTTTGAAATCATATTACTTTATTATGATCATTTGGTGTACTAACGAAAACTTGTGATCGTGTGTAGATTTGGAAATGACTAAACTAAAAGTATTTTATGTGTCAAAAACTGTGTCTCGAAAACCCACCAAAACAGCCCCCGAGACAGCCCCTAAACAGTCTCGAGATAGGTCCGAATCACTCCCGAAACAGCCCCCGAACAGCCCCTAAAACAGCCCCGATAACGTCCCGAAACAGCCCCGAAAAAGTCTCGAAGCAACTCGGTAAAGAACACGTGTGATTGTGGTAATTGGTACGGTGATTCGTATAAAGTGTCACTCATTCCGTGTGGCTTTACATGTCCCGATAAGGACCCGTTAAGTTATTATTTCGTAAATAGATTGATAATGTTGTCATGGTGACTCGTGACAAGATTAGAACGAACGGTTGGATAGACACGTGATTTTCAAAATAAATAAAATGTTATATTATATAATATTTTATGTTTGTGGTTAAACTACTTTACGTACATTATAAATAACTTTTTAAACATATTTTGGAGTCTATTAATCACTTTGAAAATTTGTAAAAGTATTTTGAAATTTGTAACATATAAGTCGGTTAAAACGGTTTTGTAAGATATGCCTAAGAGTAACCTATCCATGGAGGTCCCATGGGCGCGTTATTGTGACACCAATAATGTGGCATCGATCGTAGCGGTGTATTTTGCTATATCTACGGCGTCTCTTTTTGTTTACCCGGATTGTGGTAAGGTGCACTAAGTATATTTGTTATAAGAGGCGTATGGATCGATCCTAGGAACTTTGTGTGTTTGATGGTGGACGTTTATCGTAGTGTCATACAAAACGTTTGCACCTTTTGGAAAGACTAGTGGTATGTGCTACCCTAGGATTTCATTTGATATTTGTTACCTATTTGTTTGACTCTTGGTGCATTATTTTACGAAATTTGGTTTTCTAACATGTGGTTATACGTTGGTTATGTTTTGATATATTGACGTTGAGTATTGTGGAAATATTACATATTTGTATTTTGCTTTGAAAATTAGTTTGTTTTGAAAATAAGTTTGTCTTGCGACTTTGTATTTTAAATAAGTTTTGTATTTACTTATTATGCATGTCATACCTATTCCGTGTCATTTGTATATATCTGTTCACTGAGCATTCGCTCAGCCGTTTTCCATTTTTCTTTCTTAAACGGCAGGTACTCAGTGGCTTTGGGGAATGGGATCGAGCGTAGAGAGATTAAGGATTTAGAACGCTTCCCTTAGAATATTATTATCTTTTAGTACCTCATTTTGGAAATTTGTCTTTTGAATATTCGGTTTGCTTTTGCATAAGTTTAACGCCCTTTTGCCTTTTAAGTTCCGTTCGATATCATTTTGTATGCTTTGTAAGATCGGGGCGTTACATTAACGGACCTTGACGGGATAAGTTATTTGCATAAGTTTAAGTCACCAAAGAACGACTAATACGAATTAATAGATAAATTATAATAATCAGAGTCTATGGAATAGTCTAACGGGAATACATCTTTAATCCAATTGTTAAATACCTTGCAAAATTAGTTAAATTCCACGTTTTCTTTTAATTAATAATTGTTTTTAGTTAATTAAATAAATCGACACTACATTTATTCGGATATAAAGCGAAACCCCCCTCTTTTACTCCTTTTACTTAGTTTAATTAAATAATTCTAGTCAAATATAATATAAACACCGTTCCCTATGTTCGATACCGGACTTACTGAACGCTATATTATTATATGATCGAGTATTCTTGCATGTATTGTGTGATAATCTAACTTTAGTAACATCATAAATAAATCATATTTTATAAACACGATTTAACACATCAAAGATATTATAAAGAAGAAAATAAATGGGAATGATGGTCATAGAAAACTTAGAAAGAGATATCAGTCGATTGAATCTGACGATGGAATGAGTATACCGGAGACCTATGATGATGAAGAGGATTTTCCAATTTCATCAATATACAAGAACAATAAGTCACAAGGATGAGTGGAAAAAGCCAGAAAAGAAATAATAGTTGAGGCAGACAAAGAGACAAAAGATAATTTAGTTTTAGATTTGTTGAACGATGAAACAGGGAAAGAGGATCAACAAAAAATGTATGTTTCGTCTTTCGCTGAAGTAGTAAATTAAAAGAAAATAAAAAGAAAAAACAAGAATCCTCTAAAGAAGAAAACATTTCTACTGTGAAGTTTGCTCAAGATGGTCGGAAAACTAAAAAAGAAACAACATCCAATTAGAGTTTGGAATCTAGTCAAGCTAGGCGGCTCATCCCACCTCAATTAGGGTTTGTAGAATGATAGAGAAAGATCAGACCCGCTCATAAAAATTGATAAAAACCCCTTTATATATATATAGAGAGAGAAGAACCAAACGGGTCGTCACGCTCCGATACAGTAGTCGGTTTAAGATCTGAACGAAAAAAGAAAAAAAGGTTTCGAGCATACGTTTATTGAAGACACATATGCCAAATCTGGATTTCAAAATCAAGCATAAGTCTTATGAAACTACATCTGTCAAATCCGGATCTTAAATGTGACACAGATCTACCAAAGCTGGATCTCAAACTTACAAATATGTTATTTTATTATAAAGTTAAAACTATGGTTGATATTTACATTTCTAAAAAAATAAAATAGTTTTATTTTGTTATCTACCCAGTAGCTTAAGACGTTTAATAAAAGTCATAATTTAGTACTTACTTTTGTTTCTGTTTATCTATCTGCATTTGTACATAGGGGTGTTCAAAAGACACGGACCGGACCGAGACAAAAAAAATCAAGAAACGGTGGACCGAGGACCGGACCATTTTTCCGTGTCATTTCCAGTTCGGTTCCTAGTCGGTTCTTTGGTTTTTCGGTTAATGTTGGTTTTAATAACCCACACAATACACAACATAGTAATAAAAAAAGGTTATCCAATTTAAAAAAGAAAAAAAAGGTCATGCAAAGATTAAGAAAAAAGTAGGTTAAACGATAAGCAACACAAAACGTAAATTGTTTATTCATTCGTCATGTGCATTATCAACCATCTAGCTTCTCCACATCTTCCATCTCGACAATGTTTTCCAAAATATCTATAAATAACCAAATAATAGTTAGTAATTATATAAAAATACATACATATAAGAAAATCTTTGTTCTTATTAAAATTTAAAAGTTAATACCTTTATTAATATCTTCAAAGTCTTCTAAATCTTCTTCATCAATTTCAATAACATTTTTTCTTGGATTTTTTTATCCAATCAAAGCTTGAACATTATCAGTAGATAAGAAACTTCTAAAAGCATCTAATACACGACCACTTGTGCTAAAAGCCGACTCAGGAGCAACAGTGGAAATTTGGATCGCCAAAATCCTTGTTTGCCTACAAAAGAATATGGAAGTTCGTCTAGAATAATCATACGCACCAAAGCCCTTCTAACATTCTCAGCATTGAATTTCCATGTTTTAAGAATTGATGTTTCACCATCTGATTGACCAAACAAATTTGTTTGGTTTTTGATTCTATCTGGGTGTTTCGGGCATACCTTCATCTGCTTATTCATAGAACCAGTACCATTTAAATTTGTGTCAGCCTTGTACTTCTTAGGACAATACTTACAATAGCCATAACGAACACCTTCTTTATTCTTTATCCTCCTAAAGTGTTTCCAACATTCCGCTTTCAACTGTGATGTATCTTCTTCTTCTTCTTCACCGCTATCTATCTTTTGCTTCTTTTTTTCGAGTTTGTACTTCTCCCGTCTTCTTCTTCTCCGTCAGAATTAGAGCCAAGGTTGATTCATTTTTCGCTAGACATCTACACTAATAAAAAAAAATTATATACATTAGTAATAGAACATGATAACAAGTAATTATTATTGCTTTAAAAAACATCGTTTGATTGACGTACTGTTAAAAAACACTTACTTTTCTTGAATACGAATGTGGAAATTAAACAATAATCTCGGAGATCAAGCATGTATTCGATTTGTCGACCTGTAATTCTGAGAATATCGATTTGAAGATCCTGTATTCGATTTATATATTCATATAATAAACTTGATATATTTGTTTGAAAATAGAATATGTATTTTTATTAGGATATGTATTAAAATTGGTATTATATTAGATTTGATATATATATAAAAACTATTAGAATATCTTAGAGATTAAGTATTAGGATATGTATTAAAATATATGATCGAGTTAATATAGAAACACCATTATTTTATGTGATGAAATAATAAACGACTTCAAAACATATATTTGATACATATGTTTTTATCTAAATTGAAATAAAAGACATAAAACTCTAGTAAAATATATGATCAAGTTCACGATGATTAACATATAAATATAAATATTAGGATATGTATTAAACATATATATGATATAACCAGATAAGGGGTGGATCGTCGGTTTAATTAAGAAGCCTTTACTTTTCTCAAACACGCAATATAACATTAAGTATTAGGATATGTGTTAAAGAAAATATATTAACTTTTCGGTTCGAACCGGTGGACCGGACCGGATTCATTTTTTGAGTATTTTTGAGAACCGAGAACCGGACCACCATAGCCGGTCCAGCTCGGTTCCGGTCCAAAGTCGGGCCGTTTTGTCGGTTCTAGCCGGTTTTCGATTTTTTTGTTCACCCCATTTGTACATGTCGAACATATCGTTCAAATTTGTATCTTTCGTATGAAGGTTCATAATAGATAAATATTTTGGACCGTAAAAAATGATAGACAAACCCATGTTGACTCAAAGACCTTCGATAGATGACAGCCAAGTTCCTTCGTTGACTCGGTGACTTTCCACGAACAAAATTGTGGGACAACTTTTAATAGTGACATTGAGGAAATATGGCATTGCCTGCAATAAAGGGAATTTTCAACATTAAAAACCAGAAAAAATAATTTATTTTATTTATGAATTATTAACCCGAATTTTCAACTTTCCATAGGACTAAGCATGAGATAGTTTGATTCGGTCATTGTTAAATAATAAGTAAATTCATAGTTCAAACCCAACTTTGTTAGTATGATTAGTTTATTTTTATACTTTTATCATAAATTTATGGTCGTAAGACGTATTATCGTCTTTTTTTTTCTTTTTGGAATTCAACTACACGAAAGATAGATATGAGTTAACTATTAAAACAGACATTATCGACTTGCGCCATGAAACCGTAAGCATGGACCGATCTTTGAAAACATATATTCAAACCTTTGAGAATCCAAAATGCCTTTTTGGAAAAATGAGTTGGCTTTTAAACCAAATGATTAACATGAAGACCAAATATATACTATCCTTGTTAAAACGGCTAGGTAATCTCAATTTTTGGTATTGAATGAGATTAATTTGTAACTTAGAATCATACATTCGATAAAACTTCCGAACTTGACCATCGATCTTAATAAGTTTAGCTATCAACTTGATATGGGGACGGGACATTGAATAAATCGCGTTTACTTCTTAACGTTATTTAACAAAAACTGAAAACACAGCCAGGCCTTCCAATCCTCCATCACTATATATATGTTAGATTTCAAAGGCAAATTCCATAAATTAATTAAACTCATGGCAACAAAGCTACTACTTCTCTCCATGCTCTTTCTAAAGCTTCTCATGTTCACAGGTCGGTCTACTTCTTATATGATAATTGTACGTATATTTCACCTACATCAATGTAAATGCTGATATTAATTGTATATGTGACACCTAACTATTAAAAATATCCCAAAAAAGTTCTATATGAAAAACTTTCGACATTTCAGGTTAAAGTTTATATATATACAAATGTTAACGACATGAAGTTTGTGGGTTTTTTCTGATAAAAAACAAAATGGGTTACATACAACGACAATTTGGTTAAAGTTTGTTACATTTCGATATGGTTTTCCAATCTTTTTTATCTAATAAAAGGGAGTTATGAGTGATGTCATACATCTGATGTGGTGGGTTCTAAGATTCTCCACATAGAATTGTATTTAACTTTGATGATGTCATAAGCTTTATTATAAATAAATTTTAAATAATTACTTCGTTTAATAAACCGATTGGGCTTTGTCAAGGCTCATTCTTTATTAATTCAAAACAAGATTAATCAATTTAAGTTAAAAGATTTGAAACTAAAAATATAAAATACTACGCTTTTTATAATATATTTTTTTTATCAAAAGATTTTTGTACAACCCTTATATACAGCCCCGTGCAATATACGGGGTCTAAACTAGTAAATAATATGCAATAGTTGGATGACTCTACATCATATCATATATACTATACTATCCAAAAAAAATGAAACAGTTGGAGTATACCAAGTAACTACTTAATTTTGTGTAACTCTAATTCTATGATACATAGAGTTCATATGGATTTCGATATGATGAGATCGAATTATATCTTATGAGAAGTTAGTGTAACCAACGCGCAATATGTTATTGAGGTTACTATAATGTTTAATAAGAACAAGGCGATCTGAACTTTGAAAATAGTATTATCTTTATAATTATATACATACTTTTGAACTAATAAAATGGTTATGTTGATATTTGAGCTCTCTTGTTGTTATTGCAAATTTAATTTTTTACTTGTTGCATATCAGATGCACAGTCAGTAGGTGTGTGCTATGGGAACCGTGGAGACGGTTTACCATCCGAACAGGACGTGGTAAACCTTTACATAAAGAACGGCATAACCAGGATGCGCATCTATGATCCAAATCCAGCTACACTTCAAGCTCTTGGGGGAACCAATATTGAACTTATTCTTGACGTTCCAAATATTTCTCTCATGTCACTCACCGATCCAAATGCTGCAACGAATTGGGTCCAAACCAACATTTTAAATTACCCTAATGTCAAATTCCGTTACATCTCTGTTGGAAACGAAGTTGATCCAAATAAAGAAAGTGGTCGGTTTGCCAGTTTTGTACTTCCGGCAATGAGAAATGTTCACAAAGCGATTAGAGATGCAGGTCTGCAAATCAGGGTCTCCACCGCCACCTACACAGGTCTCCTAAGCGTTACCTATCCACCAAGAGATGGTGCATTCGATCCCAATGTGAAAGAATATATCGAGCCAATAATCAAATTTCTAGCTGAAAACAATCTGCCAATGCTTGCCAATATCTACCCTTACTTTGCTTATCTTGGTCCCCCTAAGTTGGATCTATCATATGCATTGTTTAACGCTCAAAGAACAGTCTTTACTGATAACGGTCTACAATATTCTAACCTTTTCGATGCCATGTTTGATGCTCATTATGCAGCTCAATCACGTCTTGGTGGCGCAAATGTCGAGATTGTTGTGTCAGAGAGTGGATGGCCGTCTTCTAATGGTGATGGCGCGACATTGGAAAACGCGGGAACTTACTACAGAAATTTGATTGCACATGTAAAGAGTACGGGAGGGACGCCCGTGAAGCCCGGGAGACCTATAGAAACTTATTTGTTTGCAATGTTTAATGAAAATAAGAAAGAGGGTGAAGAGTCGGAGAAGCATTTTGGGGTTTTTTTCCCAGATCAACTTCCCAAATATAACTTAAACTTTTAATTAAAGAAATCTATACGGTTTTTTCTATAAGTAATAAATATTGTTGTCTGGATACAACAATACAAACTTTTCCTTATTCGAGTTATTGTTGTAACAATTTTCCACATATAAGTGTTCCTATATGATATTGAACCTCAGTTTGTTAATAATCAAAATTTCAAACCATATGAATGTTTTTATGTTCATGTAAAAACATAGCCTCATAAAGATCGGGACTAGTTAAAAATGCTATAGACAACGGTTAAATAATCAAATCTCTAGGTAGAGGGGGCAAATTTTTAATCAACCTGTCTCTATTTCCTATTTGCTTTGATGAAAGAGATCAATTTTAGCAAATAGGGGTCTTTATTTTTGGGAATCTATTTTTTAAATAAATTCTATAAATAAGCTCTAATCAAATCAACAATTATTTAAGAAAAAAAAAAAATCTCAAACCCTAAATATCTCGTTTAAATTTGTTTTTCGTCATTAATTTCTAATGTATATCAATTTTAGGAAGAAAAAAAAATTATAATTAATTAATAAAAATTTCAATATAAATTTTTAACAAAGACCCATTTTAATGACAAAAACATAATTAGTTTTTAAAATTAATAATTTATTTAAACTTTCTAAACTTATTGACGAAATACTTAATTCGAGATAAAAACATGAACAATTTATGTACTCCCTCCGTCCCAGAAACTGGCAGAAACGGTGTTTGAAAACAAAAAACAGTGAAATAAAGAGGTTATGAAGTATTATTTTTTTTCGGATTACTTGTTATGTCCTTGTATTAAAGACGTCAGTTATATTTTAGAATTTGAAATTTGAAATTTGAAAATATGTAAGGATAAAAATGAGAAGTTACTATATTATATTATAACTAGTTGATTTCCCGCGTATACGCAGATAACTGTATCAAATACTTGTGTATCATTAACAATATAATGATCTCAAATATTTGTCGTTTCGTTTATATAGAAGTGTTTTTAAGGTTCGCTTTTAAATCCATATACGCAGATAACTCTATCGAATACAATACAATTATAACAAAATAGAAAATAAAGAGAACATTGTCTATAAAGAAAATTATTAACAATGTAAGACAACACGAAATTCATTGTTAAATATTATGTCGTTTCATTTATACACATTTTTTATTTATTAAAAAATGAATTGAAGTGTGTTATTGAATATAATGTAGTTTCGTTTATACCAATGAGATTGACTTCAATGTCACCTATAAATTTGTATTAATATGAGTTAACAAATAATACTTTTTTTGTATAAACTGTAACTTATAAATAAAGTTATTTGTTGTTATCTATGAAAAGATTAAAAAAAAACCGTAGAACATCGAATAAGAAATTTAAAAATATATCATATAATGGTCTTCTGTAATAAATTTGAAATTTATATTTCTTTTTTTCCTCGTGGTTATATGTTTTTATTTAGTTTTATTTTATTACAAAGAAAAAACTAAAAAAAAAACAGCTTTCTTTTATTATTATTTTTAAAATTTAGTCTTATATTAGAAAGTATATTAAAACCCGAGTTTAGATTTAAAATAATATTATCATATTAACTTTATTTAAATATATTTTAAAATTTAAGGTTAAAATTGTATTTAAAATAGAATGCCTAAAATTAAAAATAGTTAATGATGATGTCATATGAAATCATTATTTTGATCTAAGATCTAAATTAAAACTTAAAACTTATCAAATGGTTTAAACTTTGTCATGTGACTTTTAATAGATCTTATCTTATCTTACATATATATAAGAGAGGATCCTAAAAAAAGAGGATCATAAAATGTCACATGCCAAAGTAAGAACCATTAGATAGATTAATTTTTTAATTTAGACCATTTGATCAATTATGATAATGTCATCAATTACTAATTTCTCCTTAACCCCTCTTCTTTAAATAATTTAATCTTTCGACTTTAAATTAATATAAAATATTATCTATATATCAAACTTATTTTGATGTCGTAAATATTATATCATTAAACACAGTGGCGGATATAGAATTTACAAATAGGGTATGCACTGCAAAAAAAATTCTTTGAGAGGGTATGCATACTATGTTTTTTGCTTTATAAAAAACTATTTTCACAAAATTTAGCACTACTAAATTTTTTATAGGGTATGCATGTGCATACCCTATTGCCATAGTAGATCCGCCCCCCTGATTAAACACAATTTTTTATCCCCTTTGACTGAAATATTAATATGAGACTGAAACTATTAAAAAAAAAATCAAATGTAGTTTTGTTTTTTCCGTGAATAAAAACTTATATATTTAGATATCCTAACGAAAATTGTATGCGGTCCAATTAGCTTTGGTTATATGTTGTAATTTACAATTTATTTTTTCTTCATGTTTTATTATAAGATATTATTTCAAATTTAAAGTTGAGTTTAAAGTCATGTTTTAACCCACAACTTATGTTGTCTTACATGTTTAAGGATTTTGAATACATATATTTTTTAGACTTTATATATTATAATTGAAAATAGTGAATATGAGTTTGTTACACGTGTAAGCTTACATGTGAAACGAATCCAAATTACGCCATTTTTACTAATTTTTATATATTTACATTTTTTTTTATTTAATCATGTTTTTCTGCAATATAACTTTTTCTTCTTATTAACGAAAATATATCGGATAAATTTTTAATAACTTTTTCATAAGAAACAACGAACCTTGCATTTTGTGGAGCATCTTTCCGTTGATGAATTTAGGAAAAATCAAATGTTTAATACTCCCTCCGTCCCACTATAGATGTTCACGTTTCACTTTTGAAGTCTTCATTTTTCAACTTTAACCTTAATATTTTTGTGTGTAATATATAATACTTGATGCAAAATATATGATTCAATTAGGTTTTAAATGTATTTTTATTGCTATAATTTTCATTAAATATTATATAACATAAAAAAAGATATTTAAAGTCAAAGTTGAAAAAAAAGACTTCAAAAACTTAAACATGGACATTTATAGTGAAACATGGACATTTGAAGAGTTCACTACAAGAAAAAACACCTTTAGTGACGACTTTTTTAGTGACCACCATAATTTTAGTCACTAATAGCATCTTTTTGTCACGAAAAAAAAGTCGTCATTGAAATTTGGCCAACGATATTGAATTAGTGACGAATAGTAAATAGTTGTCACTAAATGGTCACTAATGATAGATATTAGTGACGACAAATTGGTGGTCATTAATTTGATTAGTTAGTGATAAAAAAAAGTTGTCACTAAAAAAATATTTAACGAGTTTGTTAACTTAAAATTTAAACACCAAATAATGTTGGTCACTATTTTAGTATTAGATACCAAATAATGTTGGTCACTATTTTAGTATTAGATACCAAATAATATTGGTCACTCTTTATAATTAGACACCAAATAATAGTGGTCACTAATGTGTTAGTAAAGTTTTATAAAAGAATATTTCGTGATCGATCTGCACTTTTTTGAGACCTAAATCATATTATGTTTGTCCTTTTAATTGATATATTGCAACATATTTATTATTAAGAAATTTAAGATGCGAGTATTATTAGTTATGATTTGCATGCTCTGTAAAAGTTACTTACAGTTAAACACGTTTCATTATACTCTCGTTTCCCTATATCAGTCACATATACCATCCAATCTGCTTCTTCTTCGTTAATTTCATATCTACATATACATACACGTGTTAATATTTGGTTGTTATTTTATTTAAACGCAAAAGTTTCAACAGTAAACTAACCACAATTTCAACGGTAAACACAAAACTTTCACAAAGGTTTGTCATCTGTAATAATACAAAAAAAAAACACAAAACTTTCACAAAGGCTTGTCATCTGTAATAATACAAAAAAAAAAACACAAAAGTTTCACAAAGGTTTGTCATCTGTAATATTACAAAAAAAGAAAACACAAAAGCATCGTCAAAATTTCCATCTCTCTTGACAAGACTAAGAGGAGGTCTCTTTTTTCCTTCACTTTTTTCAATCGATATAAATCACCCAAAATATCATATATCAAAACCCTAACTGAACCTCCATCGCCGGCGATACTTTCACCGGAGATACTGTCAATTCGCCGACGATTCCTCTCTCAATTCACAGACGATTCCTCCGATTCCTCTCTCAATTAGCCGACGACTCCTCTCTCAATTCGCCTACGGTACCTCATTCCTTTATCAGGAATTCGCTAATTTCAATTCAAATTTCACATAACCTAGCTGAATCTCCATCGCAGGAGTCACTTCACAAGAGATACTGTCAGTTACTCTCAATTGGACAACGATTCCTTGATTTTATCAGGTATTCTTAACTGTTAATTACTGCGATTTCTCTATTTTGAACAAGTTGGATTATACTTGAAAGGAAGTAATATTGATTGAATCATCTACATTTCCAGATCTGAAACCGAATTAATTGAAAATAATAAGCCTGTGACAGGTTTTATCTGATTCATATTGATTTATATTAGAATTGCATGCCAGGTGTTTGAGGAAATGCCTAGCAGAGAATTGGACATATTCAGCTTCGTATGAGTGTAAAGTAATATCATTGCCGATTTTCCGGTCTAAGTGAATAGGAACAACTACGACAATGATTGGTGAAACACATATATTTCAATCTCTAAAATATTAGGATGCGTATGCTAGTCGTGTCATCTAATTATAACCTTGTGCACAATTCGACTTTCACCTAAGTATGTATATGTTGTGCTTTAGTTTAAACTCATAATTTAAACGTTAAATCACGAAGAAAAAGTTGGACCTAATTTACTTTTGATTTGATGTTGACATGCAGAAATTATGCCTTAAGTGGAGAGCCTGTTAGGTAGTGGTGACCTACAGGTATTTGATTAGTTTTTAAGATTTACGACACATTCATTTTATACATTAAATCTCTTAAACCATGAAAGGGAATTTCCCCTAATTAACATGTCATTCTTGTAATGCATGTGCAGACCTACATTTGGAGAACAATATTAGCTAAAAGGAATGCCGAAGAAGGAAGAGAAGACACGGTTATAAATGAAGACGCCATAGATAGACAATGATTCATTTACGAAGGTAATGAGTGTATCATATTCATTTTTATTTATTTTTTATATATTTCTTTTGGAGGTTTTATGTGAGTAAGATTTGATGTTTTAACCGGTATGATATGGTATTACTATTAAGTGTATGACATGTTGTTAAGTTATAACAAAGAATGATGCTATTCCGTGTGCTTATTTAACTTGCTATTACAAGGTTAGTGATGCTACAATTGTGTTTTCAATTTTGTTTTAGAGCTTTATGTGTTAAAAAAGATAATTTTGTTGAGAACAAGTCGGCTTTACTTGGTCCTTATTTGGGATTGTAAAAGCAGATTACAAGCATAACAGCTTAAACTTCTTTTTTCTGATTTTATTCCTTTCAGACTCTTCCTGGACCAGTGACTGATCCTAAGAAGCTCCCACACTGGAATTATGACGGTTCGAGCACTGGTCAAGCCCCCGGCGAGGATAGCGAAGTTATCGTCTAGTACGTCTCTTTACATACTTCGAGTTGTTGGTATATTTATTTTCTTTAATTTCGATTCGTTAAAGTTTTGTTGTTAATGAATAAAACAGTCCTCAAGCTATTTTCAAGGATCCTTTCAGAGGTGGAAAGAACATTTTGGTATGTTTTGTATACTTATCTTTTTTTTTTTTTTTTGGCGGTAGGATTTATTTGTTTGTTTTCGTTTTAAAACTTATCTTTTTGTTACACCTGACAAAAGAGTAAATGGTATTGACGGTGTATGGATTTATTTCTAGTGTCCTTTAGTTAAATTTTGTACAAGATTATTTATATTTATATATAATATATAGGTGATCTGCGATGCTTATACCCCGGCTGGTGAGCCAATTCCCACAAACAAGAGATATGTTGCTGCTAAGATCTTTAGCCACTCTGACGTGGAGAAGGAAGTTCCATGGTACGGTCTCGAACAAGAATATACCTTATTGCAGAAGAATATCAACTGGCCTTTGGGCTGGCCTCAAGGAGGATTCCCGGGACCTCAAGTAATTAAATCTTAAATCTCGTTAACAAGTTTAAACTTTTTGTTTTTTCTTCTTTTGATCTGTACAAGTTTTAATAACATATATGTAATGGTTTAATGTAATTTAGGGGCCATGCTATGGTGGTATTGGTGCTGATAAGGCTTTTGGGCGTGACATTGTTGACGCCCACTACAAAGCTTGTCTTTATACCGGTATCAACATTAGTGGCATTAACGGTGAGGTCATGCCAGGCCAGGTGAATTTCTATGCACTTTAAGTATACTATTTTTTTAGTTATCTTATAATTAACTAGTATGTCAAAAATTATTAGAAATGTATATTATTTCATTAATATTTTTTTATAATAAAAAGATTTAGTAGACTTAATGTAATAACCTGAATTTCCCTATTACAAAGTGAAAACTTAATGAAACATGATATGCAGTGGGAGTTTCAAGTAGGACCAACTGTTGGCATTGCTTCTCGTGATGAGTTGTGGGCTGCTCGTTACATTCTTGAGGTAATTCAAGTCGTTTATTGTAACCCGAAATCATCAGAGGTGTAACATTTTATGCGTGTTATTGATGTTAAAAATTTCCTTATTTGGTAAACAGAGGATCACTGAGATTGCTGGAGTTGTGGTTTCATTTGACCCCAAGCCTATTCCTGTGAGTGTTTATAAGAATTTCTTGAATATATGCGTGTAAAATTGAATTATATACTCATTTATTATGTGGGATTGTAATCAGGGCGATTGGAATGGTGCTGGAGCTCACACCAACTACAGGTAATTATTTGAAATTTACAACGTATATACCTAAAAAAAATGTTGTTTTCAAATTCTTATATATAATTTTTTTACATGATAATTTCAGCACGAAGTCCATGAGGGAAGAGGGAGGTTACGAGATTATCAAGAAGGCTATCGAGAAGTTAGGTCTGAGGCACAAGGAACATATTGCAGCTTATGGTGAAGGCAATGAACGTAGGCTCACTGGTAAACATGAGACCGCTGACATCAACACATTTAAATGGGTACGTACACTCTAATTTCTAGTTTATATAAACTGGAACAATTAAGTTAACTAACAGAATTTCATAACCAATTCGATACTTTTTTTACTGAGTGGATTTATTATGAAGTTTAAGAAGTTTAAGAAACATTTATTAGAGTACTCCGCTAGACATGTATGATGCTATTCCATGTGCTTATTTAACTTGCTATTACAAGGTTAGTGATGCTACAATTGTGTTTTCAATTTTGTTTTAGAGCTTTATGTGTTAAAAAAGATAATTTTGTTGAGAACAAGTCGGCTTTACTTGGTCCTTATTTGAGATTGTAAAAGCAGATTACAAGCAGAACAGCTTAAACACGATGGAAATCTTTATTTCAGTAAAAACAGATTAGGTGCTGCAATTGATGCTTATACTGAATTGGCTTTTCTTAAAGTTTTCATTTTTATGATTACCCATAAACTGTTTGATTAAATGCCTCACTGATTTCAGGCGATTACTTTGTGCCCTAATGTTGCTATTTATTGGACTAATCGAGCTTTATGTCATCGAAAGCGAAAGTATGTATAAATTGTTATCAACCCTTTTTATGTAATTAGGGTTTGCCCAGTACTTGAAAAAGTCATAAACTTGTCAACTTTGATGTTACTTTGTTATGTAGTGATTGGGGAAGAGTTGAAGAAGATTGTCGAAAGGCTGTTCATCTGGACCCTAGTTCTGTCAAGGTCTGGATTATTTGATATTTCTTTTCGGTTATATGTAATATTCACTCGTTTGATTGTTTCGTTTCTTTATTCTAACAATAGACTAAATAGAGTTTAGGATAATTTTTTTATGTGCTAATTCATAGTTAGCAGAGGATTTATTGGTTTAGTTTCTGTAAATGATTAATGTAGATAATGATATAGAAATAGAGTGATTAGAAAAACGGAAAGTGCTATCTTTTTGTTCTGTGTCTATCCATGCAATTTGAGCTACATATTTGTTTATTTTATGGTGGGCGAATAAATTTAGTATTTATATTTGATTTTTGCAAATTACTAGAGATTAGTTAATTGTATGAAAATATTGATTTTTTTTGTTCTATTGAAGTAGTTAGTGACCACTCTTCTTTGGTATCTAATATTAGACACCACCATATTTGGTCACAAATTAGAGTTAACGGAGCCGTTAACTCCGTTAATGGAGCTTAATAGTGACCACTTTCACTTGTTTAGAGACCAAATTGGTGACCACTTTTTTGTCGTCACATATATAGTGACCACTTTGTTTTCGTCACTAATTAGAGACAAGTTATGTTTTTGGTCACTAATAAAATTAGCCACGGACCTTTAGTGACCAAAAGTGACGACTTTTATTTTGGTCACTAAACTCCTTAGTGACGGAATTTTTCAACTGTTAGTGACCAAACGTGTTTTGTCTCTAAAAGCCTTTTTTCTTGTAGTGGTTTCGCATTAAATTTTTACACGTGTAACAACTTTATATTCACTTCCCTCATTATAATTATATTATTTTTGATTAAATTATCTGTGGGTATATAAACTAGTATTTTATTAAAATTATATATATATATATATATATATATATATATATATATATATATATATATATATATATATATATATAAATAGAACAATATTTTTTAAACAAACTAGACCTTAGACCCGTGTTTACACACGGGTAGTTTTAAAATATTTATTTATAAACCTAAATTAGATATTATATTTTTTGGTAATTTATTAAGTAATATGTCACGTAATGAACAAAGAATATGACCGAAGAGAAATTAAAAAAGAAAGGTTAAATGGAATATTATGTAATTAAGGAAAACTGAAAAACAAAATAATAGTATCATGTACGTAATTTATACCCTTGTAGATATACGGACAATTTAAATTAATATAATTTTTAAATGACAATTTTTTGTTATAAGTCTATTAGAGTTTATAAAGTTACATGTAATGTTTTTAATTTTGATTCAAAAGTTTCTATAGTAATTATTTTGTATATTTTAAAAATATATAAAATAAAAGGTTTAAGAAAAAGAAATAGTGAAAATTTTAATATTTTATAACTATTTTTAAGATATGATCAGAAATATCGTTGACTTTCGAGGATACGAAAACTTTGAGTCAGACTAAAACATATGAAAGTCATTGATGTAAAAATTAATATTATTAAATAAGTTGGTAAAAAAATAAATTAATGATTAATGATTATATTTAATAAATTAAAAATAAAAAACTAAATTTACCTAATTTTTTTAATATATCCTATACACGAGTGGACATATGACTAATTTGAATTAATTTTTTTATCAGTTAGATATTTATATTTGTTATTCACATTTAATATTAGACTAGCTTATCACCCGTGTATACACGGAAATTGACATGAAGATTGAAAAACATAGTGTTAAAAGAATTGATTATATGTAAGGTTTAAATAAATACAAAAGCTCTATGTATGTACCAAACATGTCACACCCCGCTATAGCGGAAAAACGGAATGTGAGAGCTGGAATATCATTACACGGTCATAAGCAAATATAAACGATTCAAGTCATTTCAAATTAAATAAAGTAGTTCAAGTTTCAACATTCAAAGACAACCAGTTCATGATTTAACTTAAGTACAAATACATGTTTCAAATAAAATTCCCAAAAATAGAAAGATCTTTTCCCAATGAACGCCTCACGTAACCATATCGACCCTCCTTTGTCATGCATCCCGTACACTTACTTTAATTTCCTGAAACATAAGATAAAGTGTCAACTACATAAAGTAGTGAGTGAGTTACAGTTTAGAGTTTCGATAAAGTTTCCAAAAATAGTAAGTTGCAAAATAAATAATGACGTCATAAGTAAAAAGAACGGAGCGACGTTTGAACATATGTGAAAATAGTAAAGGTTTGAATGTACGCAAGTAAGATAAATAAATAAAACTCGTAGGATTAAAGTTGCAGCGGAATCCAAGCGCTAAAAAGGTGTATGCGTAGGGAGTATGTGTTTAACTAAAGAGTAACTCGTATCAATCACTTGGCATAATATAAATAGTAAGTATACACTAAACCGATTGTGTGGTCCTGATCTAGCCCAAAAATGTTTGAATAAGTTGCTAAAGAATCTTAGTAATATGTACTTGGGACGCTAACCCTTAGTAAGGAGTGACCGCTCCTAAGTATCGATACCCATATGACTAACGGCTGTTGCTAATAGTGTATTAAAGTTCCTGAACCAAAAACGGGGCAAATGAACAAAGTTTCCAAAAGTAGCAGTAAGTTCTTACGAGTTTATATTTTCATCAAGGATTGGTCGCTAACAAGTATCCTAAATTTAGTTAACCCGCTAAGGCAATAACACATATACGCATAATAGTTCACAAGTTCCAAGTTTCCAAAGTTCAAAGTTTCATAAGAGTTTCAATAAGGTTACGAGCAAGTTTCCAAAGTTTATGAGTTTCACGAATTTAAAATGTATCAAGTTTCCAAAGTTACGTACAAGTTTTCCAAAAGTTTCAAGTAATTCGCAAATAGTGTTAAAAGTTACAAAACATGATCTTATGTTTCCCCCAAATAATGTTAAAAAGTACAAGAGTAAAACAAAGTGGGGTTGTAACTCACGGTTTGCGGAGATAAGAGGTATGAACTAGCACAAAAGAAGCGGAACGCGTCGGGAATCACAAACGACCTAGAACACCGGAAAGTTGTACAAGTTTTATTAGTATAATTGAGTTATATTAAGTTTCCGTTTAACATTTTAGATCTTAATTGTTTTATACTTAGACTCTGTCCCAAAAAGATTATTACGGAAAGTTTATAAGGTTTATGTGTTCGTGTACGTTTTATAGTCCGATAAGTCCAATTATGTTCAAAAAGTGTCAAAGTTCCAAGTCAAAGTATATAAGTCCCGAAATTTTAAGTTACTGAATTTAAGGTATGTTTATGGTGAAATTTGGGCAGCGGTTCCGCGCAATAAAAATTATGTCCATTCTCAAAACACTTTCCCGCTTTAAAATGCACAATTTAACGATTTAAATCAATAATACACAAGTTTCAAGTCCAAAAGTTTTTCCAACCAACTTATATGTCAAAACAGTAGCTTATTAACATGTATATATTCTGTGATAGTTTATTTTAGCTTATATTCATGTTTACGGCCTTTAAAACGACAAAAGTAACGAACATCAATATTCAGGCGGCGGCTGGAGGAAATCAGCCGCCGACTGAACTTTAGCCGTCGGCTGGAATCCTTCAGCCGCCGGCCAAAAGGCTTCGGCCAGCTTCATTATTACGTTATTTTTCGTTTTTAAGCTTGTTGAACGGGTAGATTTAACATGCAAGCTGATATAACTCAAACATATGTATTTTCAAAGTAAGATCTCAGTTTCTTTTGGATTTATAGGTTAAAGAAGTAGATCTTTCATAAAAACTTGTTTTTAAGGAAGAAAACGTTTTTGCATGTTTATGAAAACTTATTTCCAGGTTTTAGATCTTATATGCAAGTGAATATATATATATATAAACAGTAAGAAGGAAGTGTTTTACCGAGGGAGAAAGTAAAGTGACGGTTTGGATGAGTGTTAGCTTCAAAAACTTCTTGGAAACCCGATTTAAACCTTTCCTTTTGATACCCTTAACTCCTAGAACGTTTTTGATGGATTAGATGGTTGATATATGTGTGTTTATGGACTGATTTATGGCGTAAATTTTCTGGATTTTGTGTTGTGTTCTTGAGACAATAGAGAGAAATGAGAGAGAGATAGTAATGTGTGTTTGTTTGAAATGAATTTGAAAATGGAAATGAAACAAAAGGTTGTTTACTGGCCTAGGAAACTGTCCCAACCAGTAAATATGGTCCAATCCCGAGTAAAATTCGTTGCCCAATCAAAAGACATGCAAAAATGAGTCATCGTCCAGCTGGACAGCGAGATTCAGCCGCCGGCTGAATATATTCAGCCGCCGGCTGGATTGCAAAGTCCAGCTTTTTGACGTTTTAAGTTTTCCGTTAATTAGTTAAGGACTAGAATCTTTTTAGTTCCCGTTATGAACTTAGTCAAGTTCTTGTATTGTTTATTTGTGTTAGGATTTATAGTTTGATTCCGACATTGGTTCCGACAATAAAAGACACGACAATTTAAGAACCCGAACAATATGAACACGATAAAAGAGTAACTAGAGATTCGAACCGAATAAGTAACTGAGAATCACCTGAAATTTAGACGGTTGTCACATCATCCCCGGGTTGAAAGAAATTTCGTCCCGAAATTTGACTCGCCCAATCAAGTAGAAGTATCTTTGAACAAGTGAGGATACTTTTGACGTATTTGGTCTTCACGTTCCCATGTGAATTCGTGACCACGTCGGGAGTTCCAACGAACCTTGACAATAGGAACACGGCTTTGTCTGAGTTGCTTGACCTCTCGATCTACAACTTCAAGTGGTTCCTCGATGAAATTGAGCTTGTTGTCGATCTTGACCTCGTCGAGCGGGATGACGATGGTCTCATCAGATAGGCACTTTTTCAAGTGCGAGACATGGAACACGTTATGAACATTGGAAAGAACTGGCGGGAGTTGAAGTCGATAAGCTACTGGACCAATACGCTCGATGACTTCAAACGGTCCTGTGTACCTGGGGATTAACTTACCGCGTTTCCCGTAGCGAACTACCCCTTTCCATGGCGATACTTTAAGAAGCACACGATCGCCGACCTGGAACTCGAGGGGTTTCCTTCGGTTATCGGCTTAGCTCTTCTGCCTAGTACGGGACGTCTTCAGTCGCTCCCTGATGGTGGTGATCTTGTCGATGGTTTCTTGAACAATATCAAGCCTTGTGAGCTGTCGATCACCGGCTTCTAGCCAAAAAAGCGGCGATCGGCACTTGCGTCCATATAAGGCCTCGAACGGAGCACACTTAATGCTAGCGTGGTAGCTGTTGTTGTACGAAAACTCGACCAATGGAAGGTGAGTATCCCAATTTCCTCCAAAGTCAACTACGCATGCCCTAAGCATATCCTCAAGCGTTTGGATCGTCCTCTCGCTTTGACCGTCGGTCTGAGGGTGGTAAGTTGTGCATAGATCTAGTCGCGTCCCGAGAGATTTCTGAAGCGCGTTCCAAAAGCGAGACGTGAACCGACTATCCCTGTCAGAAATGATGGAGAGAGGTGTCCCGTGGCGAGAGATGATCTCGTTGATGTAGATTTGCGCGAACTTCTCCATCGAGTGGGTTTCTCGCACCGACAGAAAGTGAGCAGACTTTGTCAAACGGTCCACGATTACCCAAATTGTGTCGTTACCCTTGTCCGTTCGGGGTAACTTGGTAATGAAATCCATGGAGATTTTCTCCCACTTCCACATAGGAATCTCCGGTTGTTGCAGTAGTCCTGAGGGTTTCTGATATTCCGCCTTGACCTTGGAGCAAGTGAGACACTTGGCTACGTACAAGGCGATATCTTTCTTCATGCCCGGCCACCAATAACACTCCTTAAGATCCTTGTACAACTTGTCTGAACCGGGGTGGATGGAGTATCGGGAACGGTGGCCTTCATCCAGAATTAACTTACGAAGATCCTCGGACTTCGGAATCCATGCTCGGCCCTTGAAGTAGTGAATCCCGTCGGATTTGCGTTCGAACTCCTTCTCATGATTGTGCAAGGTCTCTCTCTTTAGGTTCTCGGGCTTCAACGCTTCTCGCTGAACCTCGGCGATTTGCGTTTGAAGGTTGGTCTGAATTTGAATACCTAATGCTCTAACTCGAGATGGTTTCACCCTCTCCTTCCGACTAAGGGCGTCTGCTACTACGTTTGCTTTACCCGGGTGGTACTTGATCTCGCAATCGTAGTCGCTCAGCAGTTCGATCCATCTCCTCTGTCTCATGTTGAGCATCTTTTGGTCTAGGATGTGTTGGAGGCTCTT
>CAJVGC010000508.1:42140571-42183800 GCA_910822075.1 Senecio squalidus | reverse complement strand
TCTCGCTGACACGAACCTGATGATATCCCGAACGAAGGTCGATTTTTGAGAAATAAGTTGCACCCTGCAACTGGTCGAAAAGATCATCGATCCTCAGGAGTGGGTATCGGTTCTTGACGGTCAGCTTGTTCAGTTCGCGGTAGTAGATGCACATACGAAAGGATCCGTCTTTCTTTTTAACGAAGAGTATAGGGGCTCCCCAGGGGTACGAGCTAGGACGAATAAGACCATGATCCAAGAGTTCTTGAAGCTTTTTAGACAGCTCTTGCATCTCCGGTGGGGCTAGACGGTACGGTGTCCTAGCGACCGGTGCTGCACCAGGAATGAGGTCTATCCGGAATTCCACTTGTCGATGCGGAGGTAGCCCGGGCAAATCTTCGGGAAAGACTTCAGGGTGATCCTTGACTACTGGGATATCTTGAATACGGATCTCCTTGGGTTTACGTTCAACAACGTGAGCAAGGAATGCGTCACAGTCCTTCTCGGGGTACTTGCGCATTTTGATGGACGACACGAGACGGAGTGAACGTCCGGGTTTGTCTCCTTGAACAACTAAAGTTTCAGTGTCAGAAAGAGGGATGCGGATGAGTTTGTCAAAACAGACGATCTCGGCTCGGAAACGAGAGAGCCAATCCATTCCGACGATGACATCAAAGCTTTTCAGCTCGATAGGGATTAAATCAATAGTATCGGTCAGGCATATGGAACATCCTATGATTATATCCTTAGCTTCGAACTCCTGACCGTTAGCGTACTCTATGGTGAAGCTATCCTTAAGAACCTTAGATCCTAAGTTAATAAGGGTCTAAATTCTAAGGAAACAAAGCTTCTTTCGGTACCAGAATCGAACAAAACGGATGCATAATGGTTATTAACAGGAAACGTACCGTTCACCGCATTCGGGTCCTGCCGAGCCTCTTCAGCTGTGAGTGCGAATGCACGTCCTCGACCTCGCCCGCCTTGGTTAGGTTGGGCGTTTCGGAGTCTCGGGCAAGCAGTTCGGAGGTGCTGGTCACTTCCGCACTCGAAGCACACCGGCTTTTGGCCTGGAGCTGCCAACTTGTCCGGGCAATACTTAGCGAAGTGCCCTTCCTTCTGGCACCTCAGACACACGGTACAATTACCGTGGTGGTGGAAATTGCACTTGTTGCAATTGGGGTTCGTCCCCGTGTATCGGTTTCCAGCTGGTGGAGGTGGCGGTGGCGGTGCTACTGCTGCTATGGCAAGGTTGCGGGTGGTCTTCTTATTCTTGTTCCGGTCACTTCGTCTCGAAGTCTGATCGGACCTCCTTTTCTCACCTGACTCCTTCTTGGATGAGGTAGGAGCGGTGAGTAGGTTGCTCGTGAGGCGGTGAGCTAGGATGATGGCACTTTGAAGGGTCTGGGGTTCCTTGGTGAGAACCATTCCTATGATTTCAGGAACAAGACCAGAGATGTACAGGTCGATCTTGTTCTCTTCCGGAGTTACTAGACTTGGGACCAGTCTAGCCAACTCATGGAATCGGGCAGTGTACCCTTCGATGTCGTTTCCGACCATCTGATGATCCCAGAGCTCGGCCTCGAGCTTCTTGATTTCCCCTTTGGGGCAGTACTCCTCAATCAGGAGGTTCTTGAATTGTTCCGAGGTGAGAGCATTGGCGGTCTCACGTCCCCTATTGCGGACCACATTGTTCCACCAAGTCAGTGCTTTCCCGTGCAATACGCAGGAAGCGTATTGTACTTTCATAGCTTCAGCACATCCACTGATGTGCAACACCGACTCGATGCTCTCAACCCATGATACCAGACCTACGGCACCAGTTGTGCCATGGAACTCCTTAGGCTTGCAGGCCATGAAGCTTTTGTAGGTGCAGGCTGGTGGGTTTGGGGGTTGCTGTTGGTTCTGGTGGTTGTTCTGTTGCTGCTGCTGCTGCTGTTGCTGTTGCTGGTGGTTGTTGACGTTAGCATTAATACCCGCAGTGATCTGGGCGATCATGTTGGGCATCACTGCTTGCAACTGTTCGGCCACTTGCTCAGCAATGATTGCGGCGTTGGTACGGGGTGCCATGATTCTACAACAGACAACAGATTTAGTTTAGTAACGCACGATTAGAGTATGATAAGAACATGATTCAATGAACAAGTTAACAATCACGCAAGAGTAAGGTAATAGAACAGATAGTATGCGCACGACAAGGTTTCAAGAGATTCACACGACAAGTAAGAAAATGATTCAACACAGTACGAGATTCACAAGACCAAGTAACAATAGATAATAATAAATGGAACTTCATTCATTAATATGGAGGTGGAGTACAAGGTTCAAGATAGGAGAAGTACAGTACAATACATAAGGAAATAAAGAAAATGGCGCGAAGCTGTGTACATTTGAAAATTACAACTCGGCCTACAGTACAATAATAAAGGAAATGAACTAATGGCGTTTCTCCGGAAACACCTTGGCTACCATAGCCACTACCAAAGCCCCTAGGACGAACCACGCGCTGACAAGGCGCTGCACGGTACGTGCAGTGGCCCGAGCCGATGCGATAGTTCGGATCGACTGTTCCGCCAGCTTGTGTGCGGCGTCAGAGACTTCGAATAGGTGGAGGCTCTGCTGTTGGGTTTCCTCGGCGAGTGCCCGAACCTCGCGGTGCAGGTGGAGAAATGCGGCCGGTGGAGGAGGCTGGAGAGTAGGTGGCATCATAGGCCGGGAGGCTCCGACCTCCTGGGCACGTCGCCTCTCCTCGAGGAACTGACGTTCCCACGCGTAGCGTTCCATGACTGGAGTGCGCATGGCGGGATCGTATGGGTCCACGAAGGACTGAGGGGGTGCGGGTCGGAACGGGTCCAGTTGCTGACGAGCAGCTACCCCGGCGCGGGGCCCTTGAGGCTGAGGTGGCGCTGTAACGGGTGCCGGTCCAGGAGGGGGTAATACAGTCCTCGGGCTAGACCCGTTACTGCTGCTAATGGTCATAGACGTATCCTCCGTCGGGTCAGTCGTCTGGTGACGCTGATTCTTGGAGGCCGTATGGCCCTCAGAGGGTTCGCGCAATGGGGAGACGGCTTGAGAGAGGGATCGCGAACGTGACGATTGAGACATGACGGATCTGCGACGTAAAAAGTTTCGTAAGTACATGAACACGATAATGCTAAAGGAAAATAAGTAAGGAAATGCAGGTAAGGGTCGATCACGTGAGGTTGGGAATAGTAAGACCGGGAATTTTTCGACTCAAAACCGTTTACCTTTAGAAATTACGTTTCGTCCTTGTATAAGTCATTTTGAACTAGGCAGGGGTGATCAGGCCATGCGTAGTTAAAAACAATCATGCAATAGCAAAATTAATTCACTAAAGTTTTGAACCCATAATGATTTTCCGAAAAGCCTTGGTTATAGTTTGGTTTCAAACACTTTTTTTGGAAATTTCTAAAACCGTTTTCACTATAACCTGTGCTCTGATACCAAGTCTGTCACACCCCGCTATAGCGGAAACACGGAATGTGAGAGCTGGAATATCATTACACGGTCATAAGCAAATATAAACTGTCACACCCCGCTTGGAAGCGGAAACGCGAGATGTTCCAGTTATAATATCAAAGTCAAGATTACAACAATATAACCGATAAACAAAACGTCAAATTAAATAGATCATGCCAATTGTTTCAAAATACATCATAAAGTCAAAGGCGATGAGACGCCAAGTACAAATACAACTCCAAAAGAGATAACAAACGGATCGTCATGGAAATTACAATAACAATATAAATTCAAATTTCCCAAAGCAAGCGATCCGAAAATAAACTATGGCATGATCAACGGAAATCCTCAATTTCCTGCAAAGCGTTAAAACGACATCAACAACATGTTGGTGAATTATTCGCAATTTTAGAATAAAAGTGACCCATCGACAAGTTTCAATAAACATCATAATTTCAAATACCATATCTCAAATCTTTTCATTTCAAACCATATCTTGTTTTTCAACCCTAGTGAGGATACCATGCTTAGATTAGTTATACATCGAACCTTGCCAGTCCTAAAGACGCAATTCCTAAGGCAGTGTCAACCAAAGGCAACCATAAATCAAGTACGGTCATAACATCCACACATAGATACCTACTGAGGGATGAGGGTCAGGCGATATAACCCATATAGCTATATATATGTAACCGTTGGGCACGAAGCTTAACGAGTGTATAAGACACCCAATCTAAAGCAGACCTATTCTACTAGGTAAACAAGATAATCATAATATTTCGCATACGCAAACAGTTTTAAAATACGCTACAAGATGATCAATAACATTCCGCATACGGAGACAGTTTTAAAATACCCAATAAGATGATTAATAATATTCCGCATACGCAGACAGTTTCATAAAATACGCTTTACAGCCCAAAAATAGTAAGACAAGGGCTACGAATAACTCACAATACAATTCCAGCAAATCTCGGGTAAATAATCACAGGATCACAATTCCACCGTCTAAGTGCCTTAAACAACAATAATATAGTCTCAGTATCTCTACAAGTATAGTTCGGTTTAGCCTTGTCGGTTAAGATTAAGTTTAATATAACATTCCAACGTTTAAATAGTCGAATAAGGATGACGGATTAAGAAGACGATGTTCCGCGCCAGAAAAGGGCCGATCGGCAAGATATCGATCTTTCACGTCCACAACGACCGTTGGAAACGAGTGATAACTCCAAGTCGAAAGGAATATTAATACCAATGTTCAATATAATGACCAAGATTAAGATGTTGACTTGTAGAAGTCAAAGGTCAATTATGTTGACTTATGAAAGTCAAATGTCAATCAAGTTGACTTATGGAAGTCAAATGTAAATCATGTTGACTTATAAAAGTCGAATGTTAATTTTGTTGACTTATTAAAGTCAAAATCAATTTAAAAGTCCAATTTGACACTTTGAAGTGTTTTCATACTAAAATGTTTTGAGTAAAATGTCTTTCAAAACCATTTTATAAAATTTGCCGCAAAACATATTTTGATGAATTAAAACAATGATCATAAATGTGGCGAAGTTTAATATATCGCAAAAAGGTTGAAAATATCCTTTTTAAGTAATATGATGACATTTGTGATTGCGTTGGTGTCTTTGAGTCCAAAGACAATGTTATTGTAAAATATGTTACTTTGTATACAATTTATTTATATAAGTGTTTTAGTGTCGTAACAAGTCGTGAGATGAAATTTCGGCAGCGCTTCCGCGTCATAAAATATTAATCCAAATTTCATTCACTTTCCCGCTTAACAACAATTTCATTCTCATAATACAATATACGATAATAAGTTAAATACGATACTTTGATTATATTACTCTTTAATATATTTGTCCAAAAATCAATCCAATCCGATCAAATACGACGAGTGTTGGTCTAATAATTATCCTAACCGTTTTCAAGGCTAAAACCGAATAACGAATATAATGAATCGAAAGATTTACAAGGATAACAATTTATACCGCAAACACCCGCTTGATTTGACAAGGATCTGGAATCAACAACTTCAGTGGTGTAGTGATGAGTATATCCGCCTCCAAAACACAAGACAACCACCGAAAATTAGCAAAACGAAAGATTTGAACGGACAGACTGATCCAGCCGCCGGCTGAGATAATCCAGCCGCCGGCTGAGAAAATCCAGCCGCCGGCTGAGATAATCCAGCCGTCGGCTGGAGGCTGACAGACAGCTCCAGATTTTTGTTATTTTATCGTTTTTAAACTTTTTCAAGAGTAATTTCGGTAGATTTCGACATGCAAGTCATAAAACTTTAATAATATCCATAGATTTCTTCAAATAACATCTTTTTATATCAAGATCTTGGTAAAAATTTATAAAATTTATGTTCTTAGTTAAATCGCCATAGAAACTTTTACAAAACTCATTATTTGATCTTAGATTAGACATGCATGTGTAAGAATATGTATAAAACAGTGGGAAAAGTTTGTTATACCTCAAGAAAAAGGAAAATATGATGATCTAGTTCACTAGATGGAGTTTTGATGGAGATTAAACCCGGAAATGATGATAAAAACGAAACACACCACCACTAGATGACCACCTCTTGCCTCCTTTGATGAATAGAACCGATTGTTGTGATGTTTATGGTGTTTATTTGGTGACTATTTGCTGGAAATCACAGCAAGAGTGAAGAAGATGAAGAAAAGTGGAGATAGTTTGAGAGAAAAGGAAGTGGGTGTGTGTGTTTTGTGATAATCAAATGAAAGAAAATGGAAAAGGTAAGTGTTAATATCACCTAGGAGACTGGATTTCTGCAATAGGGGAGGTCCAATCGGGTTTAGACACTTGTCCCAATCAATTTTCATGCAAAAATGACTCACCAAGACCTGTCCAGACCACTCCAGCCGTCGGCTGGCTGGATTCAGCCGCCGGCTGAATCCCTGCCAGCTGCTGGCTGGTCGGCAGGCTCTGCAGACTTGTTTTTGACCGTTTGAGAGTTTCGTTCATCGAAAACTCCCGATTCTTTTTGCGTTGAACTTAGAATTGTTAATACTTTGATTTAATTTATATTGGGTTCATTTACTATTTTATTTTCACTTTCGATTTCGAGATTCGCACGATTTCGGTAAAAGAGTAAACAAGAGTAAAAGTGCGATAACTCGCGGATAAAGGATCCGACAACCGACAAATTTGGCATAAACCTTCTAACTTATATTTATGAGGATACTAACTAATTGGCACTTAGATAAAATAAAATTATTACGTCTCGGGGACGAAATTGCAAATACAGAAAACCCGATACTTAATAACAGTAAATCGTGAGCAAAACAAAGCGAAATTCCAGGGTCGAAATCAATTGCGAATAAAATATAAATAATAACGGTAACATAAGTATTTCAAATTGACGGGACGTCACATAAACGATTCAAGTCATTTCAAATTAAATAAAGTAGTTCAAGTTTCAACATTCAAAGACAACCAGGTAGTTCATGATTTAACTTAAGTACAAATACATGTTTCAAATAAAATTCCCAAAAATAGAAAGATCTTTTCCCAATGAACGCCTCACGTAACCATATCGACCCTCCTTTGCCATGCATCCCGTACACTTACTTTAATTTCCTGAAACATAAGATAAAGTGTCAACTACATAAAGTAGTGAGTGAGTTACAGTTTAGAGTTTCGATAAAGTTTCCAAAAATAGTAAGTTGCAAAATAAATGATGACGTCATAAGTAAAAGGAACGGAGCGACGTTTGAACATATGTGAAAATAGTAAAGTTTGAATGTACACAAGTAAGATAAATAAATAAAACTCGTAGGATTAAAGTTGCAGCGGAATCCAAGCGCTAAAAAGGTGTATGCGTAGGGAGTATGTGTTTAACTAAAGAGTAACTCGTATCAATCACTTGGCATAATATAAATAGTAATTATACACTAAACCGATTGTGTGGTCCTGATCTAGCCCAAAAATGTTTGAATAAGTTGCTAAAGAATCTTAGTAATATGTACTTGGGACGCTAACCCTTAGTAAGGAGTGACCGCTCCTAAGTATCGATACCGATATGACTAACGACTGTTGCTAATAGTGTATTAAAGTTCCTGAACCAAAAACGGGGCAAATGAACAAAGTTTCCAAAAGTAGCAGTAAGTTTATGGGTTTATATTTTCATCAAGGATTGGTCGCTAACAAGTATCCTAAATTTAGTTAACCGGCTAAGGCAATAACACATATACGCATAATAGTTCACAAGTTCCAAGTTTCCAAAGTTCAAAGTTTCATAAGAGTTTCAATAAGGTTACGAGCAAGTTTCCAAAGTTTACGAGTTTCACGAGTTTAAAATGTATCAAGTTTCCAAAGTTACGTACAAGTTTTCCAAAAGTTTCAAGTAATTCGCAAATAGTGTTAAAAGTTACAAAACATAATCTTATGTTTCCCCCAAATAATGTTAAAAAGTACAAGAGTAAAACAAAGTGGGGTTGTAACTCACGGTTTGCGGAGATAAGAGGTATGAACTAGCACAAAAGAAGCGGAACGCGTCGGGAATCACAAACGACCTAGAACACCGGAAAGTTGTACAAGTTTTATTAGTATAATTGAGTTATGTTAAGTTTCCGTTTAACATTTTAGATCTCAATTGTTTTATACTTAGATTCTGTCCCAAAAAGATTATTACGGAAAGTTTATAAGGTTTATGTGTTCGTGTACGTTTTATAGTCCGATAAGTCCAATTATGTTCAAAAAGTGTCAAAGTTCCAAGTCAAAGTATATAAGTCCCGAAATGTTAAGTAACTGAATTTAAGGTATGTTTATGGTGAAATTTGGGCAGCGCTTCCGCGCAATAAAAATTATGTCCATTCTCAAAACACTTTCCCGCTTTAAAATGCACAATTTAACGATTTAAATCAATAATACACAAGTTTCAAGTCCAAAAGTTTTTCCAACCAACTTATATGTCAAAACAGTAGCTTATTAACATGTATATATTCTGTGATAGTTTATTTTAGCTTATATTCATGTTTACGACCTTTAAAACGACAAAAGTAACGAACAGCAATATTCAGGCGGCGGCTGGAGGAAATCAGCCGCCGATTGAACTTTAGCCGTCGGCTGGAATCCTTCAGCCGCCGGCCAAAAGGCTTCGGCCAGCTTCATTATTACGTTATTTTTCGTTTTTAAGCTTGTTGAACGGGTAGATTTAACATGCAAGCTGATATAACTCAAACATATGTATTTTCAAAGTAAGATATCAGTTTCTTTTGGATTTATAGGTTAAAAAAGTAGATCTTTCATAAAAACTTGTTTTTAAGGAAGAAAACGTTTTTGCATGTTTATGAAAACTTATTTCCAGGTTTTAGATCTTACATGCAAGTGAATATATATATATAAAAACAGTAAGAAGGAAGTGTTTTACCGAGGGAGAAAGTAAAGTGACGGTTTGGATGAGTTTTATCTTCAAAAACTTCTTGGAAACCCGATTTAAACCTTTCCTTTTGATACCCTTAACTCCTAGAACGTTTTTGATGGATTAGATGGTTGATATCTGTGTGTTTATGGACTGATTTGTGGTGTAAAGTTTCTGGATTTTGTGTTGTGTTCTTGAGACAATAGAGAGAAATGAGAGAGAGATAGTAATGTGTGTTTGTTTGAAATGAATTTGAAAATGGAAATGAAACAAAAGGTTGTTTACTGGCCTAGGAAACTGTCCCAACCAGTAAATATGGTCCAATCCCGAGTAAAATTCGTTGCCCAATCAAAAGACATGCAAAAATGAGTCATCGTCCAGCTGGACAGCGAGATTCAGCCGCCGGCTGAATATATTCAGCCGCCGGCTGGATTGCAAAGTCCAGCTTTTTGACGTTTTAAGTTTTCCGTTAATTAGTTAAGGACTAGAATCTTTTTAGTTTCCGTTATGAACTTAGTCAAGTTCTTGTACTGTTTATTTGGTGTTAGGATTTATAGTTTGATTCCGACATTGGTTCCGACAATAAAAGACACGACAATTTAAGAACCCGAACAATATGAACACGATAAAAGAGTAACTAGAGATTCGAACCGAATAAGTAACTGAGAATCACCTGAAATTTAGACGGTTGTCACAAAACATCCCATATTGATCAAACAAATTAAATATAAAATAAAAATAAACAACACTAACATAAAAACCGAAAACGATGTTTAAAAGTGTTGTGCTTGTGTGGAGTATTTAATGGTTGTTAGCTTAAATAACAAAAAATACTTATTAAAAAGTGGTAGTTATATTCAGAAATTTTGTAACAAATTTAACAACGATATATCCTTTATACATCACCAAAAGCTCTATCAAATTCACTATATAGATTAAACATGCCATGTTCATCAAACAACTTAAATCGAAAATATAATGATATAATGGAACAAAATTAATATTAAGAGCAAAAAAGATGTTTAAGAATGTGTTGTGTTTGGAATCACTTTTCAAAAGTGTTTTTCATATTATTATTTGTTATAAAAGTGGTTATAAGTAACGTGTTCAAAGTCATGAACTTATTAGATTTTTTATACAAAATATTAAGTAGAAATGATCACGTAAAACAAAAAGGATTAGATGGATGGTCAAAGACACTTTGGGTTTATTTTTAATGGACAATTGTGGCAACAATATCTCCCTAGTTCCTACTTGTTGATTGTAACTGGTCTGACCATAATAACTTGAGTCGCCAAAGGTGCTCTCTTTAAGACTGTGACCAATTAGACTTATCTGCAGGAAGACCTAATTCTGATGTTTATGCCCACAAACCTTTTCATCTTCTGTAGAACTTCATATACTGCATTATCATTAACAAAAGATTAATAAATTTTGCACATTAACATCTATAGAAGGTCTAGCCCGCAATTTAAGGTTTAAGAAATTACTGTCCATGGTGAGCTCCAGGCACACTCTCAATTCCATCCTGTTTTGATGAAGGTATAATATCCACGCATGCCATTCTATCCCCTTCTTTAAGTCTCATTGCAACAGCCCCTCGAGTATTTCTTCCAAGTGCTCGAATCTACATTAAAAAAAAGGTCAAAACGCAGTTAATTCTCAGGTCACTTTATTTTTATGATATATCTGCCTCGCCACTATCAATAAAGAACTTACAATCTCACAAGAACTAAGAATAACCAATCCGTTTTGTGAAGCCATTGCAACATAGTCTTCATTGGTGCAGTGACGAACCCATTTAAATGAATCACCTGGGACCTATAGCAAGCAACCAATGTCAGACTTCAGATTGTTTACGGTGGCAAGTATTAATTACTTTTAACCCATTTAAAAGAATATTAAGAAGGCATTAATTATAATTACAAAAACAATACTATAACAGTAGTCATAATCTTAAATCTAAAACGATTTAAAAGGTAGTATGCATTAAAAATACACTTTGGGCAACTTCCAACTTGTTTGACTTGTGCCCTTTTTAATGATTTTTGTAATTTAATTGCCTCAAATGAAAAACAACCCAAATCAATCCATTCACAAGTAAAAGGGTCAAAAATGCCACCTATAGTATTTGACATCAGGCAATAAAAGACAAACCAGTTGAAGTGCTATAATCCCTGACGAACGAATGGATGAAAAGTACATCAATGATACTTTTTTAATGTATCCATTTGCGGTAAGCATCAGAAGATATTGATCTTCCGCAAATTCACTGACAGGAATTATAGAAGTAATTCTTTCACCATCTGATAGCGACAAAATCTGGATCACACAAAAGTAGCCAAGTATAATTATTCAGCAGAAGGTATTACTGACAGATTAAAGGAAATAGAGCTAAAATAAGATAGCAAACCTGGATCAGGGGTGTACCCGCAGCTGCTCGAGAGCATTCCGGAATTTTGTACGCACGAGCACAATACACAATACCCTTATCACTACACACAAAAGATAACTATTAAGGATTTATTATATCATGTTGACAAGCAGGTTTATTAGAGATGGCAAAAGAGATGGATCTAAAGGGCTGGGTAACAAATACATGGTTGGGAAACCTACTCGGGTTCGTTAGGGTGTCAAACATGATCAGGAAATTTTTATTATATAAAACAACCTACACCTTTGACTAATTTGATTTCGGAAGTTTAATGCATTACAAAAATTACACTTTAGGCTACTTTCAACACAAATGGCGGCCATTTTGAGTTTGACCAGTTTTTTTCTTAGATAACATTACCAGTTTGACCCATTAGAAATGACCCACCACCGGAAGTTTTCTATCATAAGTAAAACGGTTAAAACTGAGACCTCTAGGCTTAATTATATCATAATAGAGAAAACTGCTTGTCAACATGATATAATAAATCCTTAAATGTTGACAAGCACCTAACCCAATGAAAGCCCAAGATAAGGTTTAAGAAATTACTGTCCATGGTGAGCTGCAGGCACACTCTCAATTCCATATATTGCATTATCATTAACAAAAGATTCATAAATTTCTCACATTAAGATCTATAGAAGGTCTAGCACGCAATTTCAATTCTAAAAAATAAGAAAGTGCTGAAAAGCACAAATATTATGAAACTTGATATTTTAGCATCTTGATTTAATGAATTTAAGAAAGCACATTTCCGAAACAAAACAACTTGACATGGTCCAAAAGTTTTATCATTAACATTTTTAAGGTATAGATAGTAGACGGACCAAACTTTAACATGGTCCAAAAAACAATCATCAAAATTGTTCACCACTAAACAATTATTAGAATGCAAGTGATGTTAAGACACACTAAATAAACGTATGCTTTTTTTAAAGTACGGTCTAGACAACACTCAAGTTCCTCAAATGAAAAGTATATACTTGAAAAACTTACAATAAATTAGAAAATTACACATTCATCAAAACATAGCATCAAACATATGTTGTGCACTTCATCAAATTTAATTATAACTAAAAGTCACACATTCATCGAAAATCTTGTTTCTTTTATTATAACATCTGAATAAGAAATGAATCTGAATAAGAAACAGAATACAGTAGATGAAAAAGAGGTTTTGAATTTCAAAATAATTGATAATTTTATGACAACTTAATTCTCTCATTTTGATTCAACTTTTCCACGAAACAGTAGTTCTTTTAGGCATTTCATTGAACACGTATCATGCATTTCAGAACCATTATCTCTAAGAAGACGAAGTACACATTCTAGATTTCAAAGAACTACTAACAAAGATAATAAAAAAATAACGTAATCAAAATTTTCTTTTGATGTTACCAAATGATAGTTTTCTACGAAACCACACCCTTTTTAGGAGGGAAAAGAATACGTACCTTTGTTGAGATTAATGACAAGAAAAATTAAATTTGTTGAAACCCTGAGATATGATTCTGATTCTGCAAAAAACAAAAAAGGAAAAAAGGTTAAGAAGACGAAGCACTAAGATATTCAAAAACTTACAAAATTAGAGAACACGAAAACACGAGGAAGAAGAAGATGGAGGATTGGACTCTAGATTTGTCGATTTTGACATGAAATCTGATTTCAAATTTAAAACTGAAATCTCTTTAGTTATCGAAAATAGAGAAAAGAGTGTCAAGGAAGTTTGTTGGATTCTAGAGGTAAAAGGAGAAAAATACACGGTTCCCAATTCAAACCTTCCTGTGAACTTAAGCCAAAATGGAAGACAAACACTCTCCATGATCACATTTTCCAAGGTTATTTTAAAAGAAATGCTACAGCTTTTTAAATTAGATTAAAAGAAAATAAACTTAAATAAATCAATGACATCAGCAAACTCATCCCTTGTCCTACGTGGACAATCTAAAAAAACGACAACTCAGCAAAATGAAGTCAGCCATATCCCCATCTTTAATATATAATAAAAGAGGGGCCTTAAATGCCACATGGCAGAGTAAGGTCCGTTGGATGGGTTAACTTCTTTGATGTCAGCCGTTAGATCAGATTGATGATGTCATCAAATATTATTTTTATTTTACACCCCTTTACAATACATAATTACATTCTCTCTTTCATTCTATCTCTCCTAAACTAAAAAACATAATTATAATTTATTTATAGAATCGTTCAATTTGGACAATGATTTACCTAATTATTATTCTAAATCTCCTAATACAAAATATCAAAACATGAGTATAAAAGTAAATGTGTTATATGTTATTATAATTATAACAACATGTGTATAAACGTAAAAATATATATGTATTATACGTTTAACATTATTTTTTATAATAAATTAAAATCTACATAAACATAAAATTTACGATTCAATTTTTATTTTTTACCGCGCTACCGCGGGACAATAATCTAGTTTATTAGATAAAAAAGATTTTAAAAGTTACATGCAAGTGACACATGTTCACTATTTCATTAAAAATGAATTGCACAATTGAATAACTTGAATTTCACAACACTTTTTGTTTATTTGGATTAGATTGGATAGTAGTATTTTGGATTTTATACTTATTTTGAGTTAATAAAGTAAAACTAAATACAAATTAAAAAATTAAAACATATTTATTGATTTGATTGTTTGTTTAGTTGTTTGAATGAGATTAGATCATAGTCGAATAGTAAGTTTTATTTAAATTGATTTTTGGTTTGATATAATAGAACTGAATATAAATTAATAGACCTAATTTTTGATCGAATAATAAAAAAACAAAAAATATCAAACTGTTATTTTTACATCCAAACTCAATAAAATAAAAAAATATATAAAAAGATATTGATAATAACAAAAAATAGCAACTAATTACGTTGCAAGTCATTATACTGTGTTTTGTAGAATAAATAAATTTTGGAAATATATTTTACTTAAATGGTTAATATATTGAAAATTTCTAAAATTGATAAAAAGGTAAGTTTTAATATTTATTTTGAAAATGTTATTATTTTCTCTTTTTTATTAATAAAGGGGTTACTAAAATCATATAGAGATATTTCAGTTAAATAGTGAAATTTTTATTTAAAAATATAAATGGCTAAATTGAATAAATTGTTAAAAATAAAGGATTAAATTAATTTTATAAACCATTTGAAATGAATGATTTATATTGGTCAATAGAAGTTAATTTCTAAAATTCCTTTCCATATATATATATATCTTAATCTTAATCTTAATCTTAATATATAATAAAATAGAGGCCTAAAATAGCATTTGGCAAAGTATTAACCATTAGATGGAAATCCAACTTTAATTTGAACCATTAGATCATTTTGGTGATGTCAGCATTAATAATTTCATTTTAATTACTTTACTTTAAATAATTTAATCCTTATTTTTAATAGTATTAATAAAATAAAACTAATTAACCTTTCTACTTTAAATAATCTAACACTTGTATTTTAACTTAATTTTAAAAAAATACAGAATATATTTTTTCTTCAAACACATACACATTTTTAGTATAAAAAAAAACTAAAATTATTTTATTGTTTTACGGGTTTTTTTTTATCTTATAAACGGAAAACATATCTTAATATTATATAAAAAGATGTTCTGTTTTTTTCTTTTCTTTTTGTCCTATTTACCCAAGGTTCTAAATAGCGTGAGGCGTGGCGTAGCGGCACTGCCACGCCTCAAGCCTTACAAGCTATAGCGAGGCTACGACGTTTGTTAAGGCGTGATATATAGCGGCAATATTTATATCATATTTCATATATATAACGAGTTAGCGAGTTTACAAATATTTGTGTGTGAGTGTGACTGTGTGATATAGATTGAGTTTCACTTATTAATCTATTTTTTTTAGTTTATATGAGTGGTCCATTTGATATAAGTCCAAATAGGTGAATTGAAAAAGCCCAAATCTGAAATAACAATAAACGCTTCAAAAAAAGGCGCGACACCACATGCAATAGCGCGCGATATGGCGCTATAGCGCGCGATATGTCGCTATAGCGCGCCTTACATCACGCTACGCTTTAAGACAATGCTATGGACTGATTCGTGACGGCGAGTCCACGCCTCGCGCCTTAGCGACGCTATAGCGCGCTATTTAGAACCATGTATTTACCCAATATTTTTAATTTTTCTATATATTATAAAAAGAAAAAAAAAAATTTATTGTTTTACGAGTGTTTTCATAAAAACGGAAAACATATTATATAAAAAAATCTTATGTTTTTTTTTTCCGTCCTATTTACGTAATATTTTTTTATTTTTTATATATTATAATTATTTTATTTTTAATAAGTTTTTTTCCGAATTACACAGTATATGTTTTATTTTACTTCACATTTGCTAACATAATCATTTTGTCTACATGACCAATAACTTTCTATTAATATTTTTATATAAGTTAAATGTTCTTTGTTAACATTATATATTTTTTAATATAATTTTCCGCATATTAGGCGGGTCAATAAGCTAGTTTTAATATATAATAAAAGAGAGGCCTAAAATGCCAATTGACAAATTAGTAACCGTTAGATGAAAATTCAACTTTAATTTAAACCATTAGATCATTTTGGTTATGTCATCATTAATAATTTCATTTTCATTATTTTACTTTAAATAATTTAACATCATTAATAATTTTCTGAAATTATTTTATTGTTTTACGAGTGTGTTTTGCATATACACGGAAAACATATCATATAAAGTAATCTTCTGTTTTTTTCCAGTTATATTATAAAAAGAAAATAAAATTATTTTATTGTTTTACGAGTGTTTTGCATATAAACGGAAAACATATCATATAAAAAAAATCTTATGTTTTTTTTTTCGTCCTATTTACGCAATATTTTTAGTTTTTTTTTATATATTATAATTATTTTATTTTTAATAAGGTTTTTCCAGAATCACACAATAAATATTTTATTTAACTTCATATTTGCTAATATAATCATTTTGTGCAAATGTCTGATAGCCTTCTATTAATCTTTTTATATAAGTTATATGTTATTTATTAACATTATATTTTTTGATATAATTATCCGCGTATTAGACGGGTCAATAAACTAGTATATATATAATGAAAAGTTGACAATTGTTTTTTGCATTTTAATATCGTTTAAGAAAGAAAAAACGAAAACTATTTAATCAACTTATGTAATTTCCACGTCAGCTAAGGTAGCGGGCATATATACCCCACGACCCTCATCTGATCCCCCTTTCGCATTTATCCCTAATCACAAACTCTAATTTCAATTTTAATCATCGTCATAAACCATGTCGAATAATCTTTGGGTCGGAAGTTTATCCGGCGACGTAACGGAGTCAGATTTACGGAATCTATTTGAAAAACACGGCGAAATAGACGCCGTAACGTGTTATCCGTCACGGAATTACGCGTTTATTAAACTGAGGAATGCTGATGATGCGAAAAAAGCCAAGGATTGTCTTCAAGGAGTTGTCCTACGTGGAAACCCTATGAAAATTGATTTTGCTAAACCGGTTTGTGCTATTTTATTATTATTATTATTATTATTATTAGGTTTATTTGTTTATTTGTTTCGATTAATTTTGTTGGATTTGTTGATTTGTATTGTTGATTTTGTTATTATATGGTTGATTTTAGATAAACTGATTTGTTTTCGGTTTTTAAATCCAAAAAGTAATCAAGTTTTACTCTGATTTCGCTTAGGGTTGACACGCTATTTGTTTCGGAACAATAAATTATAATGATGAATTTAGATAGATTACATATACAATACGGTTAACAAATCAAACTGCCAACGACCATCGGGTTATAAACTAAGTAATGAACATGAAACAAAATACATAGATTACATATACAATACGTTTGACATGGAACATTTTAAAATCACGCGTTATTTTCAGATATTGTATATGATGGGTAATGGTCGTTACATCATTGGTATATAAGGTGATAATACGGGTCAACACAAGGTGGAGGAGTTTGATGCTGATAAGAATGAGCTATATTGATCAAAACTACTGTTTGCATCATAATTTGTTCTAATCGAGTATATATCAATGATGTAAAAACCACGCCCATGATGTGCAACAACTGGAGGTAATTGAGTGGAATATTTGTTAAGTTGAGTTTTTGAAAGGTGCAGATTCTACACCTTGTAAGTATGACTGTTAGAATTTGTCATAGATATAATTGCCTTTGTGGCGAGAATACGACTAATTTATTTTACAACCAAACTAGAAAAACAAGAGGAATGATTCTAACTACGATAATCACTACTTATTCTCCATATATGTTTATATATAATCAAAACTAAGAAAACTGTTCAAACGTAAAAATTAACTTCAAACAAGTGAAAAGCAAACAAGTGCCTTCGTAAAAAAATAACATCTTTAAATTTTTACATATGTGTTCACCGTCATCGGATGTAATCCACTTACATAAACACACAACATAGCATATAAAACACAAACAAATCGATACAGTTCCACTGCTTCCACTGTAGGCTGCGATTAGGTCACCTTTTTAAATATTTTACCTGAATCTGTTTCATCATTAGTAATCTTCTCGACATCTGATGTCCCAGAGACATTTTTTTGCTTAACATAAACCGACAAGTCCTCAACAGGAGATACAGTGTCCTCTAAAATTGACGAACTGATGTAGATTTCTATACATGAATCCAAAAATGATCTTCATGTTTTTATCAATACTTAGTTCTTTCATGTAAAAGCTCATTTTCTATGTTCCATCTATAGTAGACAATGCTTAACAAAGGATAAACGACAGCCCAAATTAAACGGGACTAAAAGTGTACAATAAAAGGAAGAAAATAGTAGTATTAATTTCCCAAAATCGAAGCCAACTAAATGCAACGTATATGAACTGTGAAGTTGACATAAATAGAACATCTTGGGGGAGGAGAGTGTGGTGGATTAAATCCAAAATCGAGTCAAATGGAAATAAATCAAGTTGAGATCAAACTGCATCATACAGAGATCTATATTGAACCAAATTTATTGAAATGACCACTTGCGGGTCATTTTTTTTAAATATTAAAGATTCAAGAAAACTATACAAATTTCATAAAATACAGTTCTCAGAAAACCCAAATTTCACAAAATAAAGAACCTTGATAACATATTTTTAACTTCTTAATTTGTTACTTTCGTACTTTGTTTGTGTATGTATTCTTTTTTGGTGAATGAGTTATATCATTGTTCCTTTTAAGTTTAACGCTACAAAGTGGAGCTCTGGTAAAAAATAAGCTCTTAATAATTTTCTTTCATTTGATTAATTTTTAAAAATTTGTTGCAGGCTAAACCTTGCAAGAGCCTGTGGATTAGCGGTATCAGTACTTCCTATTCAAAAGAAGATATAGAAAACGAATTCTCTAAATTTGGTAAAATCGAGGGTTTCAAGTTCCAGTGGGATAAAAATGTTGCGATCATTGATTATTTTAAACTAGATGATGCAATTAAGGCTCTTAAAGCTATGAATGGCAAGTATAAAGGTGATGCAATGCTTCGTGTTGATTATTCCAGATCTCAGTCTAGAAAAGTATGTTTCTTTTCTTTCTTTCCCTTTATCATATTTAGGCAATAGAACAGTAATGGGCCATATTCTTATCATTCTAAAATGTTTTTTACAGCATACTCTGCTGTCAGAAGATCGAAAAGCGGATGAGAAACAACCAACTAATATTTTGTGTATATCTTATCCTCCTGCGGTTCATATTGATGAACAGATGTTATACAATGCCATGATTTTATTTGGTGAGATTGAGACGATCAAAAGTTTCCCTTCAAGACACTACTCACTTGTTGAATTTAGAAGCACGGAAGAGGCTCAACTTGCCATGAATGGGCTTCAAGGAAAACTTTTCTATGATCCTAGAATATTAATTACTTTCTCAGAAAACGATCCCAGAACAAATCAATATCTTACTGGAACCAGAGGCCAGAGGCCTGATGTAAGTGGGCAACCAATGGCGCCAAATAGCTTCAATGGACACGTGGTTCCTCGTGCTTTTGCTCCCCCCAGTAACGTTAATCGTATCAATCCAGTAGATGGGTATAATTGGATGCCTTCTGCTTCAGCAACTCTGAATCCGTTGAAGTCAACTCCTGGTACATGGGATGGTTTTGATGCTAGCCAAAGTCAAAGGCAGCCGAAAAGGTTGAGAACTGATAGTGTTCCACCCGTTAAGAGCTCAAACGTTAATCATCCTGATGCTCACTGTATCTGGCGAGGCGTTATTGCTAAAGGTGGAACTCCTGTTTGCCGTGCCCGTTGTGTTCCTGTAGGAGATTGGATTGGATATGAGATGTAAGTGATTTTTCCCACATTTTTGAGTTTGTCTTTTAGAATCCTGTGTTAATATTTACATGCTTCTTCTTTTTTGAATAACCATATACGCATGATGTGTAGCTGGTCGGAATAATATGTCTTGGTGAATTTGTAGTGGAACATGAATTAGATCATCTTGATGAAACCTTGTAGGTGCTATTTCGTCTCTTAAATTACACTCTACCATGCATAAGTGACTGCATCCTCGAATTTCCGACCATAAATTTACAAGGATATGCGACAGTATACATGGGGCATTTTTGTGTCTTTTTCTTAAAAAAAAATTCAATTAATTATATGAAATATTTGAAGTGAAGGCTAGAATAGATGATGAACTTAATTAATATGTGTAAATAAGAAACTACATTTTAGTTATAAATGTTCTTGTTAGATGACAAGACACAAACTAAGGGTCAAACCCTGATTCCGTTTTTTTAAATTAAAATAGCATTAAGTATCACAAGGAATTGCTGATATGATAAATGTGTGTTGATGATACCCTACTGATTGATGACACTAAGCAAGTATTGGTTTCTGTTACAAGTACTCGTTATTTAACATTTGGAATTATGAACTTGCAGGCCAGATATTGTAAATTGCTCCGCTAGGACAGGATTGGATATGCTGGCAAAACATTACTCGGAAGCTGTTGGTTTCGATATTGTTTTCTTTCTACCTGATAATGAAGAAGATTTTGCTTCATATACAGAATTCTTACGCTACATGGGTGACCGAAATCGAGCGGGTGTGGTTAAATTTGGTGATGGGACGACCTTATTCTTGGTTCCACCATCTGATTTTCTAAGAACGGTGTTAAAAGTTTATGGTCCTGAGCGTCTCTATGGGGTGGTGCTGAAGTTCGCACAACACGCCTCTGAAAATTTACCACCTCCTCCCTCCATTAGCCAGCCTCAGTTTATCGATCAGTTTCAAGGTCCTGTAATTAGTAATCATGAACCTGTGAACGTTCTACCACCGAGCAGTGCCACACCTACCAGCATGGCAGGACTTTCTTTAACACCGGAACTTGTTGCAAGTTTGGCTTCTTTAGCGAATGCCAGCTCTAATGGTCAGCAATCATCGGCTAATACAGTTGTTGGTCCACTATCATATGAAAGACAATTTCAAGGACGGGTATATGAACCTGTCAGCCATGTGTCGGCGGGATCTATGACAAATTCTAGCGCTCAAACGTTACAAAATGTACAATTTGCACCTCCCATGCAAGCCACTCAGCAATATCAGTACAACTTCCCGCAAGATTCGCATACTGTAGGTAATGTTGTTCAGTCATCAAACACTATAAATGGTAATGTTTATGATACACAGAGTATGGTGCAAGATCAACAAAAGCTGGAGTTTGAGGCTGATAAGAATGAACGGTATCAATCTACACTTCAGTTTGCAGCTAACCTCCTACTCAAGATACATCAGAAGCAGTCGGGAACAGAAACGGGCGGGACCCAATGATTAGGTTTCTTTTCGTCAAGGTATTACTGCCCCTCTTTTTGTTTTTGATTTTAGGAACAAAAATTAGTATGTGCATCTAAAATATGTTCCTTTCATGCTACGTGCTTTATATATATTTTTTACTTTTCTGTTGATATAGGTGCTTTTCCAAATTAAGAAAACAAGTTAGATAGGTTATGGACGTAAGACGTATCTAGGAAAGGACAAACACTTTGGCGAAATCTACTATGAAATGATTATGTTGATGTCGTTTTTAACCACTTTTAAACAACCAGCAATTGCTTACCTAGGCTAATTTATATTTATCAGATCAGGGTATTAGAGTATTCTCTATAGAATTGTTGTCGCAAATTGGGAAATGAAGTACATTTATTTCCGGGCATACATTAGTAAGGGTGAAAACATGTTGTGTTTTAAAGAAATTTAGACAGTCAAAACATCACGTATTTTGAGAAATTTGGACTTATTTTGAGAAAAGTGGACATAGTCTAAACTTCTTCCGATTTGCTAAAATCCTTATTCCAGACTTTTGTTTAGCTGTCTAATATGATCCTTAATGCTGAGGTTGTCTGTTACCGATTGTAATGCTTTCTAT
The DNA here is from genome assembly GCA_910822075.1 of Senecio squalidus. Lineage (NCBI taxonomy): Eukaryota > Viridiplantae > Streptophyta > Magnoliopsida > Asterales > Asteraceae > Senecio > Senecio squalidus. The sequence goes on along the minus strand of CAJVGC010000508.1, from coordinate 42,162,060 downwards.
GTATTTGATTGCTTAACGTTATCTTATTTGCTACTTGCTATATATGAATATATGCTATAAGTAATAGATGTAGTGCTTTATTTTTTTTTGCTTTGGTCTCGATACAAACGTAACAAAACTGTTTTCTGTGTTTTTAAATTTCATGTTTCTTTCTTCATTTTTATGGTAGTTATTTCTTAGTCGAAACTAGCCTAATTTGGTTATAATTGTACATATAAGTTGTAATGTGCTTGTAAAACTCATTCCCCTTCAACCTCTGTAGATATTTGGGAGTTAATATGTAACAAGTTTTTAATGGAGATGGAAACCTTTTAACGCTTAATCCGTTAATTGTTTTAATCGAAACTAGTTTAGAAACGTCGAACCAAACAACATATTGTTCCGTCAAAAAGTTGAACCTAAATCTAACCTCAATTTGGTAAAATTCAGTCTGTAGATAAAACACGAAGAATTCGTTAATGTATTACTCATATTAGTCTGAGGCTCGAGGTAATTGATACTAGTGTAGTGTATAAATCGACAATAATCTCTTTCCAGATTGATTGGTTTTCTACGATTATTTTTAAAAGCATGAATTAAACAGAAGTTTATATTCAGGTTAAGGGTTTCTACTTTTATTAGATATAAATTTGATTTAATCATGTAAATATATGTAAAAATTAAAATGATTTTTAAGCAATAAAAACCTCATTTTTATGTTACAAACTATTAAGCAATAAAAATTTGGTAACATTATAAAATGAAACTATTAACTGTTACGTTATTTTATCAACGGCCACAAAATAAAACCTCATTTTCCGTCTGGTATCGAGCTTCACTTTTGAACAAAACTGGCCTGTTTGGGAGGGTAAAACGAAGCTTATCTATTTGACCAGTTAAAGATTTGTACGACTTAAATTACCCTAATTATAAGTTAGGTCCGAAATCGCTACATCAAGTAGACAAGTACAAAGATTAATTTGTTCGCGTTCTTGTAAAGAAGTCTTACATAAACATTAAGCAATTTGTAGAAAAGCAATTCTCCGGCTTAATTAATAGCTATTATATGTCTATTGTTAACAACTAAGTTTTAATAAATAATACTAAAAATAAGACACATTAAGGCTTATAAAAAGAATGATCAAATTAACGTTATCGAGTTACCGACGTCTCGTTGGCTAGGAAAGGTTCGCTTAATCGTTATTAGTTTCTCCATTTCTAAAAAGTAAATGTTTAACAATGTGCTTGTCTAATGTGTTTATAATATCTTTCGTATGCTGACATAAGGCAATTCCAAATGATTTTAATTAGAATTCGAAATTTCCACAATTCAGGAATTCAACCATACATCAAAGGTAACACGCTTGAGATGTCAATTTTCAAATTGATCCAAGGACAACGTGAGTAACTTTTAGGACTCTTTAATCTCTATAACGGGCGTGACTAACTTTTCTCGCTCAATTTATATTATGTTATGAAATTATTTCAAGAACGCCATATTCTTTTTCTCGCTCAATTTATATTATACTATGAAATTATTTCAAGAACGCCATATTCCAATTTAAATCACTACAATTTTGTGAAATAGAAACGTTTTACGAAGGTTTAAACAAGCTGGATCAATCAACATTTTTTTTTTCTTATCAAATTTAATTTCATGAATAATTTATATATAAAAAATGATTAGAAAAACTATTACAAATAGTAATACAAACTTAAATCTAAATTTATAGTATTTATTTATAAACCCTCCTATTTTCCGAAAAGAACATACACACCCTTTTAGATTTCTATATTTAAGGTTTACAACCATAACAAACTATAAGTCTATAGCTCATGCGTTGGCACAATTTTACAAACGGAAATCAATTCTTTTGTATTTACGTATCAATTTGCAAAGATATTGTTTGTTTTTCGGGCATTTCAATCGATTGGTTTCATAGTGTTGTATTACTGCCGATTTAAACGAATAATCTTATAATATTTAAGACATTTCCTTTAAGGGAAGAGGTAAAAATAGCTAACATGGTTAACGTATGTATTTCAAAATGTAGGCAAATGAAGTTTAAGAAGAAACTCGAAGATAGCTTGGTTGTTGCTGATGACTTGCTCTAAAGGGTTTTAACGCATTTTTAATTTCGACGGAAGTAATTGTACTTTTGGATTTTTATAATCTACTTGATTTAGTTGGTGTTTACTTTTCGTTCCTTATGCTAAAGTACAAGATCCTTTTTAGTTGTAGCTACGGCCACAAACGTGTCAAATAGTTTGGCTAACACACAACAAAAGGTTTTTACATTGAAATCTTCCGCATAAGCATGAAGCAAAACTACGAAATGAATGTATATTTTCAACACGGGCTTAAAATGTAAACATAATTTTCGCTTTGCTACAATAAGTTCGATGTGGTTTGCTAGATATATCGTTTTCTTTTAAACAAATATTTTTTATTACAAATAATCGGAATAAGTGATAATTGATTTCTTTGAAACAAAAAAGAATTCAGTGTTTTGATACATGGATTATACATCTTCTCACTCTTCATTTTTACTTTTAATTTTGACACATGTTAATATTTTCTTCGTTAAATCTTTTTATCATTTTCCTTCGTAATTGGGCTTGGATTTAACAGGGTCTTATAAACAAACGCTACGACCAAAAAGGTTACATTTACGATTCAAAATGGGTTCAACGTAGACATTCATTATGCACCTCTAATCAATAATCATAAAACATAAATATTGAATCAGTTTCATTTTGCCAATATGCTGTGAAAAATAGTCTATGTAAATCAGTCACGGACGATAAACTTACTAACAACGTAGTTGTACTAAAAATAATATTTTAATTTCGTGTAACTAATTTATATAACTTCTCGACTTTTAAGAAATAAACAGAAGAACAAAACTATAAAACAATGTAGCAACATAAAGTAGAGTCAAGTTTATTAAAACGTCTATATGTAATGTCCTTGCGATACAAATTTTTAATCTTCAACTCAAGAACTATATGTAACATAAAAACCATTAACTAAGTTGAAGCAATATATGTGTACAAAACACGAGATTGAACACATGCAGCAGGTGCTAGGATCAGGATTTGCCACAGTTACATTATCTTGTTGTGAAAAATATAGTCTTAAAAATTCGACCTACTATTAAACGTAATTACACACTATAGGCAGTGTACCTATTCGTATGTAATATAACAAAAGTAAGTAAATGTTCGATCACAAGGACTAATTTAGCTTTTAAATTACGAATTAACGATATTATTTTTGTTTTTGGGTTTTTGTTGTAACAAATGATTAACTATTTAAACTGAAAGTGATTATAAAAATCGTTTTGAGAAAGTGTTTGTTTGTTATCAAATAATGGAGAAAAACACTCGTTTGACACTTCACTTAAGATCTAATTAAGTTTACGTAATTGAATGTATAATTAAACTTCTAATGTATAGTAAAATTCCTCTCGAATACTTTACTAACTTTAATTACCTCGATTTCTAATGTTCCTCTCGAATACAATTAAAACTCTAATTAATCAAACATTAATTAACAAGCCGGTGTTCTATAACTTAATCTTTAAAAGTTTCTTCTCGAATAACTTCTCTAATTACTAAGTCTTCTCGAATCTTATTAATTAGACTTACTCGTTCACGTTTAATTACCTAAGTTATTATTATTAGGTCCTCTCGAATCCTAACAATTTTAAACCGATTATAGGCCGACCGATTATTTCATACAATCTAATTAATCTATTTAGATTCTTCTCGAATACCTAGAATATTGATTAACAAATTGCATATAAATAACTCTAAGTAATATATAAAAACATAAACAATTAAGGATCAACGATTAAACATAAACACCTAAAACATTCAATAACGATAACAAAACCGTCAAACAAGGTCCATAATCAAACGAGCATTAAAAGGTTTTTAGCTACTCATAATCTGGTCTAAATAAACAGAAATAAATAGAGAAAACATACTGGAAAATAGTTTGTGAAAAGAACTAACAAAGAAAAACTTCGAACATCTTGAATTCGTGACCGAATATTACTCGAAATCAACTTCAAACTCCTCTTGCAGCCTCTCAACGAATTCTCTAGCTCCAGATTTTGATAAAAAACGATTGATGATTATTCTGAAAACTTAGATTTCTATTTATTGAGAGAAATCCGTGTTCGACTAAAACTACAAAACCAAGAGCTGCGCCGCATCTCATACACACTGCGTCGCACCGGGTAGAATCCAAATTGTACTCGAAATCAAATTCTCATTGCGCCGCATCCCTGCTTCATTGGTCGCATCTATATGAGGTTTTCACCATTTGTTTATTTTTCATCGTTAAAGCTCATTTCTCGTCCAAAATCCACTTCCCGATCATATAAACCTGTAAAATGAATAAAACAACTTTCCACACAATTAAATACAAAAATGTATCATATCCATCATGTTTAATGTGAAAATCGACCAAATATTGCATATAAATAAACGTATAATTATGCGATATCACATCTCTAATGATTTTAGCTTAAGGTGAAGTAAGAATCGGGCAATACTTTGCATCTTTCAGGAACTCACAGTAACAACCATTTTCTTCTTTGATATTTTTGCAATATTCTAAATCCGCTTTTGGTGGTGTTGCACCTGATTCAAAAAATAGATCACATGGTTCTAATTTTTGCAAACACAGACGAAATTGACTTGGTTGTAGCAGAGGACTTTACTATAAAGGGTTTTAGCGTTTTTTCAATTCAATGGAAGTAATTGTACTTTTGGATTTTTATATCTACTTGGTTTAGTTGGTGTTTACTTTTCGTTCCTTACGCTAAAGTACAAGATCCTTTTTAGTTGTAGCTACGGCCACGAACATGTCAAATAGTTTAGCTGATACACAACAAAAGGTTTTTACATTGAAATCTTTCGCATTAGCATGAAGCAAAAACTATGAAATGAATGTATATTTTCAACACGGGCTTAAAATGTAAACATATTTTTCTCTTTGCCGGAATAAGTTCGACGTGCTTCGTTAGATGTATCGTTTTCCTTTAAACAAATTTTTTGATACGAAGAATCATAATAAGTGATAATTGATTTCATTAAAACAAAAAAGAATTCAATGTTTTGATACATGGATTACATTTCCTCACTACTCATTTTTATTTTTGATTTTGACATATGTGAATATCTTCTTTCGTTGTCTATTTTTTAGTTATTTTTTTTTAATCTATCGATCATTTTCCTTCGTAATTGGGATCGGATCTAACCGGGACTTATAAACAAACACTTGGACCAAACCTCTAATCAATAATCATAAAACATAGACATTGAATCTCAATTTCACCTTTGCCAATATATGAAAAATCTAAGATTTAGTTTTTGATATCAAATCATTAAATAAATCGTACCTTACAAGATGTTTATCTAGTCACTTGGCAAAAAAAATTACTCATTGAACATGTTAGCATATTAAGATGAAAAGGTATATGATGTGACAAATAGTCTATGTAAATTGGTCACGGAAAATAAACCTATAACAAAACATTTAGCTTTTAGTATAATAAAATAACAATCTAATATCGGAGTCGCTTGTATGTTTTAGAAAAGTTTATTTTTTTAATCGGGCTTGTTTCTGAACCAAACAATAATAAATTAACTAAAAACGTAGTTGTGCCAAAATTAATAATTTAGATTTCATGTATCAAGTTTATTAAACTTCTTGCCTTTTAAATAGTGAACAGAAGAATAAAACCAAAACGATGTAGCAATAAGTCAAGTTTATTAGAAAGTTGACAATATGATTTTTAATCTTCAACTCAAGAACTACATGTAACATAAAAACCATTAACTAAGTTGAAGCAATAGTTGTGTCCTAAACACGAGATTGCACACATGCAACAGGTTCGGCGCAAGTGCTAGGATCAGGAGTTGCCACACCACAAGCATCTCCGACGATTTTAGCTTGAGGTGAAGTAAGAATCGGGCAATACTTTGCATCTTTGAGGAACTCACAATAACAACCATCTTCTTCTTTGATATTTTTGCAACATTCCGAATCCGTTGTTGGTGGTGTTGCACCTGATTCAAAAAATGGATCACAAGGTTCTAATTTTTTACAATCACAGTCTGCCAAACCTAAATGAGCTTCCTTAATAAGCATTGTTACAGCTACAAGCATCACCATCATAATAGAATTATACATCTTCATTTCAAACAAGAAAATAAAATAAAGTAGACGGTTTATAGAGTATATAATGTTTGGATTGTTTTGTTATAATTCGAAACAAGAGGTGCTATGCAATTTATAAGTGATAGAAAATGAAAGTGCTAGATATGTAAACCGTTAGATTATAGATCAACATCTATAAACAAAAGTCAATAAAGTAGTTTGATCATATTATTCAATCTCAACAAACTTTATGTTACATTGGAATGCATAATTTAGAGACCAAGTATAATAAAATCAAAATCTCTACGTTACATCGGATATATCATCAAACATTTTATTGATTTATTTGATAGTAGCTTATTGTCCCGCTTAATACGCGAAGAATAATATCAAAAAATATATAATGTTAACAAAAAACATATAATTTATATAAAAAGATTAATAAAAAGCTATTATTCATGTAGACAAATTGATTATGTTAGCAAATATGAAGTTAAATAAAACATTTACCGTGTAATTCGGCAAAAACCTTATTAAAAATAAAATAATTATAATATATAAAAAAAACTAAAAATATTGCGTAAATAGGACGAAAAAGAAAATAGAAGATTTTTTATATGATATGTTTTCGTATATATGAAAAACACTAGTAAAACAATAAAATAATTTTATTTTCTTTTTATAATATATAAAAGAACTAAAAATATTGGGTAAATAGGGCGAAAAAAACAGAAGATTATTTTATATGATATGTTTTCCGTTTATATGCAAATCACTAATAAAACAATAAATAATTTTAGTTTCTTTTTATACTAAAAACGTGTATGTGTTTGAAGAAAAAATATGTTTTGTATTTTTTTAGAATTAATTTAAAATACAAGTGTTAGATTATTTAAAGTAGAAAGGTTAATTAGTTTGATTTAATTATTACTATTTAAAATAAGTTTTAAATTATTTAAAATAAAGGGGTTAGAATAAAATTATTAATGATGATATCATCAAAATGATCTAATGGTTCAAATTAAAGTTGGATTTCCATATAATGGTTACTACTTTGCCAAGTGACATTTTAGGCCTCTCTTTTATTATATATTATCATTATTAAATGATTTATTCTTTATATGTATTTAAGTTATACTATTATATTATAAACTTAATACTTGTTAGAAAACACGGTTACATGAATAGCATTTTCGTATAATTTATTTAAAAGCAAAGGTTTAACAAATCGTCATGTTGCCGGAGTGGTAAAGCGCACAACAAACTCTCTAGAAACCTGAGTTCGATTCCCACCGATGCCTATATTTGTAAAGGAAGCTACATAACATATATTGCAAACAAGTCCTTCAACTTTTGACATATAACCCTATGCTTTAACAAACTTTTAGTATATATATATATATATATATATATATATATATATATATATATATATATATATATATATATATATATATTATATCTTAATTTTAATATATAATAAAAAAGGCTAAAATACCACTTGCCAAAGTAGTAAGTATTAGATAAAATCCGACATTCAAAGTTTATTTGCTTAGTTTGCTTATAATTATATTTAATTTAATATTTATGAGCATAAAGTTTTAATTTTATTTATATTGGCCGCGTATATATTGATAGTGTTACTAGCTGATGGCTTATACTTATAGCCTATCAAACCTAATACTTGGGCCCAGCCCACTGAATCTCAATCTCATAAAAGGACCAGAACCCGAAACGTGAACCCCGAATGTGACAACCGTCTTAACTAAGGTCGAGAACGCTCACTTACAACTTCTAAGTGTTTATTTTGATGCCCGATATGACTAATTTTATGTGCTATGTGGTTACGTAGACATAACTCTTAAGCTAAGCTCGTAGTAACTCACACAAAACTCTTAAACGAAAGTTACTCTATTTTTAACCTTTAAGCGCGGATCGGGATCGGAATCATAAAACAACTCCGGAATCAAATTATGTAAGTCCTAATACCAAGAAAACATATAATGAACTTGCCTAAGTTTATAGCAAAACAATCTTAAACGCCAAACGAATGCAAATGCTTAACAATTACGCAAACGAAAAACGACGGAAACCGGAAAAAGGGCCCGGTGCGCCGCACTAGGCCTTGGTGCGATGCACCAGATGGCTGGACGGGTTTTCTTAATGTTTTAAGACCCAAACTCGATGATACATAGGCCCAATCATAAGCCCAACTCGTTTTAAGGCCCCTAACATCACATATTTTGGCTTATACTCCTTTCCTTCTTTCATTTTAACAAAAACACAAACACACACATTTACACACACAAACACCTTTCCCCTTTTCTCTCTCAAACTCACTCTTTTATTACAGAAATAATGCCCAAATAATCCATCTAAACACCTTAACAAATCGTCCTCATCATCAATCTAAGCAAGAAGGGTTCATTCATTGGGTGCATACAACGTTTTTCTACCGATTTGAAACCGAAAACACCTCCTAGCTACTCTAGATCATCATCCATACACTTTCTTTGGGTAAAAACACTTTTCTCCACTGTTTAATACACAAATATCTACTTGCATGTACGATCTAGTAACTAAAAATGAGTTTTGATGAAGTTTTATGACCATTTTTATACAAAAACGGGTTTATATTAAAATGATGCTTAGATCTTTGTTTTTATGGATAAAAGTTACTTATAAACTGATATAATGATGATTAATGAGGTTTATACCAATTGCATGTCAAGATCTATCACTTACATAAACGATTTTTGCAAGAAAAACTCAAAAACGGGGAAGAACAGTAGGTGGTGCGCAGCACCTATTGCCCAGTGCGCAGCACCGACCTGCTGTCCTTCCCGAAAATCGTCGTTTTGGCCGTTTAAAACTTGGTTACGCATTCTGACTTTTAAGACTTGACATTTGGGACTGAGTTTAGTAAATATGAACACATTGGCGACTAGTATTGGACTTAATATACTAAAAGAACATATTTAAAAACGTTATGTATGTATATGTGTTTTGTGAGCGGGAAAGTGTTTTATATTTTGTTAGAAAATAAAAGACACTTTAGCAAACAAAACATATTTAACATAATAACCATAACGCTAATTTTGGACTTTTGGACTAAAACAAAACGATAACCGTTTCGGACGATTTTTGGGACGAATTGGACCTCGACACTTAAAGTTTAACTAAAAACTATCTATTATATTATACAATAACGTAATAACCCTTGCACAAACCTTGGTATTATTAGGCTTTCGGTGATTCCCGACACGCGTTCCGACCGTTCCCGCTTACGATTATCTTCGCAAACAGTGAGTTACAAACCCCTACTCTTTAAACGCTTTTAATACTTTTTGGGGTGAAATGCGAGTCTTAGGCTTAAACACTATTTAAGCTGATAAACGCTTGATACTTGAATGCAAAACGAAAACTATTTGATACTCGAATGCTTTTATGAAAACACTTGAATACTTTGAATGCTATTACGAAAACACTTGTACACTTGGGAAAGCTATTATGAAATACTTTGATATCTTGAATACTTATATGAAAAACTATTTTGCCGACATTGTTGAGGGTTTTGCCAACAATGTTGAGGACACGAAAGCTATATTTGCCAATGACTAAAACAATCGATCGTCTTGTTGCGGACGTTGTACAACATGGACGTGAGAAACCATTGAAAACTCCCGAAAACTACCAAGGACATTAGTTGCTATTAATCCCTTTGACAAGGACCGTTAGTAGATATGGATAGCGCTATTAGGGTAGATTGACCCTCACCACAACGACTTATAACGATGGTGCATAATACTAAATGGGTAGGCTTTAGGCTTAGCAACGATCATTGGGAAAAACTTAGGATTGTCACATAGTCGCGCTATGTGGTCAATGCCTATAAACACAAATGCTATACTCTATACCTATTCATGTGATAACTATTTTTGATTGCGATACTCTATGCATGGTTATGCAACTATAATTTGAATACCTATGCTTTACTTAAACTTTTAGCTCACTAACTACGTCTCCCGTAGTTAACACTTGACTCGTATTTTCAGGTAACGAGTAAGCTAGCTGCTGACAATATGCTTTTGGGCGAATGACTTCAAGAACGGGAAGGGTTTGGGTGGTTTGGTTGAACACCCTATTTTGTATTTCGGATATGTAAACTTTGTTTTAAACTCTGTAAACCTTGGATATTATGTTTTTCTTTAATATTATATGGCGTGTATCTATATCTTGTGTATCGAATGCTATTGCTCTTCACATCCTGTAGTCCGCTTTAACGGGGTGTGACAGACTTGGTATGACAGCGCAAGGTTATAGTGAATACCGATTTTTCAAAAATCAAACTATAACCAATTTCTAAAAACGAAAGATTTTATTTAACCAAAACGTGAAGGCATTGTTTAACTTGATTTATTCGTAGCCTGATCACCTATGAATAATTTGGACTAAATTATGCCGGAACGGGATTGGTAAAACATTAAACGAACCTCCCCGGGAATCCTTGAAGTCAGACCCACACAGACCTAGATGCTATACTTAAGATACTCTATGTGCTCAGCTTATTACTAACACTTACATGAGCCGTATCTTCGAACTAACGCGTTACCGATTTAGGGTATGTCGAGAGGGAAAAAGATAGCTACGTCAGTCGACGAAACCGAACACTCTCACGAATCCCAATCACGCTCTAGGAGTCAACAATCGTCACCGCTCACCCTACCTTACCTCCGTCGGGACGGTGAAGGAAGCTCACGATTTCCAACACGCCGCGCACGTCACCCACCAAATCGTATCTCGAGACCTCAGATAACTACGCCACCACCACCACCCCCTGTTCGCGGATTGACTCCCGAAGAAATCCAAGCGCTTTGTAACATGTCCGTCGACCTCCGCGGATACACTCAAGTCGTGAGAGATCACTCCCACCAGATACGTGGTTTGTACACCGAGGTGTTACGCACAAAGGCAATGGCACGAAAGGCAATTCGAGCAGCACGCAACTTGATGCTGATTAGCATAGTACTAGTATTCCTTATGGTTGTATTGGTTGTATTTAAGGTTTAGAGGTTGTTGTAAGGTGTCTTTTGGTTTGTAAGCGTAGTAGTTTATGTGGTTGGTAATGTACGACAATAGTCGATGACGTTGGATTTTGCAAGAACATCAAATTTTGAGCGATATATAAAATGGACGGATTATAATTACGATTGTTGTTGTTCTTGTTATTTCCCCTTTATATGAATCTGAAATGAAATATCAAAACCCTAAACCCGAGTTCTCTCTTGTGTAGGAAAATGGCTGAACCCAACGATGAGCGCATTGTCCAAAGGATCAACGCCCGACTAAACGAGGCGATACCCGAAATCATAGCCCGAATCAACGCAGGTATCCACCAGGGAGGACCAAGAGGGAATAACAACAACCTAGGAAACAACAACCAAGGAAACAACAACCAACAAAACAACAACCAAGAAAATAACAATCAGGGAAACAACAACCAGAGGAACAACCAAGGTTGTAGCTACAAGACCTTCATATCTTGCAGGCCAAAGGAATTTCATGGCACTGAGGGCGCCATCGGACTATCGCGCTGGATCGATAGTATGGAAGTGGTACTAAGGATCAGCCAGTGTGCTGAAAACAAGAAAGTGGAATTCACTTCTTGCATGCTTCAGGGACGAGCACTAACCTGGTGTAACAGCCAGCTTCAGGTCCAAGGTCCGGACGCTGCATACAACATGCCATGGGCAAGGTTCAAGGAACTGCTAGTAGTTGAGTACTGTCCCAAGGAGATCTTGAAGAAGCTTAAGAACGAACTCTGGAATCACTCCATGGTGGGAACCGACATCGACACCTACGTCGCGCGATTTCACGAACTCGCAAATCTAGTACCTGAACTAGTAACCCGCGAGGACAAGCAAATTGAGCACTTCATTTGGGGACTCTCACCCGAGATCAGGGCTATGGCGACGGCTACCGAGCCAGATACGATGCAGCAGGCTGTGAGCTTGGCCAATCGCCTAACCCAGGATTGGATAAGGAATGGAGGAATATCAAAGCCGGGTGCAGAAGACGCATAGGGAAAGCGTAAGGTTGAGGACACATCGGGAAATAGAAGAGATCGTTTCAACAAGAAGGCCAAAACAGTTAGGAACTATGGAGTGGCCGTGACAGAGAACACCGGCTATCATGGGAAGGCCCCGAAATGCGATAGGTGTGGTTATCACCACGGAGGTGAATTTCAGTCATGCACCAACTGCAACCGCCTCGGTCACTGGACACGACACTGTAAGGCAGTGAACGCTGGACGGCAGCAGGCGGGAAGGCAGCAGATTGAAGGACCGCGACAAGCGGGGAGGCCACAACAGAATGATAGGCCTCGCCAGGGGAATGTTATGAGTGCGGTAGTAGGGATCACTACCGAAATTCTTGTCCTAGGCTAAACCCTGCCCGAAACCCAAACCAGAACCGCAATCAAAACCCTCCGCAGAACCAAAACCAGAACAATCAGAGGGGAAATGATGGGGGACAAGGCCGTGGAAGAGCCTTCGCGATTGGTGCCGAAGAGGAAAGAAACGACCCCCGGGTGATTGCAGGTACGTTTCTCCTTAACAATTATTACGCCTCAATACTGTTTGACTCAGGCGCGGATAAAAGTTTTGTGTCCTTAGAGTTTAGGCCCTTGATTGCTTTAGACACCGAACCCCTTGGTGAAAAGTTTATGATAGAGTACGCAAATGGGCAAGAATACCAAGCAAGCGACGTAATTAAGAATTGCACAATAACCCTAGCTAACCACACTTTCGGAATAGATCTGATTCCAATCGAACTTAAGAGCTTTGACGTAGTAATAGGAATGGACTGGTTGACCATCAGAGAAGCGAAAATATTTTGTTTAGATAAGACGATACGAATGCCATTAGGAGATGGAAGGGAATTGATAGTACAAGGAGATAGTCTGGGCCAAACTTCGAAGCTCATATCGGCGATGAAGATGCGCAAATACTTGAATAAGGGCTGCTCTGCATTATTAGTGAACATAAAGGACAAACAGGAAAAAGCAGCAGACCTTAAGGATGTACCGATAGTTAGAGACTATCCGGAAGTATTCCCCGAAGAACTACCTGGACTACCACCTCAGAGGCAAGTAGAGTTTCGAATCGAGGTAACTCTTGGAGCGGCACCGGTGTCAAGGACGCCATATCGACTAGCTCCGACTGAGATGCAGGAATTATCCAACCAAGTTCAGGAATTATTGGATAAAGGATTCATCCGACCATGCTCATCACCATGGGGAGCGCCGATTCTATTCGTAAAGAAGAAGGATGGATCGTTTCGCATGTGTATCGACTATCGTGAATTGAATAAACTAACCGTCAAGAACCGATATCCTCTTCCACGAATTTACGACCTTTTCGATCAACTTCAAGGTGCGACCTACTTTTCAAAAATTGACTTAAGGTCCGGATATCATCAAGTGTTGGTTTCAGAAGATGACATACCGAAAACCGCATTCCGCACTAGATACGGACACTACGAATTCTTGGTAATGCCATTTGGACTCACAAATGCACCAGCTGTATTCATGGATTTGATGAATAGGGTATGCCGACCGTATCTAGACAAGTTCGTTATTGTATTCATCGACGACATCTTAATCTACTCGCGGACCAAAGAGGATCACGCAGAGCACTTAAAACTGTTATTGGAATTGCTCAAGGAACAACAGCTCTACGCAAAGTTTTCTAAGTGCAAATTCTGGCTGCGGGAAGTCAAATTTCTCGGCAACGTAGTCAATGGATCTGGAATCCACGTTGACCCATCAAAAATCGAAGCAATAAAGAATTGGGAAGCTCTCAAAAGTCCGACAGAAATCCGCCAATTTTTAGGATTGGCTGGGTATTATCGGCGATTCATCCAGGATTTCTCTAAGATAGCTAAACCCCTAACAAAGTTAACCCAAAAGAACGAGAAGTTCAACTGGGGAGATGCTCAAGAACAAGCCTTCAATATCCTGAAAACGAAACTGTGCCACGCTCCGATGTTAACTCTTCCTGAGGGAAACGAAGACTTCGTAGTTTATTGTACGCATCTAACCTAGGATTAGGTTGTGTATTGATGCAACAGAATAAGGTCATAGCTTACGCATCGCGACAACTTAAGAAACACGAGGTCAATTACGCCACTCACGACTTAGAACTAGGAGCGATAGTTTTTGCCCTAAAAATCTGGAGACATTATCTCTACGGAACCAAATGCACGGTATTCACGACCATAGGAGTCTGCAACATATACTAGATCAGAAGCTACTCAATATGAGGCAACGGAGATGGTTGGAACTCCTTAGCGACTACGACTGCAATATTAGGTATCACCCTGGCGAAGCAAACGTCGTAGCAGATGCCCTGAGTAGGAAGGAGAGGCAACAGACGACTCGAGTACGTGCATTAGGAATTTACCTTAAACCCGATTTGAGAACGCGCATAGCAAGTGCCCAACATGAGGCTTTGAAGGCAGATAACATAAAGGTCGAAACCTTGCATAATCACGACAAGGATTTTGTAAGGAGGGGCGACGACGTCTATTATTTTAAGGATCGAGCCTGGATTCCTACGACCAACGAATTGAGGAAGACCATCATGGATGAAGCACACCGAACACGATATTCCATTCATCCAGGGTCAAGCAAAATGTATAAGGACCTCAAGGAACATTATTGGTGGCCTGGAATGAAAAGAGACGTTGCTTTATACGTAGAGAAATGTCTCACTTGTGCGAAAGTGAAGGCCGAATATCAAAAGCCATCTGGATTACTACAGCAACCTGAAATTCCCGAGTGGAAATGGGAACAAATCACAATGGACTTTGTCACAAAGTTACCTCGAACATCAAAGGGTAACGACATGATCTGGGTTATAGTAGATCGACTAACGAAGTCAGCACACTTCATTCCCATTAAGGAAAGTTTTAACGTAGAAAAACTTGTCCAAATATACATCAACGAGGTAGTGACACGTCACGGAATACCCACGTTAATCATCTCGGATAGAGATACTCGCTTCACTTCCAAATTTTGGAAGGCTTTCCTAGAGTCGTTTGGCACACGATTGGACTTAAGCACGGCTTACCATCCACAGACTGATGGTCAAAGCGAGCGCACTATACAAACACCGGAGGACATGCTGAGAGCATGCGTTATCGACTTCGGAGGAAGTTGGGATAACCATTTACCACTAATAGAGTTCTCCTACAATAACAGCTACCATGCTAGGATCAAATGTGCGCCTTTTGAAGCTCTCTACGGAAGGAAATGCCGATCTCCACTGTGTTGGTTGGAACCGGGAGATCGACAACTAATTAACATGGACGTAGTACAAGAATCGATTGATAAGATCACCACGATTAAGGAAAGACTTAAGACTGCGAGAAGTCGTCAAAAGAGCTACGCTGATATGCGCAGGAAAGATCTAGAAATTCAAGTCGGCGACAAAGTACTTCTAAAGGTGTCACCTTGGAAAGGTGCAATACGCCGCGGAAAGCGAGGAAAACTTAGCCCGAGATATGTGGGACCATTTGAGATACTCGAAAGGATAGGTCCCGTGGCATATCGTTTAGAGCTACCGCAAGAGCTCGGTAACATGCATAACACTTTTCATATTTCGAGACTGAAAAAGTGCCTATCGGACGAAACACTTATCACACCTTTAGAGGAAGTGCAACTAGACGAGAAGCTTCAATTTGTCGAGGATCCGATTGAAATCATAGATCGCGAAACTAAGAAACTAAGAAACTAAGGCATAGTAAAATCCCCATAGTGAGGGTGCGATGGAACGCAAAACGAGGCCCCAAATATACCTGGGAACGAGAGGATCAGATGATGCTTAATTATCCTCATCTCTTCACTTCTCCCACAGCGAATACCACAAGTTGAAATTTCGGGACGAAATTCTTTCAACCTGGGGAGAATGTGACAACCGTCTTAACTAAGGTCGGGAACGCTAACTTACAACTTCTAAGTGTTTATTTTGATGCCCGATATGACTAATTTTATGTGCTATGTGGTTACGTAGACATAACTCTTAAGCTAAGCTCGTAGTAACTCACACAAAACTCTTAAACGAAAGTTACTCTATTTTTAACCTTTAAGCGCGGATCGGGATCGGAATCATAAAACAACTTCGGAATCAAATTATGTAAGTCCTAATACCAAGAAAACATATAATGAAATTGCCTAAGTTAATAGCAAAACAATCTTAAACGCCAAACGAACGCAAATGCTTAACAATTACGCAAACGAAAAACGACGGAAATCGGAAAAAGGGCCCGGTGCGCCGCACTAGGCCTTGGTGCGACGCACCAGATGGCTGGACGGGTTTTCTTGATGTTTTAAGACCCAAACTCGATGATACATAGGCCCAATCATAAGCCCAACTCGTTTTAAGGCCCCTAACATCACAGATTTTGGCTTATACTCCTTTCCTTCTTTCATTTTAACAAAAACACAAACACACACATTTACACACACAAACACCTTTCCCCTTTTCTCTCTCAAACTCACTCTTTAATTACAGAAATAATGCCCAAATAATCCATCTAAACACCTTAACAAATTGTCCTCATCATCAATCTAAGCAATAAGGGTTCATTCATTCGGTGCATACAACGCTTTTCTACCGATTTGAAGCCCAAAACACCTCCTAGCTACTCTAGATCATCATCAATACACTTTCTTTGGGTAAAAACACTTTTCTCCACTGTTTAATACACTAATATCTACTTGCATATACGATCTAGTAACTAAAAATGAGTTTTGATGAAGTTTTATGACCATTTTTATACAAAAACGGGTTTATATTAAAATGATGCTTAGATCTTTGTTTTTATGGATAAAAGTTACTTATAAACTGATATAATGATGATTAATGAGGTTTATACCAATTGCATGTAAAGATCTATCACTTACATAAATGATTTTTGCAAGAAAAACTCAAAAACGGGGAAGAACAGCAGGTGGTGCGCATCACCAATTCCCCAGTGCGCAGCACCGGCCTGCTGTCCTTCCCGAAAATCGTCGTTTTGGCCGTTTAAAACTTGGTTACGCATTCTGACTTTTAAGACTTGACATTTGGGACTGAGTTTAGTAAATATGAACACATTGGCGACTAGTATTGGACTTAATATACTAAAAGAACATATTTAAAAACGTTATGTATGTATATGTGTTTTGTGAGCGGGAAAGTGTTTTATATTTTGTTAGAAAATAAAATACACTTTAGCAAACAAAACATATTTAACATAATAACAATAACGCTAATTTTGGACTTTTGGACTAAAACAAAACGATAACCGTTTCGGACGATTTTTGGGACGAATTGGACCTCGACACTTAAAGTTTAACTAAAAACTATCTATTATACTATACAATAACGTAATAACCCTTGAACAAAACTTGGTATTATTAGGCTTTCGGTGATTCCCGACACGCGTTCCGACCGTTCCCGCTTACGATTATCTTCGCAAACAGTGAGTTACAAACCCCTACTCTTTAAACGCTTTTAATACTTTTTGGGGTGAAATGCGAGTCTTAGGCTTAAACACTATTTAAGCTGATAAACGCTTTGATACTTGAATGCAAAACGAAAACTATTTGATACTCGAATGCTTTTATGAAAACACTTGAATACTTTGAATGCTATTACGAAAACACTTGTACACTTGGGAAAGCTATTATGAAATACTTTGATATCTTGAATACTTATATGAAAAACTATTTTGCCGGCATTGTTGAGGGTTTTGCCAACAATGTCGAGGACACGAAAGCTATATTTTCCAATGACTAAAACAATCGATCGTCATGTTGCGGACGTTGTACAACATGGACGTGAGAAACCATTGAAAACTCCCAAAAACTACCAAGGACATTAGTTGCTATTAATCCCTTTGGAAAGGACCGTTAGTAGATATGGATAGCGCTATTAGGGTAGATTGACCCTCACCACAACGACTTATAACGATGGTGCGTAATACTAAATGGGTAGGCTTTAGGCTTAGCAACGATCATTGGGCAAAACTTAGGATTGTCACATAGTCGCGCTATGTGGTCAATGCCTATAAACACAAATGCTATACTCTATACCTATTCATGTGATAACTATTTTTGATTGCGATACTCTATGCATGGTTATGCAACTACAATTTGAATACCTATGCTTTACTTAAACTTGTAGCTCACTAACTACGTCTCCCGTAGTTAACACTTGACTCGTATTTTCAGGTAACGAGTAAGCTAGCTGATGACAATATGCTTTTGGGCGAATGACTTCAAGAACGGGAAGGGTTTGGGTGGTTTGGTTGAACACCCCATTTTGTATTTCAGATATGTAAACTTTGTTTTAAACTCTGTAAACCTTGGATATTATGTTTTTCTTTAATATTATATGGCGTTTATCTATATCTTGTGTATCGAATGCTATTGCTCTTCACATCCGGTATTCCGCTTTAACGGGGTGTGACAGACTTGGTATGACAGCGCAAGGTTATAGTGAATACCGATTTTTCAAAAATCAAACTATAACTAATTTCTAAAAACGAAAGATTTTATTTAACCAAAACGTGAAGGCATTGTTTAACTTGAATTATTCGTAGCCTGATCACCTATGAATAATTTGGACTAAATTATGCCAGGAACGGGATTGGTAAAACATTAAACGAACCTCCCCGGGAATCCTTGAAGTCAGACCCACACAGACCTAGATGCTATACTTAAGATACTCTATGTGCTCAGCTTATTACTAACACTTACATGAGCCGTATCTTCGAACCGCGTTACCGATTTAGGGTATGTCGAGAGGGAAAGAGATAGCTACGTCAGTCGACGAAACCGAACACTCTCACGAATCCCAATCACGCTCTAGGAGTCAACAATCGTCACCACTCACCTTACCTTACCTCCGTCGGGACGGTGAAGGAAGCTCACGATTTCCAACACGCCGCGCACGTCACCCACCAAATCGTCACTCGAGACCTCAGATAACTACGCCACCACCACCCCCTGTTCGCGGATTGGATCCCGAAGAAATCCAAGCGCTTTGTAACATGTCCGTCGACCTCCGCGGATACACTCAAGTCGTGAGAGATCACTCCCACCAGATACGTGGTTTGTACACCGAGGTGTTCCGCACAAAGGCAATGGCACGAAAGGCAATTCGAGCAGCACGCAACTTGATGCTGATTAGCATAGTACTAGTATTCCTTATGGTTGTATTGGTTGTATTTAAGGTTTAGAGGTTGTTGTAAGGTGTCTTTTAGATTGTAAGCGTAGTAGTTTATGTGGTTGGTAATGTACGACAATAGTCGATGATGTTGGATTTTGCAAGAACATCAAATTTTGAGCGATATATAAAATGGACGGATTATAATTACGATTGTTGTTGTTCTTGTTATTTCCCCTTTATATGAATCTGAAATGAAATATCAAAACCCTAAAACCGAGTTCTCTCTTGTGTAGGAAAATGGCTGAACCCAACGATGAGCGCATTGTCCAAAGGATCAACGCCCGACTGAACGAGGCGATACCCAAAATCATAGCCCGAATCAACGCAGGTATCCACCAGGGAGGACCAAGGGGGAATAACAACAACCAAGGAAACAACAACCAAGGAAACAACAACCAAGAAAATAACAATCAGGGAAACAACAACCAGGGGAACAACCAAGGTTGTAGCTACAAGACCTTCATATCTTGCAGGCCAAAGGAATTTCATGGCACTGAGGGCGCCATCGACTATCGCGCTGGATCGATAGTATGGGGTACTAAGGATCAGCCAGTGTGCTGAAAACTAGAAGGTGGAATTCACTTCTTGCATGCTTCAGGGACGAGCACTAACCTGGTGGAACAACCAGCTTTAGGTCCAAGGTCCGGACGCTGCATACAACATGCCATGGGCAAGGTTCAAGGAACTGCTAGTAGTTGAGTACTGTCTCAAGGAGATCTTGAAGAAGCTTAAGAACGAACTCTGGAATCACTCCATGGTGGGAACCGACATCGACACCTACGTCGCGCGATTTCACGAACTCGCAAATCTAGTACCTGGACTAGTAACCCCCGAGGACAAGCGAATTGAGCACTTCATTTGGGGACTCTCACCGAGATCAGGGCTATGGCGAACGGCTACCGAGCCAGCTACGATGCAGTAGGCTGTGAGCTTGGCCAATCGCCTACCCAGGATTGGATAAGGAATGAGGAATATCAAAGCGGGTGCACGAAGACGCAAAGGGAAACAGCGTAGTCAGGTTGATGGACACATCTCGTTTCAACAAGAAGGCCAAAACAGTTAGGAACTATGGAGTGGCAGTGACAGAGAACACCAGCTATCAGGGAAGGCCCGAAATGCGATAGGTGCGGTTATCACCACGGAGGTGAATGTCGGTCATTGCACCCACTGCAACCGCCTAGGTCACTGGACACGACACTGTAAGGCAGTGAACGCTGGACCGCAGCAGGCGGGAAGGGCAGCAGATTGAAGGACCGCGACAAGCGGGGAGGCCACAACAGAATGATAGGCCTCGCCAGGGGGAATGTTATGAGTGCGGTAGTAGGGATCACTACCGAAATTCTTGTCCTAGGCTAAACCCTGCCCGAAACCCAAACCAGAACCGCAATCAAAACCCTCCGCAGAACCAAAACAGAACAATCAGAGGGGAAATGATGGGGGACAAGGCCGTGGAAGAGCCTTCGCGATTGGTGCCGAAGAGGAAAGAAACGACCCCCGGGTGATTGCAGGTACGTTTCTCCTTAACAATATTAGCTCATTACTGTTTGACTCGGAGCGGATAAAAGTTTTTGTGTCCTTAGAGTTTAGGCCCTTGATGGCTTTAGACACCGAACCCCTAGGTGAAAAGTTTATGATAGAGTACGCAAATGGGCAAGAATACCAAGCAAGCGACGTAATTAAGAATTGCACAATAACCCTAGCTAACCACACTTTCGGAATAGATCTGATTCCAATCGAACTTTAAGAGCTTGACGTAGTATATAGGAATGGACTGGTTGACCATCAGAGAAGCGAAAATATTTTGTTTAGATAAGACGATACGAATGCCATTAGGAGATGAAGGGATTGATAGTACAAGGAGCTAGTCTGGGCCAACTTCGAAGCTCATATCGGCGATGAAGATGCGCAAATACTTGAATAAGGGCTGCTCTGCAATTATTAGTGAACATAAAGGACAAACAGGAAAAAAGCAGCAGACCTTAAGGATTTTTGTAACGATTCGTAGAGACTCTCCGGAAGTATTACCCGAAAAGACCACCTCAGAGGCAAGTAGAGTTT